>VDFB02373365.1:1100067-1154996 GCA_007258455.2 Sequoia sempervirens
TGTAACCACTGGTGTCATGCATAAATATCTTAATATGGTGGAAGTGGCATATGATAAATGCAACACTTTTCATATGCATTGGATATCTGGTGAAAGAGAAGCCTAGTACTACATGCATACTAAATTGAAGATTTATGATCCAATCTTGGCGACCATTATGACCAACCTATTTGGTATACATGTAGCAATATCTATTCCTGATTTGATAGAGTTTTAAAACAAATATATAGGACCATATTACAAAATCAATCTTTCATTTCCTTTACCAATTAATTCCTTCTCCTAGTGGAGCCTTTATTGGATGTTGTCCTTTTACACCACCTTCCCATATAGTTTTGCATTGGCTAGTAGTTTTCCAAGCCTAATACTAAAAATACTCATTTTTTCCTAAACACCTCCTTGTAGACTCATCAATATATGGGAATTTGGAGTCATGTACTTGTCATCAAATTAAATGGATTGAGTGGTGGAATAATACACTCAAACACATATCCCACTTTCTCTACATTTATAGGCACCAACTAGCATGCTTCCACCATTGCTCCTATGATGTCACTACATTTCCCCCTACAAGGTCACCATCTTGGAGCTACACCATGCCACTACGGATCTTGAAGCACAAACTTTTACACTTCCTATACAACTTTGTGTTGCTAAACTTTGCCAATAAAACTAGATTGTTGATAACCATACTATTAGAAGAGCTCAAATCAAAGCTCATATTCAATGTATTAAAATTAAAGATAGAGTTTTTGAGGAGTTCTTTCAATCCTTTTGTGCTTGTCACACTTCTTAACCCATCAAAATATTGAAGGAAGGACAACTTATTTTAATAGAGCTCCTTGTTATATCCCATGCTTTAATGCATCATTATGAGAATTTTCAAAGATCAAGAGGAGGTTTATGAATGAGCCACTACACTTTACCAATGTTTGAATGTGGTCCCTTGTTGGGTACACACTCTTAGAGAGTTCTCTATAAGAAACTTCTAATTGAAGCAGACCTCCATGAGGCTGTTTGCTAAATGTATAATGATAAGGCCTCAATTTGTGATGGATTTCCTTGAAATTTTTACAAAGTCTTTTGGGATATGATTGGTAAATATCTTCATAAATTCTATCTTGAAACATATAATTCAAATTCTCTAGGTAACATTATCAATAGAGGTAATACCAAGTTTGTACCTAAGCCTAGAGATACAATTGAAGATGGATTACTTTACTCAATGTCACATATAAAATCATTGACGTCTTCATTTGGTTGCTCAACCTAAAAAAATTGGCTTCATCAAGTCTAGGCACATTCTTGACATCATCATTATTGTGTCAAAGGGAATTGAATGATCCAAACATTCTCAATAGAAATTCCTTTCTATTAAGGTTGATTTTTCCAAGCATATGCTCATTTTGAGTGGCTTTTTATCCTTGCTATGCTCTAATCTTTAGGATTTGGTACTTAATTTATGTACTCAATTCAAATGCTCTTAATACTTCTACTAGCAACATCATTAATGGTCATTATTCTAGTGCTTTTGGTCACATTTTTTCTCTATCCACAAAAGATACCATTTTCCTCTTTCTTTGTATGTGTTGGCTACTAAAGGCATTGGATATCTCTTGGCTAATGTTGTGTCATAAAACCTAGTTAAAGGCATTGAACTTTTCCCAACTCTACTAATCAACTAGTCAATAATTATTTTGTTGACAACTCCTCACTCTCCTAGAGTAGGAAAATAACATAAAAAATGTTCTCCTGTGCTTAGATATTTGTTACAAATCTTCAAGGGCCAACATTTAGTGGTAGAAAACTAAACACTTTTGATAAATTTTTTTACCTAAGGATTCTTGACTCAATTCCAATAGGTCGAAATTGGTTGATCATGGGAAAGTGTTTAGAATCCTACACATCCCTTTTTCCTTTTAGTTGTTTCCTTGCTCTCTATGGAAAATCACCATTTCTAGGGTTGAGAAAAAGTTGGCCTATTGAACTGTAAGCCTCTTTCCCTAGTAGGGAAATTTAGGTATGCTTTAAAATCTTAGTTGCTACTCATGTCTATTACTCTTGTTGGGTGCCTTTGAAAGCCTTATATCAAAAGATTGAAAAGCTTCTACATGATTTTTATGGGCTTCCTCTAACCATAGAAAATGATTTCGTAGAGTATCTTGGGAGTTTTTTTGTCTCCCTTATGATTCTAGTGGGTTTGTTTTAATAATTCATTGTGTGCCAAATAGATTATTAGAGACCTCAAGAAAAATGAAGCTTGCAAGGTTTTGATTGGTCATTGGATTTCTATAGTAATGTCAGATATTCATTAGAATTGGAAAGGTCTTGGTTTTCATAATATCCTTATTATGAAAGGACCTATTTAGATACATGACACTCTTGTCATCAAAAGCATATGGAAAACCTAAGAAGCTACCCAACCATGAATTTTATGGGGTGACAATTTTTTTTGCAAGGGTCCATCTACTAATCAAAACTCTATTTAGTGGTCTCCTATTATTTTTTTCTAGGAGCAACCCTTTGTTAAGACTCCTTGGGTCCATGCTTTGCAAATATTTCACAAAGGTATCAAGGCTCTTCTTAAATTTTTTTCTAGGACCATGAGGAATTTTATTTCTTGGTTAGAAGCCAAATTGAAGTACGTTCTTTTTAATTAGGATTTTGAGTCCTTTCAAACCATTTTTTTTTCTTCTTCATATAATTCATAAAACTGAGTAAGAAGCTTAAACCATGGTAGAAGGATTGAAAATTATCCAAATATGCCATTTCACAATTACAATTGCACAAGGGATATGCTTGGCTTTCTCCACATATGCACAAGGTTTGAAAGCTTAATCATAGATGATTTCTTCAATTTTCTCTAGGCACTTGGCAATGCAGATTTCAATTTTTTTGGTTAGTTATCCTTAAGCTGAAACTTGCCTACTTTGCTTGGTGTCTTCTCTACTATGTTCTATTGGTACTTAGGTAACTTAGTGGACAATAAGAGACTCTCAAGTACCTTTTCTTGGTTTTTCATAGAGCTTAGATTGCTTGAAATCAGATCTATGACTTCTTTAGGCTTTTCAAGCCTAGGTCTTTTTCATGGCATATGATTCTCTTAAAAGATTAATCTAGAATTCTTGCAAAGTTCACCAAGATTCGACATGTTTTCAGGGTGGAAATTCTTTTTACCATTTGGAAAGATAAAAACTTTGCATTATTCTTTAATTGTTGGTATACAATTCTCTCTATATGTAAAGACCATGATTTATTCTAATGTTCTCTTGTAATTTTAGGTGCAAGCAAATCAAGTTGCACTTGAAGTGTCCCCTCTATAGGTACTTTTTGATAATTGGGTTATTCACCATGTATGGTGGCTAGTTCCACCAACTCCACCCTCTACTGGGGTCACTCTCCTCACATGGATGTCGACATGTACATAATCAAAATACCCATTGCATATATGATTTTTAGTCATATGCTTACCAACCCCTTCCAACAAGAGTTAGGGATTGATCTATTTGTAGTTGGTCTCAACCCTCTCAATTGCCTTCAACTTCTTTTAAGCCTTATAATTGAGGTGCCTTTGGATGGTCAAATAGTGGAAAATTTCCTCACCTTGCCTCGACCATTTCTTTTGTTTGTGACATGAAGAGTATGTGATTACTAGCTGGGAGTTTGCTCTTGATAGTCAAGATATCCCTAACTTCTAGGAAAAGCTAGATGAGCACGATCCTCCTCCACCTTCTAATGCTTTAGCTCTTGCTACTTAGTGATTTTGTTTCTTATTTTTTTCTTTAGAATTGCTTAGACTTCAAGATGCGACTTTTTCTACCCACCTTTTTTTTATTTGAATGCTTATTATAAATCTTTTTACAAATAATATAAGATATTTATTCATAAATAAAATAAAATAATAATAATCCCATAGATTTTTTTGAGCAACTAATGTTAAAAATTTGCAAATATCTTCTAATAACGCCATGTGAAAAAAACTCTTCCACTCCCATCTTATGAGGATAGCTATAATCAGTATGAGGGCAACATAAACACTGACAACTTGCACAAGCTATTTGAGGAGGAAAAGATCAGCAAGATTGCTAGTTTTTTGGTTAGAATTTGTAGTAGAAGATCCAACATCGAAAATAATTTGGAGATATCTTAGTGTTGTGACTTTTAGCCCCTTAGACTGTTTGGTCTTGTGGATGACATTAAAATCTCACTTACTCCAAAAGCAACTGAAAAATTTAAGAGCTCCTATTTTGGCAGATAAGGGGAGACATCCTCCATAAAAAATATACATCGTGAAGCCCCCTCCATGGGACCGCTTCCTTAAAACCCGTGGCTGGTGTTGCTCTTCGTGTGCTGCTTACACGAACACAACAGAACGCAATGGCCGTTGATAACAAAATTTCTAGTAAACAAAACCAACACGGAGAATTGCAATACTTGTTTATAAGATATAGTGATGGCTCTTCCATTCTGTATGCCTACTATTTTTCGCCAAAACCCGTATACACCTTCCGCAAGATTAAGATTAAATGTTCTAGTAAATCCATGCCTTCTCAGATCTCTCGGTTTCATTCAAAACAAACGCAATGGAAAACAAGCAGGAGTTTCTGAAGTTCGTTGCTCTGCCAGTCCAGGGAATCGCCCCACTTCTGCAGATATCACGTAATATTTTACATTTCAACGTAAAGTGTCTTTTCATCAATTAGAGCGGATTAGCTATTCATTACCTGTACGGGTGTGTTCATCAATGTTGTTCAAACTAAATATCGACGCTCAACGGGCGTTCAGTTGCCATTGCCAGCCGCCAGTCAGGCAATAATTTCAATTTAAATGCAAAACAAAATCGCTTCGCAACCACTAAATAACTGGTGTCAGCTCCTCGGTCATCTGGCTGTCAATTAACCGTTGGGTATTTTGGATTGCGGCTGCTTGGGGTATATGGCGAGAGTTTGGGACTGGCATTTACCCCATAATTAGTGCACCGCAGCCTTATCACTTCTCTCCTAGAGTTAAAATATGCCTCGTTGCAGTTGGGTTACAACTCAGATGTTCCCCATAGTCATTACACCACAACCTCACCTCATGTCTCCTCGAGTTATAGAGTGCCTGATCACAGTGGGGAGACTTGAACTTGGGTCACACTCTTACAATTATTCCCCATTTCTGTTACACACCAGTCCTTAAACATTGATTTGTAGACACCTTGATGCTGAAACATGGGTGATGCTCAGGGGATTACTGGAACTTGGGTCAGGTCACACTCTTACTATCATTCCCCATTTCTGTCGCACCAGAGCCCCTCAGACATTGATTTGTACACCTTAATGCTGAAACATCGATGATGCTCTTATGAGCATCCCACATCCACAACCTTAAATATATTCGAATTGATCCCAAAATCATCAGCAGCCACCAAATGCTTCACCGCCCTCCCTGTATCTGCCTCTGACTCTTTTCATGCAACCCACTCCCTACGCATGATCATCAACTGCAGTGCTTCTTGAACCTCAATTACCCTCTCCAACATGATGAAGCAGATACCATAATGTGTCTCTTATGGGTTTGAGGAATTCCTTACTTCAAAAAGACCTGAACTGTCAGTTCTTTAATACTTCTCTTGATCAAACAATTGATTATTTGATTGTCTAAAGACATGATATTTCCACAGTTCATGACAAATACATAAAATTGTACAGCCTCTGGTTAACAACTGCGTATAGGAACTTGGTCTGAAATTTAACATTATTTTCATCCTCCTCCTGATGATGGATCACGGACTGTGATTGGAAACCTCTGAGACAAAAAAAGCTATATGCAGTCATTAACCAGAAGGTGTACAGTTGCATGCAATTGATTGTCTGTTCTTTACTGCTTCTCTTGATCATTTTGAATTTTGATCTAATTTGGCAGAATGTGAATAATTCTGGAGCTTCTCACACAGAATTATCCATAAACATAATGCTCATAATATGTGGTGTCTGAATATACAAAATCTATTGCCATTCATTGTATTTTCCTGTTCATAGTAGTTGTAACACTTGCAAAAAAAGATCTACAGGTGTGACTAATCATTATTTGGTCTTATGTTGAATGAAACTATAGGACAATGTTTTGGCCCCTAAGCTGCAATCAAGTGTATCCTTGTAAAACTCAAGACATAAATAACCCCTGAAATATTCTTTTGTGACTTCGGTGTGAAATTTTATCAAATAGTATTTGCCAATTGGAATAACTTTGTAAGTAACTCTTAGAATAAAAGTGTTGATGTTTAGCAGCTTCGGGCTTCATACTTCCTTATTTATTTGTGATTATTTAATGTGAAGAGGCGCTTCACATGGCAACATTGTAATTGTTATCTTGGCTGACCTTCCTTGTAACTTGCATTTTATTAATTGTAATTATATTTTTTTATGATGGCCGACCTTGCATGAAGAGGCACGGCCTCTCTCTCCCAAATTGTATAACTATAAGTTCATTCCATTCATTCATGCATCAAGCAAATTCGAAGGCTCTTCTCTTCTCTCAATGTGAATTACCAAGAGCAGATTGCGAATTCATCAAGTGCAGATTGTGAAGTCATCAAGAGCAGATTGTGAACTCTTCAAGAGCAGATTTGAGTTGCAAGGAAGTGCAGATTATTTATCTATCATTGCATCTTGTGAAGGTGCTGATTATTGGCCTTGAGATTGGCCTCATTGTAAAGAGACTTGTTGCCATTACATATATATAAGATATATATTTGTTGCTGGGTTTTTCTCCCTCAAGAGGAGGGTTTTCCCAGGGTATTTGCTGTGTTATTGTGTCTGATTTTGAATTAAATTTCTGTGCATTACATTTGATCACAAAAACTAACATGGTATCAGAGCGGGTTTGAAGAAGATCTTGATCAGATTTAGTCTTACAGCGATACTCTTTATTCTTCTTCTCATCTTTGTTAACTTCTATCTCTTCGTCAAGATGGTGAACGGTCTCAAGATCGAGGACAGACTTGAGGGAGCATCTAATTTCACATCTTGGAGATTCAGAATTATGCTCACCTTGGAGGAAAATGAATTGGCAGAGTTTGTGAAGAGCAAAGTCCCCGAGCCTACAGATGAGGAAGAGAAGGTTCCATGGAAGAAGAAAGATACTAAGGCAAAGAAGATGTTAGTTGATTTCGTGAAGGATCATATTGTTCCTATCGTCTCAAAGTTGAAGACAGCTAGAGAGATGTTTAAAACTTTGGAGGAGATGTACGAAATCAACAACACAACCCGTGCTCTTGCATTAAAGCAACAACTTCATCATGTTAAGATGACGGAAGGAGAATCTGTCATTGCTTACTTCATGAATATTTCCGAATTGAGAGATCAACTCTCTACCATTGGTCATATTGTTGATGTCAAGGATTTGACCATGTTGGCTCTTAATGGTCTTGCTTCATCTTGGGAGTCTTACATTCAAGGAATCAGTGCGAGATCGAAACTTCCCAAGTTTGATCGTTTGAGGGTAAATTGTATTCAAGAAGAGTCTAGGTTGGCTGCGAGATGTATTGGTCGAAGCTCTACAAATGAAGACATTCATGTTCTTTCTGCTCAATCCTCGAAGAAGAAAGGAAAAGGTGGAAAAAAAGGATACTTCAAAAGGAATAGAGATAAAGGAGCTGATGATGCTCTTGCATTCAAGAAGAAGTGGGACCTTTCCAAAGTCCAATGTTTTCGTTGTGACAAGTTTGGTCACTATGCAAAGGATTGCCCAACCAGGCCTAATCAGCATGCTTCATTTGCGGATGTGGATGAGATCTCTCCTTAGAAAGATTCTAGGTAATTTCTATTCTAAGTCATGGGCCTGTGTTCAAGCCGTGAAGGTTGTGTGCTGATCTAAGCGCAAGAGCAGCGTATCTTACTGTGTGTAGTAATTGCATTCATCAAAATATTTGAAGAGATAATTATTCTTTGTTTTCTGAGTTATATCATTTATTTGGATCTTGTAATTAGTAAAGAGAGATAGTGGTTTCTCTTGAATTGTGTTCTTTAGCAAAAGATCCTTTGAAGATTTCATTTATTGCAAGTTAATTCATGATAGTAGTGTAGATCTCTGAGTGTGATTCTGAGATGAAAAAGTGAACTGCATTTTCGTTGTGATAGGATGATCACATCGATACCATTATCTTGTGCATGGATTGTGATAGAACCTTGAACTCTTGGAGAGAGTTAGTTCTACATAATAATTGCATAATGCATTCAAAAAATCTGTAGTTGTGCAGATTATCTTTTGTTGTGCTGAGTTTAGCACTCTCGAGAGGAGTAAAAGATGGAAGGAAAAGCTATTTTAGAATTCAATAAAGAATGCTTTTTGGACAGTTCTAGGAGCAAGAAGGTGATGAGAGATTGCTTAGTGATGAAAAGCTTAAGGAATTTTGTGAGGAAGTCATGCCGACCAAAGAAATGATCAAGCGTGAAGTCACAACTTGCAGCCATGGGACTGAGTTGATGGCTAGAGGGAGTTCACTTCCAGAAGTCTTCTTTGCAATCTTTGAAGCAAGGATCAAGAGGGAGTTTTGTAACTCATTGAGAAGAAGTGAAAATTACTGTATTGCAAGGCTAGGTGCTAAATCCTTAGAGGATCCCTTCAGCTGCTGAGATCATAATTGCTCAAGTCTGTCATCTGGATTTGACATTGGTAGCTCTGCAAACCTATTCAGAATAGAGTGACTTGGGATGAGGTCAATGAGGACAATCCTGAACTCTCTACAGTATCAGAGGTGTGTATGGGAAAACATTTCTCTAAGGTAAGCGTTGCAGGCAATCTTGGATGAAGAGATCAGAAGGTTGATGCAAGTACTTGTAGATTTAGAGGGAGCCTACTGAACCTGAAGAAGATGGTAATCTAGTTGATCTTGGTTCTTTATGTTGATTTATTTCTTACTAGAGAAGATCACCTCATTATCAAATGCAAGAAGGTGTTAGCTTTTAAATTTGAAATGAAGGATCTTGGTTACTTGCACTACTTCCTTGGTTTAGAAGTATGGCAAAAGTTGGATGAGATCATTCTGAGTCAAGGGAAGTATACTATTGACATCTTGAAGAGATTTGGTATGATGGAATGCAAATCCATGTCTACGTCTATGGAGACCAACTTGCATAACTTGTAAGAGGCTGCAGCTAGTTTAGATCTAGTGGATCCTACTATGTACAGGCAGTTGATTGGATCGTTGATGTATCTAGTCCAAATATTTGCTATGCAATGAGTGCACTTAGTTAGTTCACGTGTGAACCAAGGCAAATACATCTAGTTGCAACAAAGTATATCTTGAGATACTTGTGTGGCATAGTTGGATATGGCTTGAGGTATTCTTCTGATGTGAACTTGGAGCTGCTTGGATATACTGATTCCGATTGGGCAGGGTGTTTCATTGATCGGAAGAGCACCTCTAGATGTTGTTTCATTTTGGGGTCTGTGATGATATCCTGGTGCAGCGGGAAGCAATCTTCTGTGGCATTGAGTACAGCAAAGGCCGAGTATATTGCAGCTTGTGTGGTAGCCCAAGAAGCAGTGCGGCTTTGAAAGCTCTTTGCAGGATTGTTTGGTCAATCAATGGAGCCTACTATCATTCATTGTGATAACTAGAGCTGTGTGAAGCTTTTTGTCAATCCTGTGTTTCATGACAGAACCAAGCATGTTGAGATCAAATACCATTATATCAGAGATATGGTATTGAGGAAAGCTATATAGTTGAGGTATATCAACACTGATGAGTAGATGGCAGACATTCTCACCAAGCCTCTCTCCAGGATAAAGTTTGTGTACTTTCGAGATAAGCTTGATATGGTGGAGAATACAGTCCTAACTGAGAAGGAGTCTCAGTATTAGTGATCCTCTTTAATCAGTTCTTTGTGAGAGAAGTTCGAGGTGAAATCCCTTGTTAATGAGTTCTTCTCTGTGAGAGAAGTTCGAGGTGAAATCCCTTGTTAATGCATTCTTCTCTGCGAAGAGAAGTTTGAGGTGAAAGCCCTTGTTTCCACCCTCTAGGAGAGCCATGGTGGATGTCATGTGTGTGACTCCATGACAGCATCACGTGAGAGAGTCCGTGATGATTTTTTTTGTACTTGTGTTTCACCCTTTGGGAGAGCTGTCATGTCCCCTTCTAGTTGACATCTCTCGGAGCACAGGATTAGCCTATCATGCGATTCTCGTAGGCTGATGGATTGTATAGAGGGTCTAGTTGGAGTTGGCTCAGCTTCAGATTGGCAGTTTTGATCAGTTGGCTTTCGTTCGGGCTTGTTCGGACACTTCTTGCATAAGTTTCTATTTTTAGCAGTTATTGGTGTTCAGAATCACTTCAGTGTTCGTCAGCTTCAAACGGATCAGGCATCGGATGGATAATGAGAGAGATATTAATATTTAATTGAATTAATTAAATATTAATTAATTGGAGATTATAATATATAAAGTTATAATATTTTATTATAACTTAAGTGATTTTGATAAAGGGGTCGCCCATCATCAGAAAGGGGCCATTTGAAGATTAAATTTATAATTAAATATTTGAGCTGAGACTATTGAAGAATTAAAAGGTAAAAGTTCGAACTACTTTAAAATTCCCTATTATTGTGGAATTCGCACTTTTGAAGGATATAGTGCATTTGCCTTGGGATTCGAGCCATTGTGTGATTATTGAATTATTGAACTTGATCAAGTTTGATCTGAGCAAGAAGCTTTAGGGTTTCAGTCTCGAATGTATTGGGGAACGAGCCATCTCTAGTGAGAGTGATTCAGAGGGTGTGAAATATCACCTGATTTATTGCCAGTTGAGAGATTTCTTCATTCAGAAGAAGTTGCAGAGTATCAAAGATAATAAACATTCAGGGTTATTGATTTGCAAATTCATTTAGAGGGTTTACAGAGTGGAGGCGCCTATATTTATTTCAGATCTGGAGATCCAGAGGATAGCCGTACCATTCATTTATTAATTGCTACTGGTAAAGAAAGCCGTACTGTACTGTACCTGGCCGTACTGTTTAAGAAAAGCCGTCCTTTCCTTTTTAGAGCAAATCGCCTCCTTTCTTCATCATCTGACTTCATCCAGAAGGGCGCAAATATCAAGGGAGTCTTGTATAGCATCTGACGGAGGAGGAAGTGGATGTTTCATCTCAGCCGTACCATCCTTCTGAAGATCATTTATTGCTGCAGCAAAACCAGGTTTCATAAATATCATTGCCTTTTACTTTGCATGTAACTGGATCATCTTTGTAATCATTGCAGAAGATTAAATAATAGCCTGGCATCAGTATTTGCTATTGATTCTATAGTTTTCAGTGATGATTTATTTTTATTGAATTTATTTTCAATTCTTTGCAAAAATCACAATTTCCTTTATTCATGCAAAAACCACAAAAAACCCAAAAGTACACAAAACAATAAAAAAAAGTCAGATTCAGAAGTTAGGGGAAACAAGGGTTTCTACAGTGGTATCAGAGCTAAATCCTGCCATCCTAAGGGTTTAGCAGTCTTATGCAGCCAGAGCAGATTGGCTCTCACAGGTATTACACACGCAGATGTGCTCTGATTGACAGGCAACAGAGTTTGAGCAGGCAGTCAGGAAACATGGCTGACAGGAATGACAGGGCTGACATAACAGATAATCTTAGGGCAGAGATTCCTCCAAACCCTAGAGATCAGGACGATGCAGAGGTGTTGCATGCACTCAAAGATCTTCGTGCAGGTCAACGGCGGTCCGATGATGTATTATTGCAGTTGGCAGTAGCACTTCAGAGATTGGGTACTCCTAGGAGACCGTCACCACATCGTGACGATGAGAGGAGTGAAGCAGGGTCTTGCAGGGCACCTAGGACAGCCTCACGGACAGTAGACAGGCCTAACAGGCCTACATTAACAGGCCTACATTTGTGAGACAGGAGGCCGAGGAGGTCTTGGCAGGTGAGGAGCACGAGGAGTTGTTCGCTGATACGCTTATGGCAGCGAACGAGGAGTGGGAGTTGGTACCACCAGAGGTCAGAGAGCGGATCATTTTTGACCGTTTTATTACTCAGAGGCGAGAGCATCACAGAGGTCAACAGGATTGGAGACCTAGGTACCAGAACAATGACCTAAAACATGCAACCAACAAGCTTAATCTAGCAATGTTCGATGGTAGTGGTAAAGTGACAGCTCAGGCTTGGATTAGTATGCTGGACACTTTTCTTACATTACGCCCGATGGCCGAGAGAGATACTATCAGATATGCTACATTGCATTTCGAGGGAGTAGCTTATGATTGGTGGCACCACGGTATGGTAACACTACAGCATGACAGGATCACGTCATACCAGGAGTTTGTGGACAGATTGGTTGAGCGGTTTGACAGGAAGGATCCTGAATCCTACTTCAGAGACTTGGCTCAGTTGAGACAGAGTGGCAGTTTGGAGGCCTATATTGGTGACTTTCAGAAGTTATCAGTTATGGTTCCGAACATTTCTGAGAGGCGTTTGGTAGTGCTTTTCATGGAGGGGCTGACAGAGCCATTGCGAGGTTGGATCAAAGCCTTTGATCCTCCTTCGTTACAGGAAGCAATGAAAAAAGCACGAAGTATGGAGTTGGCAACACCATCTAGTAGATTCAACTCTAGGAATAATTCATCTTTCAGGGACAATAAGGGTTTTAATAGAAACAGAGAGAAATCTGATTTTAACAAAGACAAATCAGATTTTAAAAACGATTCAAAAGGTAAATCAGCAGCTCCACCTTTGGATCGTGAGGCCCTTAATGATCTACGCAGGAAGAAGCTTTGCTTCTACTGCAAAGGTCCCTATGACGCCAATCACGATTGTCCTCTAAGACCTAAGGGCAAGGCAAATCGAGTGATGTGGGCGTACTATGAGGATTCGGAATCAGAAAATTCCGAACAGCAGGAGAGTTCTGAGGATTCAGAGGCAGAGGCTTCAGAGCCTAGAGCAGAGACAGGGCTAGAGCTACAGATACAGGAGGCCCGCTTATCTAGCATTCAGCAGGAGGGCTCATTCAGGATTCGTGGTGTGTTAGCAGGATAGAGGGTCATTACCCTTCTTGATACAGGAGCTACACACAACTTTATAGATGCTAGATTCGTTGAGAAACGTGGACTCATCACTGAGGAGTTCGAGGGCATTAGGGTCAAGGTGGCCGATGGATACACTTTGAGATGTGAACGCATTATAAAGGATCTCCCTTTACGTTTGAACAATTATGAGTTCAAGGCAGATTACTATGTTGTTAATATAGGGGATATTGATTTGGTCTTGGGAATGAAGTGGCTTCATTCATTGGAGGAAGTCACTCTTTGTCTCAAAGACATGGAGATCCGTTTTGATGTTGATGGGAAGACTCACATACTAAAAGCAATATGGGACAGCGACATCAAAACAATTTCTTTTCGTCGGATGGAGAGGCTCATGCGTCACGACATGGTAGAGTGGGCTGCCGAGTGCACTTTAGCACCTATACAAGAGGGACAGCAAAAGACAGAATATCATCCGGACATTCAGCAGTTGAGAGTCAAGCATGATAAGGTGTTCAGTGATATTCCACCAGGTAGACCTCCAGACAGGGGCATAAAGCACATCATTGAGCTCGAGGAGGGCGCTAAGCCCGTTATGATAACTCCTTACAGGCATCCTAAGAGATTGAAGGATGAGATAGAAAAAACAATAAAGGAGTTACTTGCTATGGGTCACATTCGGCCTAGCAAGTCACCATTCGCTTCTTTGGTTGTCTTGGTAAAGAAGGATGGAACATTACGCATGTGCATTGATTCAGGGTCACGAATAAGAGGACGATAAAAAGCAATTATCCTATACCGCGGATTGACGAGCTTATTGATGAGCTCCATGGTGCCTGTTACTTCACCAAAATTGATTTACGGTCAGGGTATCATCCGGATCGAGGGTCGTGGCGGGACATAGAGAAACGCCTTCGATGTCATTGTGGGCACTTGAGTTATTAGTGATGCCATTTGGGCTCA
Organism: Sequoia sempervirens; assembly: GCA_007258455.2. Lineage (NCBI taxonomy): Eukaryota > Viridiplantae > Streptophyta > Pinopsida > Cupressales > Cupressaceae > Sequoia > Sequoia sempervirens. The sequence continues at coordinate 1,114,043 of VDFB02373365.1, forward strand.
CTGTGCGCCCGACCACTTTTGATCTACGATGAAGCGGGGTTTTCATTCATTGCTTGAGGAGGTTTGTGTTGGTCTTTTCGATGACATCCTTATATACAGCAGGACTTGGCAGGAGCATCTGGCTCATTTGGAGACCGTGTTGAGTATCCTTGAGAGGGAGTCCTTGTACGCCAAGGAATCCAAGTGTGATTTGGGGATGACCGAATTGTTATATCTAGGTCACATTATCAGTGCAGATGGAGTGCGGATGGATCTTGAAAAGATCCGCGCTATTATTGACTGGCCTACACCAGCAAACCTGACACAGTTGAGAGGGTTTCTCGGTTTGTGTGGATTCTACCGTAGATTCGTGAATGGTTATTCACGACATGCAGCCCCTATGACAGATTTACTGAAGAAGGGTGCATTTATTTGGACTCCGGAGGCACAGGAGTGCTTTATGAAGTTAAGGAGTTGATGACCACATGCCCTGTATTGGCACTACCAGACTTTACGAAGCCTTTCGAGCTTCAGTGCGATGCATCAGGTGAGGGCATTGGTGCGGTGCTTATGCAGGACAAGCACTCGATTGTGTATGAGAGCCGAAAGCTCAGAGGGCCAGAACGACTTTACAGCATTTATGATAAGGAGATGCTTGCTATAATGCATGCCTTAGCAAAATTCAGGCAGTATCTTGTTGGCAGCAAATTTTGCATTAAAACTGACCATAATAGTTTGAGACACTTCTTGGGGCAGCGAGATCTTAATGATCGAGAGCAGAAGTGGGTTAGTAAATTACAAGCATACGACTTTGATATCTCATATATCAAAGGAACACAGAACGTAGTAGCAGATGCTCTTTCACGCAGGCCATACTTGAGCTCTATGGTTCATATATCAGAGGATTGGAGGCATATGATAGTGGCAGAGTATGCCAAGGACAGTTGGGCCTCCAACATTGTTGAGGGATCGACGGTTGATACCAGGTACACACTTGTAAATGACTTGATCATTTACAAGAACAGGATATATTTGATCCCCGGTTCAGAGGTGAAGAATATAATCATGCGAGTCTTTCATGATGTACCGACTGCAGGACATCCCGGATATTTCAAAACCTATAGACAGATACGGGAGAGATTCACATGGAAAGGACTCAAGGCAGATGTTCTTCAATACGTCGTGAGTGCCACTGTTTGTCGGAGAACAAAGCGGGGAGAACCGTACCCGGCGAGGTTTATTGCAGCCACTTCCGATTCCGGCAGGAAGTAGAGATACTGTCGATGGACTTTATTACGGGCTTGCCTAAAGCCCAAAAGCGAATTGCATATACGTAGTTGTGGATCGGCTTACGAAGTATGCCCACTTCTTTCCGATCACCACAACCTACACAGCTACACAGGTAGCAGAGGTATTTTTTCGTGAGGTGTTCAGACTACATGGATTGCCTTGGAGCATTGTGAGCGACAGGGATAGTCGGTTCTTGAGTCACTTCTGGCAGGAGGTGTTCAGACTTTGTGGGACCAAGCTCACTCCGAGCACTAGTTACCACCCGCAGACTGATGGGCAGACGGAGATTGTGAATAAGTGGGTGGAAGGATACCTCCAAAATTATATTGTAGGGCAGCAGAAGGCATGGGTCAAGTGGATTCATTTGTGCGAGTATTGCTATAATACGACATTCCACATGACTATTCAGATGTCTCCTTTTATGGCGTTGTATGGGTATGAGGCGCCGAGTTTTCTAGATTTGCTATTGAGTGACAGTAGAGTGCTGAGTGCTGGAGACTTGTTGCAGGAGAGTCAGGATACTATGAGGGCTCTCAAGGAGAATATCGCCAAGGCACAAAATCAGCAAAAGCAGTATACAGATTAGAAGAGGACGGAGAGGCATTTCGAGGTGGGTGACATGGTTTACCTCATCTTTGCAGCCCCCTGTCGAGTCCACTCTTAGGAAGAATTAGATTCGAGAAAGCAAGCAGCGTTATTCACGGTCCTTTTGGGATCTGAGGAGAGTTGGCGAGGTGGCTTATGAGCTTGAGCTTCGGTGAGCGAGGGTACACAATGTATTTCATGTATCACGCCTCAAAGAAGGCGTTGGGACATCGTGTGGTACCGTCTGCAGTTTTACCTCCCTTAGATGATGAGGGAAAGTTGATCTTAGTACTGAGTCCATCCTGGAGTACAGGGAGAGAAGTTGCGTCGGAGGACTATCAGGGAATATCTGGTGAAATGGAGAGATTTGCCTGTTGAGGATGCTACATGGGAGAGTGAGGATATTCTGCAGCATCCGGCATTGAGATTGCTTGAGGACAAGCAATTTCAAGAGGGGCGGACTGTCATGTCCCCTTCTAGTTGACATCTCTCGGAGCACAGGATTAGCCTATCATGCGATCCTCGTAGGCTGATGGATTGTATAGAGGGTCTAGTTGGAGTTGGCTCAGCTTCAGATTGGCAGTTTTGATTAGTTGGCTTTCGTTCGGGCTCGTTCGGACACTTCTTGCATAAGTTGCTATTTTTAGCAGTTATTGGCAGTCAGCGTGGGACCCCTGCTATTTTTAGCAGTATGGATTGTTGGTGTTCAGAATCACTTCAGTGTTCGTCAGCTTCAGACGGATCAGGCATCGGATGGATAATGAGAGAGATATTAATATTTAATTGAATTAATTAAATATTAATTAATTGGAGATTATAATATATAAAGTTATAATATTTTATTATAACTTAAGTGATTTTGATAAAGGGGTCGCCCATCATCAGAAAGGGGCCATTTGAAGATTAAATTTATAATTAAATATTTGAGCTGAGACTATTGAAGAATTAAAAGGTAAAAGTTCGAACTATTTTAAAATTCCCTATTATTGTGGAATTCGCACTTTTGAAGGATATAGTGCATTTGCCTTGGGATTCGAGCCATTGTGTGATTATTGAATTATTGAACTTGATCAAGTTTGGTTTGAGCAAGAAGCTTTAGGGTTTCAGTCTCGAATGCATTGGGGAACGAGCCATCTCTAGTGAGAGTGATTCAGAGGGTGTGAAATATCACCTGATTTATTGCCAGTTGAGAGATTTCTTCATTCAAAAGCAGTTGCAGAGTATCAAAGATAATAAACATTCAGGGTTATTCATTTGCAAATTCATTCAGAGGGTTTACAGAGTGGAGGCACCTATATTTATTTCAGATCTGGAGATCCAGAGGATAGCCGTACCATTCATTTATTAATTGCTGCTAGTAAAGAAAGCCGTACTGTACTGTACCTGGCCGTACTGTTTAAGAAAAGCCGTCCTTTCCTTTTTAGAGCAAATCGCCTCCTTTCTTCATCATCTGACTTCATCCAGAAGGGCGCAAATATCAAGGGAGTCTCGTGTAGCATCTGACGGAGGAGGAAGTGGATGTTTCATCTCAGCCGTACCATCCTTCTGAAGATCATTTATTGCTGCAGCAAAACCAGGTTTCATAAATTTCATTGCCTTTTACTTTGCATGTAACTGGATCATCTTTGTAATCATTGCAGAAGATTAAATAATAGCCTGGCATCAGTATTTGCTATTGATTCTATAGTTTTCAGTGATGATTTATTTTTATTGAATTTATTTTCAATTCTTTGCAAAAATCGCAATTTCCTTTATTCATGCAAAAACCACAAAAAACCCAAAAGTACACAAAACAATAAAAAAACAGTCAGATTCAGAAGTTAGGGGAAACAAGGGTTTCTACAAGAGCCATGGTGAAAGTCATGTTGAGGTGACAACATCACGCAAGTGATGAACACTTGTACATACCATACATGGTTCTAGCCATTATGGTTGATATCATGTTGAGGTGATATCTGATATCATGATGAGGTGATATCTTTCTTTTCCACATATGGTTGTAGCCATAGTGGTAGACATCACAATGAGGTGATATGTCTTTTGCAGCTGGTTGACGTCATGATGAGGTGACAACATCACGTTGAGTGATGAGCACTTTTACATACCGTACATGGGTGTAGCCATGATGGTTGATATCACGATGAGGTGATATCTTTCCTTTCCACATATGGGTGTAGCCATGTGTCTTATGCAGCTGGAAGTATTTCTCCCTAGCTGAGAGGGAGTGTTGATGTTTAGTAGCTTTGGGCTTCATACTTCCTCATTTATTTGTGATTATTTAATGTGAAGAGGCGCTTCACATGGCAACATTGTAATTGTTATCTTGGCCGACCTTCCTTGTAACTTGCATTTTTTTAATTGTAATTATATTTTTTTATGATGGCCGACCTTGCATGAAGAGGCACGACCTCTCTCTCCCAAATTGTATAAATATAAGTTCATTCCATTCATTCATGCATCAAGCAAATTCGAAGTCTCTTCTCTTCTCTCAAGTGTGAATTACCAAGAGCAGATTGCGAATTCATCAAGTGCAGATTGTGAAGTCATCAAGAGCAGATTGCGAACTCTTCAAGAGCAGATTTGAGTTGCAAGGAAGCGCAGATTATTTATTTATCATTGCATCTTGTGAAGGTGCTGATTATTGGCCTTGAGATTGGCCTCATTGTAAAGAGACTTGTTGCCATTACATATATATGAGATATATATTTGTTGCTGGGTTTTTCTCTCTCAAGAGGAGGGTTTTCCCAGGGTATCTGCTGTGTTATTGTGTCTGATTTTGAATTAAATTTCTGTGCATTACATCTGATCACAAAAACTAACAAAAAGCTCTTACCAATAATTGTGATGGCATTTGGCTGTCAAATAAGAGTATGAATGCTACAAAAGATGATCAGGATGGCACACAGTTCTATAACAATTCTCATGCTGACTCCTTTATGAAAATTTAAGTACAGTCAATATTTATAGTTTGCCATCACTTTGTCTCACAATACAACTATCCACTGTACATCCTTAATCCACATTCTTCCAAAATGATATATAGAACAAGAACCCTAAGCTTTCTGCAAACAACCAAACTGTTGTTCAGACATCTAAGTTTCTTTTTGCAGCTTCTGCTGTAGATTCTGATTCTCCTCGCTGATAAGTAAAGCCTGTTTCCTCAGCCTCTCCTTTTCTTGCACAATACTCTTAGTCTCTTCGTAAAGCTGTAAATTTTAATCTCTTGAATGCACAAAGCCTCTTTGTTAGATGTCCTCTTAACCCTGTTGATATTAATACTGGAAGAAAATAAATGGGAATGCCATTCAATATAAACATGCATCTTAAATATCAACCTGTAAAAAAATGAAACATGCTGCTGTAAAAAAAGTCAACCTGTGCCAATACTATTCAAACCACTATACACAAAAGTAGGTTGTAATTTCTTAAGTGGCATAAAGCTGTTTTCCTTGACAGCTTATATGCTCAATACCCAGTGGTGAAGCACATTTCTTTCCAAGTGACAACATTGACTACTAAGACGGTGAGGCTGAAAGAGTATTCTCGATTAAAAATAAATCTGAAAGGAAATCACCATTACAAGTATGATGTCAGCCTACCATCAAGGTATGTACCAAAATGAGAATATAAGGTCCCAATATTAATGTCTCTGGCACCCCCATGACGGTAACAATCTTAAGAAATGTAATGTATGGAATCTCCCACTGTATTAAAAAAAATTAGTTACATTAAGAAGATTTCCAGAGGCTGAGGTGGATGGAGCAGTCACATGTGACAGCTGGGGGCAAAAGTGCAGTCCAACATAGTTATTCTGCTTATTCCTGTGAGTGTGAAACAAATATATTTTGGATGGACAACTGTTCACCCAGAAAAATAATTGACAGACGTCAGCTGAGTCACTATTTGTAAAGGAAAGTGAAGCTGAAAATAGAATATTCTATGGGACCATTTCACTGCAAGGGGTCCTTTATTAACCGTACAACACTTGGAATGAAAAATTTAAAAAACCCCATTTGTCCACAACAGTAAATTGACAAAACTCTAAATGAAAGGCATATTGGAGTGATAATGGTAAAAAATGTCTTCTCATGAATTCATAATTACCCTGATCCCCTTCTTGCCCGTCAATAGCCATTTATACAGTACATATCTAGTCAGTAACTTTAGAAGAAGAATATAACATCTATTTGCTAAAATTAATCAGACAAGAATGGACAGACCTAAGACTTTTTTTTTTTTTGCTTTCCATTTGCACTGCACCTTTTTAGATTGTGAGCCTAGAAGTCTTAAGTATAAATCTTAATAGCAGATAAAAATGGTACGTAATACTGAATAACAGTGTCACTTCCATTCAAAAAAATCGGTACTCCGGTGTCATAAGTGCTCCACTCATTGAACAATTCCCACAGATTGCTGAGAGTGAAAAAGGGCATACATTCAGCCTCAGATGCCCTCAACCCTTTTGAGGTTGTCTGCAGTAACAACACATTGTTCTGATTACTTAACAAATGACCCCATAGTGAAATTCGTAGAGCTCTAAACTAGCAAACAAATCTTTGTTAGTAAAATAAGAAGGCCCATACAAAGAAAATCAGACTGCCTAGAAGACCTGGTCTACGAGATCCATCCCTCTGCTTTGCTCCCAGTCTGCTAATATTAATATCTACAGCCAAGACTGGATTGTAAGCAGAGCAGGGGAATCTAGATCACTTGAGAATTTACAAATCTAGGCAATATAACAAAACTAGGAGAATTTACTTTAATTTCAAATACACATAAAAATGCCAGATTGAACTAAGTAGATAAACTTTGATATGTCCTACAAACCAATTTGCCTTTCAATCTCCTCTCATCTGTAAAAGTACTAAGTTCATAACTGGATCCATAAGAAAAGAAGAATTTTACAGTAATTACCTTCGGCAAATACTGTAGAAGAGCCATGGGAGTTGTGTATTCCAAAAACTAACCCAGATTGCAACATGCATTCTACTCACTCCTGCAACAACTATCTGCGGCAGCAGTCTGGCATGCTTCCTCTACAGCCCTCTAATTTGGGTGTCGATAAAACTTACCCTGTGAAAACCCACCTCGAGAATGCTGTGAATTTGAATGACGGCTTCCACTATGTGGATTATGAAACTGCTCGCCTCCATTATCATCACTTCAGCCAAAATGCAAGTCTGTCCCAACCATGTGCACTAATTATATCTTCACTACACTTTGACTGAAGTGTTAAGGTTCCCCTCACAGAAGACTCTAAAAACTCTCCAAACAAAAAATAGAACAGAGCTCACACAACCACACACAATATTTTAGAAAATTACTTTCTCCTGCAAACAATTCATTCCTTGACTGAAGACAAAGTAGGGTGTCTCTTAGCAATAGCACTTATCAACCACAGTCTTTGTCCCACCCTGCCTTGTGCCCTCAAGTGACTGTCCCATCCAACAACTGTCCACAAAATGCGTATCTAGATCTTGCTTCTGCCCAGGGACAGGTGTTGATAAGATCTGCTGCAGCAACTGTCTACATATACAAACATTCTTTGCCAACTGCATGCCCAAAAGCTGAACAAATGCAGCAGAGACCCTTTTCTGTCAAGCCTTCTCTTCCATCAGGAGTTGTGAGAATACCCACATATTGAAATCCAGTCCAAGGCAGAGTGCTAAACCGTTTAGCTAATATCTGAAGTTAAAAGTGTGCAAGTTAGTGGCTAAAACATTGCCCTAAAGTTTCATTCAAGCTAAATTTGAATAATGATTGGTTGAAACTACAGGGACTAATCACCTATTGAAAAATGGCTCGGAACAGTAGTTCCATTGGTAGGAACTAATAAGGAGATCAGGCAACACTAAATGGGATTTCATTGGCAAAAGATAATTTGCTGACAGCATCGTTGATCTCCTCCCTACTTTGGTTGTTCATAATTGCATTGTATGAATCCCCAGAGAAGTCTTGCATAGGCATAATACTCAGATTGATTGCCAATCCTAGCAATAGATTGATCATTGACCAATAGAGTCGGAGGGGGTGGATATCTCTTTGAAGGCTGAAGGATCTGTATATATCTGGAATAATTGAGTCATGTCAGACCTCTTGTAAAGTGTAAGACTAAGATAACCCTTAACCCTTCTCCAAGGACATGTACCAAATATGCATTAACCCTAGTGTAATCTCCCATGAAACTTTTGTTGGATATGCGGCATAGGTAGAGTTTGACCCACCAGACTATTTTTGTTTTTGAATGCCAAGTATGGAAACAAATTGATAATTGTTTGAATACATAGCAGACTCCATTGCTAGTTTGTGGAAACTTCATTTTCTGATCTTTGGCATAATCTGACATCCATTTTTTTTTTCTTCAGCTCTGCAGCAAAGATAAGAAGTGAAGTCCTGTCTCCATTCCGGTCTGTAAGAATGTTTTTCTACCTTGCATTTATGGCAAGTGGTGGTATTGGAGGTCTGATTGCTCTCACTCGTTTGATTGCTGCATTGAGAAATGCCCCAAATGCAGGATCAACTCCTGAGATACTCATGGGATTTGGAATTGACTTAGCTGCAGTTTCTTTGTTTGCATTTCTATATACAAGGGAACTAAGGGCACAGAAAGTACAACTGGCGAAACTTTCAAGAGAAGAAACACTTGCCAATTTGAAATTAGAAGTGGATGGGAAGAGGGTGGTTTCTATTAGTCAGTTGAGAGGTTTTGCTCGTCTTGTTATAGTTGCTGGACCTGCTACTTTCATAGAAGAAGCCTTTAAATATAGTGAGCCTTTCACAAATGATTTATTCGATAGAGGAGTAAGGGTTGTCTATTATGCTACTGATGGCTTGGTACCTAATTTACAGGCCTCAACTGTAGATACTAGTTTGAATGAAGTAAAAGATGATGAGCGACTATCCTCAATTAATAAACAAAAGAGTTTATGGCAGTTGACTCCCATCTATACTTCTGAATGGTCCAAGTAAGAATGCCCAGTCAGTTATATCCAAGGGCATTGTAGGAATTAGTTCTCTTGTTAATGTTTCTTGATGAGCAAAATCAAATTGACCCTTTAACTCAAATGTTATTTTGGGTGTGTTGATAGGTGGTTGAATGAACAAAAATCAATGGCAAACGTTCCAGAAGAGAAGCCTGTGTAAGTATCCTGCTGGATGTTCTAACCAGTTTTATATTGTGTATATGAAGATTATTAGAATTGCGAGTTCTTATTAGGGCAGTATGTTTCTAACAAAATAATTTTTCATTTCATTTTTAGATACATCTCTCTCCGTATGGATGGGCGTGTCCGGGGGAGTGGTGTTGGGTACCCACCATGGAACGCATTTGTGGCCCAGCTACCTCCTCTAAAGGGAATATGGGGTGGTGTTCTTGATGGGATGGATGGAAGAATTTAGAGCTCTCGGTCATCTCAAAGGTAGTTCAAATGAGTTCAAAGATACAGTTCCATTAAAAGATGCAAAAGGTAATGCAAGAATTTACTGTTAAGGAGCATACATTTGAACTTACTTAAATGTTTCAAGCATGCAAGTTGTAAACATTTATTATTAACATGTACCTGCACAACCATCCAAAGTCTTATTTATTTTTTCTTTATTTGCAGTTGCTGCTTTCACAGGTAACCATTACAACGAAATGGAATCTATCTCTTCTAATCTTCAATAATGATGCTTCTGATACTACCATAAGTCAACGTTGGACATATTCTTTCCTTCATTGTATACAGTCATTTTCATGTGTTGGCAACCAGAAGCATAAGAAGATTTCTTTGGCAACTCTACAGCCAGAAGATTTATCTCAAACAGCTTTCTTTGGCTTCCTGGGATGCATACATGGTGCTCATTTATAATACTAATTGGTTTACATTATATACATGCAAGAAATCATTAGATGCAAAGGACAATGATTAGATTTCAAGCAGAGTTTGTCTGATTTCTTATCAAATTGACTGATTTCTTCTCGAATTGTTGTGGCTGATAAATACATTGTGTAACATCCTTATTGATTTTATATCCACTAATTGTTATCAAACACTAACTTCTCAGTGATGTGGCTTTTACCCCTTTATAAGATTTGTGAAACCATATCTATTTATAAATTTATGTATATGTATTCCTTCCTAAATCTCTGTTTGTTTCCCCGGTTTTCTTTGGTCTGAGACAAATTAGACCATTACCAGTACTTGTAACATGAATTTACTCTACTCTGTATGGAGCCTACTGTTTATTTAATACTCACAAAAATAAAGAAGGATAAAAAGAATAGAAGAATTGTTCAATATTTTCAAAGTTAAGAGGATGAAAGGACTCTACAAGATTTACTGCTTTACACTATATAGATGTAAGGAACTGCTGATTGCACAAAAAAGTTTTTAGATATTTAAAATTTGAAATGAAATATTGCATTAACCACAGTGGTTCACCAAGATTTGTATTTCATATAGCATAGAGAAATGAAAGATAAACGAGAATGAGCCAAAATGATACTTTCGAAGACACCCGATTCAGATAATTATTTCAACACAATAGATAACGGAGAGCTGAATCTGATGAAATAACTAGAATGGAAAAGGCAATGGAGATTCCAAGTAATTCACTAAAATTCCATAACTCAAATGTAAAAGGTAATGAAGATTCCAAGTAATTCACTAAAATTCCATAAGATGCTACTCATTTTATACATGCAAAAATAATTTTGATCAAATCGGCAAAAGGTCTTCTAAATGAGGACAACTAGTTTCCAAATTTCTTAATCCTCCACCTGCCCAGCCATCAATTTAACAAAAGCAAATTTAACATAAAAAATTCATAAATTGACTAATCTGATTGACATATTTGATTAGTAATGATGTGGCATACTATGGCTCCATATGATGTTAGGCCCCTTTGACTGCTTAAGTACAGAAATTTTCATGAGCTTCTACTACTGATATTTCTCCATAGCATCCTGAATCAAGTCGAGATATGGGGAATCCATATACCTCATCTGCACATCCAAACTGAATCATATTCTTAAAAAACTATATGTAAATAATCACATTTCTTAATTCTGGTATCAGCCTCATTAATTTTTGAGGGATGACAAACTTTCCAGTGCTTTTGTCACTCTGGGATTGGGTTAACACGCATTTAATGAATTTTTGGAAATCTGTTGTTGATGCTTTTATTTGTTGACTTCTGTGGTAACCAAGGAAGATATGCTAACACATTTTCATAGTGAATTTTTGTGTCATTAGAGACATCAATGCATTTCTCTCTGGCCTCTGTGACATTGGAACTATCTTGTCCAATTATATCACTTATTAAGTTAAAACAAAATGAATTTCATCTGTTTGATCACAAGCAACATCATTGAAGGCCTGACCAGTGGCTGATTCCTAAAGGTTATAGATTTCTTATACTTCAAAATCATATTTATTCCTTAAATCCTTCCCTTACTGAATTCTTCTGTTTGATTGTTAATTTTTATATAACAACCAAAAAAGCTGCCCCAAACAAACATCAATCACATTCGTGACAGTTATAGGAAGTGCTCCGTGAGGAACCTTCTTGTAACAGATAAGCAAAAACATGAAAATACAAAAAATATATAAATTATGTATGAAACTCTGAAATTATAATGCATGAAATTGATGGATCGTATTAATAAATTGCTGGCCTATTTTGAGAGGGAAACCTCCTTTAATCAATGTTCAATACCATATAATCCACGGGTCCTCAAACAATAGCCTACAACCTATATTTATATTAATTCTAATTAAGATAACTAATATTTTCTAAGCATACAAGATTATTCAAAATAGCTCAAGAGACAGCTTACAAAAAAATACGTCAAACACCTTTATTACAATAAAGAAAGAGTTAGGACTAAGGGGTCCTAACATCCCCTCGAAAAGCTTTGACCTCAAAGTTGAAGGGAAGGAAATAGTTCAAGGTGGTGAAGTGGTTCCCAAGTAGCATCTTTAGGGGCATGCTATGCCACTGGATTAGGGCTTTAGTGATACTATGGTTGCAATGTAGGTGTGAGTGCATATCTGAGACTATTTACAATTGGAGAACAATAGAGTCTATTAGGTCCCAAAAATATTGGTCCACAATCCTAGAACTTCTTACTTCAAGGCCATGGATATGTCATTAAGGCGGCAAATAAGAACGTTCATCAACAAATGTAGATGGTGGAAAGCCTACTTTGAGAGTGGGTAGTCTCTCTTGCTCTTGGGTTCAACTTAAGTCTGGGAGGGTATTCCCATAGGCAATACCTTAAAGGGTATTTAAATAAGTTATAACATGACTATAACAAACAATAGTTATAATGAAATAACGCTTGACCCCCATTATTTGTCACTAGGTCAAGATCAACTAGATGCATAAGACCTCTATATAGTTGATAACATACCTTGCACATGCATTTGCAGGTTACAATAGTTTTATAATCCCTTAAAATGGTTTTTGGTAATGTTGCATACATAGTGGAAAAGTGCATACATGGTGGAAATGATTCTTTGGTGATTTAATAGTTTTAGCTTGCTTAAAATAGTTCCTTGGTTTATGTTACTAAACCATTACAATTATGCATAAAATCCCAATTAAAGCTATAGCTAACAAGAACAAAAATGGATTTAGATAAGAGTGTTCGATCTTGAACTATAAGGACTGGTGCTTGCTCTATTGGGTAACAATCATGAACAACAAAGAGAAAGGAGATAAATCTTGCAAAGCATCAATAAAATCAGATTTATACTTAAATGCAAACTAGAGATTGCATTTATACAATAGACATACTTAATGATCCATAACCAAAACTATGACCCATATTGAATAAAGGTATGGTTATTACAAAGGATTTGCAATACATTAGGTGCTCTCTCTCTCTCTCTCTCTCTCTCTCTCTCTCCCTCACAAACACACATGACCCTCATTATAGTCGTGCTGGGAAATGTAGCAACAAGAAATCCATAACTGTGATTACAATATTCCCTTGAGCAACTACAAATAGCCATGGAGACATACCATTACAAAATATGTACAATATTGTTGCAAGGTGTGTGCCCTTGGTATCCTTGTGTTGTGCAGCGCAATGCTTGGGTTCGTGTCATGGCTTAACCACCACTCGTAGATTCATTAACTTTGACGATTGTATCGGGCATTAACAGGTCGATCTTTTGGTGCAACAACAACCGTCTTTGCAACAATTGGTATCAGAGCCTGGGTCAGGGGTTCAAACCCCTCGCTTGCATTGGCGGAGGGATTATTGCAAGGTGTGTGCCCTTGGCCTCCTTGTGTTGTGCAACACAATGCTTGGGTTCGTGACATGGCTTAACCACCTCCCGTGGATTCATTAACTCTGGTGGTTGTATCGGGCATTAATAGGTCAATCTTTTGGTGCAACGACAACTGTCTTGCAACAAATATATAATCCACATCCTTTCATTTATAGTTCAGATGTTCAAAGTTTTATGCCCTAGAATACTCTTTAGACTTTACCAAACCAAAAATTGATTTGGTGACCAACTGTTTGTATGAATAACAAATTGATATATGTAGATCCATCATTTTGGTATTTGGCATGTAGATAGAAGCCTCAAGATGACAAAAACTTGGATGATGTGAGAAACCCATCATCCCCTATCCACAACCTGTTGGTGTAATTAAATAATTAATTATTACACTAGCATAAGTTAACTTAGGTCTTGCATTTAATCATTAAGTCCTAGGCTGCATTATTAGATAAATCATTTAATAAATGGGATAATATTCCCTTTCCTAGTTTGTGGGATAAGATTCCTTCTAGAACTTATCTCATCATTTAATGATCATCACCATTAGGGTTCACATGTTGTCACATGTTGTTAGATCAAGACACATGGCAACATCTCATGCATATTAGGGTTTACCTCTTGTCTATATAATCAGGCATCTTGTTCATTTGTAATATATCATATCAATATCTTTTTCATCATATCAATAGAATCTTTAATCAGCATTCCATTGTTGCAACACTTCTCTTTGTGGTTGATTATCTTTCATGGCTAAAGTCCTGCATTGAAGATTCCAGAGCTTCAGGGGCCGTGCAATTCATCATCCCAACATGGTATCAGAGCTAGTCCATTGAAACATCAACCCTAGATCCAGGAAGTTTGGAGTGCAAGATTCAAGCAGGCTTAGGGTTTTATGCTGGAGACTAGTTGGTTCTACCAGGGAACCAAGCTATTTTTTGGTGCAAATCAGGCTCTCTCCGACCTCTCCATTGCGTCTAGAAGGCCTCAAAACCCATAGATCGCCTGTTCATTTGTCAAAATCGGAGTAGATTCACCTGGGAGCCTGTGAAGTACATATTAGGGTTTGCAGTTTTTGTACAAATCCATACATATTTGCAGAAAAAATCATCCTTGTAAGTCCTCCATCAAGGAATTTTTTTTTAGAAAAATCAAAAAAATATTTGGCTTTTTTGGGCAAAATTTAAACTCTGCAGGGCGATTGGCAATTAAATTATATGGTTGGCAGAATTTTTTTTGCACAGGATATAGTTTGGGGTTAATTTTTCGTTGGTCGGCATATAAATTATCGGCATTTTATTTTATTTTTTGAATTGTAAATATACAATATTCAAAAAATTATTATTTGTTGGTCGGCATATACACCAATCTCCGCAGAGTTGTCGGCCCGACCCCCTGCGTCATCAGCCGTCATTCGGCCCCACCACCAACGGTCACCGTCCGATTCCAGGCCACAGCTTCCGGCTCCCGGTGATCATTCGTCGTCTCGCCGTTCTCTGGCCACCGACCGACCTTAGCCCCGGCTCGTGGTTCTGTGGAAGTCCGAGGGTTGCTGCTAACTTGCCGAGCGGTGGCTTCTTCTCGGCGCACCCCATCTCCTCTCGGCCGCTAGTGCTCTACTCGCGCCGCCCATCTGGTGGCGCTTTGTTTTTTTTGCGACAGCCAGGCCCCCAGTCACATCAACGACCGAGGGCTTATTTTTTTTTAGCCCCAGGTGCTACTTTTTTGCGCCTAGTTAGCCAGTGCATCACCAATCAGGCAGAAATCTTTCGGAGGCCGTATCTTCCACATACGATATCAAAAATTCACACACGATATACCGTTGGAAAGCTATTGAAGTCTACTTTTCAGCGGTGCACTCTGTTTTTCAAGATTCTACTGTCATCAAAATTTCCAGTCAACTGAAGTCAACCCTTCATTCTGGACTCAAAAGCACATATCTTCGCATCAGATTGTCGGATTTCGGAGATTCCAGCGGCATTCGAGAGATATTTCAGTGCATTTTTTCATCAGTCCAGTCATCTTCTTTGGTTTCAGCTCCAGGTATCTTTTTTTTGATTTTTTGATTCTTGGACATCCTGAAGATTGAAGAAAAATTTGTTGATCTCAGAGGCATATTTTCAGTTGCATATCTATTTGGAAGTCTTCTATTTTCTGTTGAAGGTCAGTGTCTTTGATTTTTGTGAAGAAATTTTGTTATGGGGCTTGCGTATTATTCTCCTTTGGTTATGTTGCACAAGGGAAACTATTAGCAATGGCGAGATGGGATCTGCCACCATCTTCAGTCACTTGATCTATTGCCATATCTATTTGGTATAGTTCCTCATTCGAGTGAAGGTATTCATGAACTTGCTTGGAGTTGCAGCAGGTACACTATTTTGGAGATTCTTGAGATGCAAGTTGATTGCGATGTTTTGAGATCTATTGATCATTGTGATTGTCCTCACCTTCTTTGGACAAAGCTTTGGGAGCTATATGGAGATTCAGATACTCCACCATTCCCTGATGATCATGCTTTAGAATGTCATTCTTCATATCAAGTACCCCATGATGCTATTGTTGTGCAGGAAGTTGATTACCTTGATCTTTTCGAAGAGGTTGACAAGGTTCCTTTCAGTGTTTTTTCTTCATCAGAGATAGTTGGCATCCCTTCACATTCAGTGATTCCTTGTCCAGAATCATTGATTGAGGCTTCCACTATCATCATCCATCAGGACACATTCAGTTTTTCAGACTTGACATCACAAGGTGGCTTTGTTTCAGGTATCACTGACTTGGCTACTTCTACAGGTTTGGAGGACATTCTTGAGGGGATATCACTCCTCTATTCGGATTTCACTTTGGAGAGTTGTTTTGAGTCTCCA
Source organism: Sequoia sempervirens (assembly GCA_007258455.2). Lineage (NCBI taxonomy): Eukaryota > Viridiplantae > Streptophyta > Pinopsida > Cupressales > Cupressaceae > Sequoia > Sequoia sempervirens. The sequence goes on from VDFB02373365.1 coordinate 1,130,037, forward strand.
CATTCTTTTGTCTCAACCTTGATTGGGAATTTAGAGACCATCTTGGAGGCACTTGGTTTCTCTTCAGATATTTCATATCTGAGACTTCTTCCCTGTCATTCCATTCAGGATTTGCAGTTTCTTCAGCGTCTACCATTGGATTTGCTTCAGACTTCTTTCAGTGGTTTTGAGGACACTTCATTCAGGGGGGCTATCAAGTCTCCATCACATCCATCATATTCATCCTATCTTCATCTTTGGATATTGTTCAACATCAGTTTCTGCATCATCCTGGTTTGTCACCCTCTTCATTGTTTGGGACTATGGCATTTTCTTCATCAGGCAAGGAGACATTTGAGCAGCGTTCAGAGACATCATCATCCATGTTCATCCTTCCTTCCTTCAATTCCTATCCGGAATGGGAAGCATCTTTGCACTTGCATTTGCTTTTGTTTCTTCCGAAAGGGAGACAAGTTGTTTGTTGGCATTGGATCTTGTTTTGTCTTCAGACACTTACCATTTTTGTAGGTGTTCACATCTTCTGGGAGGGCTATATTGTCTCTCTCTTTCCATCCTATGGGGGGCATTGATTGTATTGTATCCATGTGACAAATGGTGTTCTTGGGGGGTATTTGGGAGTCCTCCATCCTTCCCATCCTATCTCACATTTTTTTTCCTTTTCATCTCCTTTTTTTTGGAGAGGGGTTTTGTTCCTACTGGGTTTTCCCCTTTTCTCCAGTTGTGGGAGATTTTCTGCATCTTCATGTACATGGGTACCTAACATGGCCTCGTAGCCGGGGCCCATCATCAATCATCATCTTGCATAATCATTGCATTTTCCTCCCTAAGTTGCACTTATGGGGGGTGTTGGTGTAATTAATTAATTAATTATTACAATAGCATAAGTTAACTTAGGTCTTGCATTTAATCATTAAGTCCTAGGTTGCATTATTAGATAAATCATTTAATAAATGGGATAATATTCCCTTTCCTAGTTTGTGGGATAAGATTCCTTCTAGAACTTATCTCATCATTTAATGATCATCACCATTAGGGTTCACATGTTGTCACATGTTGTTAGATCAAGACACATGGCAACATCTCATGCATATTAGGGTTTACCTCTTGCCTATATAATCAGGCATCTTGTTCATTTGTAATATATCATATCAATATCTTTTTCATCATATCAATAGAATCTTTAATCAGCATTCCATTGTTGCAACACTTCTCTTTGTGGTTGATTATCTTTCATGGCTAAAGTCCTGCATTGAAGATTTCAGAGCTTTAGGGGCTGTGCAATTCATCATCCCAACACAACCATCCATGCATCGTGATTCACATTTGAAATTGCATGAAAATTGTTGAGATATGAGTTAGGAATCCTAGTGTTTTATTTCCATGTTTTGTAAAAGAAGGATGATAAAGGGAAAATGATGTTGATGATTCTAAGTATGATAATGAGTTTGAGTTAGAGATTGAGGTTTCTTTATCAGTGATAAGAATTGTGAGCTTTAGGAGGAGAATAAGAATTTGGAAGGTAGTAGTAAAGTAATTTTTTGTAATAGGGATAGGAAAAGGATGATGATGGAATCACCTATGCGATTTATCTAGATCCTTGTGGCTATGAAGAAGGGTTCTAAGAACAAGGGTGCTAGTAAACCTCATGAGATAACAAATAAAAGTTATGTTTAAAAGATGGATAATAGGGGAAAATTGGAAGGCCAAGGCCTTCCATAAACCCAATGTGAGTGGATCCTTCTTTGGAATACAAGACCCATGTCCTATTCTTCCTATGGATAGAATATTACCCCTTTCCAATCCTACTTCCTTGTGGGAATTATCTTAAGTTGTTAATAAAGTAACTCAGAATATGGGAAATCTTCAAGAGGATTTTGGAGCATAGTATAGTCTCACAAAATGTTTCTTTGTTGAGATTAATAGTCTTAACATCAAGCTAGGTGTAATGCATAAAGAGTAATAAAGGGTAGCCTAGGTATCTATAGAGGAGAATGGTAGAATTTTTAAAAACTAGGATACTATTCCCCAAGTCAACAAGTTTGTGGTTGAGTGCACCAATTAAAGGAGAAAGTGGCATCTACGAAAGAAGAGATTAAGTAGGGTCAAGAAAACCATAACACTATACTATTTGCATTGGAATATGACATGACAACTATCTAAGAAAATATTAGTAGGGTCATTGAAGTTAACAAGTGCACTATTAAAATAATGCTTTGAACCTTAAGATTATGAGTGATAAGTTGAAGAAGTCTGTTGTAAACCTTGAAGTTCCCACTACTCAATTGGATGGAAAAACAATAATATTGGTTCAAACTCCAATACAAGGGGCAATAAAAAGAAATCTTGTAATGGGGAAAAGAGAATTATAGGAGTTCATGGATGTTCATGATTTTTTTTAAAAAGGAACAACTAGAAGAATCCAAAATTTTCAAGAAACTCTAATTATGTGCTCATGTTTTCTACTTTGTTTAATTGTTTTTTGTTATGAATTTGTTGTTGCTTCTCTATTGGTCAACTTTCTATTATGCTAAAATTTGGCATTTTATAACTAGGTTTTAGGTGCCCTTTAAAACCTATTATAACCATTTAATCAAAAATATATGCAAGGGAATAAAATATTTTAAAAGTAATTTCAAAGCATCTATACTGATCTATGAGAGACTATTGAAGGTGGAAAAATTATATGAATCCAACCAAGGTAGTCAAACCCTAATATAATCACCTACATTGACACATTAAATGATAGTGACCTAGATCCCATCAATGAAGTCAAAATAGAACATGCCCTTCCCACAAATATTTTCAAACTCCTCCTTACCTAACTTGTAATAGTCTTTGGACCTCTAAATAAATTTGTAATAGTTATAGATATACCTACAAGACCATTTGATTCATGGATTAAAAAACTCAAATGAACACATAACTAATAATCAAATGACATAAATGATTTTTTCCCCCAAATAACTAGTATACTATAACAAATCTATTGGTTTCTTTCTAATCATTGTCCCTTCTCTCACCCTTACTAATGTAACTAAGAGACCTATCCCTCAACCCCCAACTAAAATAAATTCTTAAAATATATTTATGAAACGAACTATTACCCCACCTCATAGCTATTAGAATCTCCAAAAATATTAATTTGATGTCTGTAAGACCTTGTGCTATATTTGTAACAAGATGCCATAAGTTGAACCAACTTTGGTTCACATACATCTATAGATTTTTGTATTTAATCATATTACATTACACCACCTTATGTTTCCTTGGTATATACTTTCTACAACTTTTTTACATCCATGCCATTCAACCAATTATGTATAATTGAGTTAAAACATAAAATAAGGTATTATAGTGATGTTGGGGTATATCAATGGTCAAGTAATTTTACATCACACCAAAACCAGATTTTTGTTTTTTATATATTTTGTATTATTTTGCAGGTTTTGGAGTTAGCTTCTACAATTTCTTCTACTAGATTTTGCGAGTCTTGATATGCTTCTATAATAGCACAAATGGAGTTGATTATGACATGTCTATTATACTTATTCCAAATTGATTTATTTATGATGATAGTTTGAGCTATGCAATAACAATACAATTGCATTTCATTTGTAGCTATTATTAGGTATTTTCCATTCACTATACTTTAGTTCTCTATTCTTCATATTTATTTTCATAAGATGTATGTGAGAAGGATCATTCTTGTGACTTGTATCCTTGGTTGTGCTTAGTTATGATATTTGAATTTATAATACCCTAATTTTAACTTCATAGCAAGTCATGACATCATTTAATAGATGGATCCTTTGAGAATTTTTCCCTAGCACATTAAGTGTCCATAGTCAACATCATAAAGCTTTTAATTTCAAGATCTACAACTTTTGTAAATTTGTGAATCACCAAAACAAGCACTACTTTGATATACAAATATAATGTAATTAACAAGATTATGAAATTTTGTTATAAAAAAACATGGTCCACACCAACTTCAAATATTTATGAATCATGCAAATAGATTCAAATGACCCCACCACTAACATTACCACTAGAATCCATGTGGCATCACTTCATTCATTCTTATAGAACTAAATCCTTACACAATTATTATATAACTTCCTTTCAATCCATAGAAACTAACCATGATATAAAAAATTCCCTCAAATGTCTCTCATACATTCCTTTGTTCATGTCATTATAATACATTAAACCTTGATCATAACTAACAATCAAGATTCTTTCACTTTTGAAACCAATGCCTTTACTAGATTTGTAGATGTCCAAGATGTGTATCCCCTTAATCTATCAATCTCCATATATTAACATAATTACCACATATAGCACTACTTCCATTTTCCAAATCTACATACAAAAAACTACTAACTTTCTAGAAATAATTGAAAATAGGGTGAAACAATAAAACAAGATATGTTGAATTTTAGTGCATCCAAATTATCTAACAATGATATATCATAAGGAAATGGAAATCAAACATGAAAGAAAATGTAAACCATAACACAATATTTATGTGGACAAATCTTTGTGGGAAAAAAAATCAAACCCAAAGAGACTCAAGCTTGTATTAGTCTTAAAAATAATTACATCCATACATCAACTTGTACCTCTAAATTATGACACCATAATGGTACAAATCTAACCTAGAAAATAACTCTTACATCCTCTCACTCCTATGGAGGAGGGGGACCGACTGCTTTGGGACTCTAGGTTATGGGAGAGTCCTAAACAATAGGCTTCCTCAATCTACCTCAAGCTTTGTTGAGTGATTCAGAAAGGTTAAGATGCTAAGGTTGAAAAATAAGAGCAATCTAGTTGTTGTTGTCCCTCTACTAACCTGAATATTTCAGAAAGTCAGATGAGCTGATTTCTAGAGTTTAATTTGCTACCCAGATAGCTCATTGCCTGAGGATGACAACATAGGATATGGAATCGAACACTATGGGTTGGTGTCTTAATGGTGTGATGGTGTCTATACGAACAAGGAGTCTAAGAAATAGACCAAAAAGTTAGAAATCCAACTAATAGCCTAGCTAGTGAAGTTTTATGCTAGGATAAAATATAGAAACAGTGCATAAATGAAGTATAACAAGAATAGTACTTTAACTAAACTGTGCTCGAATTGACAAAGGAAGTGAGAAAGCGGTACCGAACTCCTTGCAACTTGATTCTTTGAACAACTCTAATCAAGAAGCACCTACACACACAAGACCAAGGAAAATGTTGGGGCTGTTTTTAGAGGACTTCCTTAGTCCCCCATTTTGGTGTTTCCACCTCCACGGATAGCCAGATAGCAATGAGTGTAGAAAATGATAAAAAAAAGTATGGAAATGGGAGTACCAATCAATAACACAAACAACAATATGCTACTATGTGAACACAATGATGCAAAAGAAATGGGAAATGGGAGATATAACCTTCACAACTACATACTCTCAAGGCAAGTAGAGGAAGGAGTGAGCTTGCAAGTTCTCCAACAACAACACTATCACAACAAACAGAGTGGAGGAGACAAGAAACCAGTAGCTTGTAGCTACAATGGAGTGATGGTGAAGCTTGGAAGTGTGTAGTTGATCAATAGAGCATCAATAATTTACTTGAGAAGCAAGAGAGAGTGAAGAAGTTGGATAGAATGAAGAGTTAGATAATTTGAATGGAAAGGAGGCAAAAGAGTTGTTTTGTGTTGGTTAAGGGAGCAGGAAGTGTTACGGTTCATGTCTAATGGAGAAATGTAATGCCTCTATGGATTCTAGAGGCAAGAATCTTGTCAAGACATCCGCATGGCACACACGTGTCCTTGAACAAATTCCTCCATTGACATGAAAATGAGCTACCAGGTGGATGGGGAAAGGTGGCAGATATGGAAATTTCATCATTGAAATCACATTTTCTAAGGTGAGGGATATGAAAATGGAGAATTTGCTTAGGGTAAAAATTCATGCCATTATATTTTTCCCCCACTTTAGCGAGCATATGTGTCAGTGAATATGAGATAAAGTAGAGAGAAGAGCATATACCTGAACTGTTGAGGAAGTAGACCACAATCTGACATGCTCAGATGCATAGGAGAGAGAGGTGGCTCCACAGGTACTCAGTCTTACAAAAGGTGAACAAAATCTCTGCAAGTTCTTAGTCCTACAGAATTGGCTCCACGGGTGCTTGGTCTCACAGAATGTGAACGAAGGTTCTACAAGTGCTCGGTCTTGTAGAATGAAAGTGCTTTATAGGTGCTTGATCCTGCAAAGGAGGTTCCGCAGATGCTTGGTCCTAGGGGACAGAAAGGAAAGGCTCCATAGAGACTGATTGGCCCTTATAGGTGCTTTGTCCTCCAAGCTTGATTGTAAAAGCAGCATCACAGGTGCTTGGTCCTGAAAAGAAACATGTTAAGTTGCAGAAAAAACATGTTAGATAGGAAAAAGTCACACAGACAGATAGTCATATCACAAAAAAAGCAATTGAAGGAGAAGTTTTCAAAGGGGTCCCTCAGGAACCCTTCAAGATAGCAAGAGGCCTATTCAAAGGGACACTCCGATTGAAAAGCATAACATTTTTACAAATGATCCTGTCATCAAGGAATCCTTTTGAAAGATTTCTTTCATCAAGAAACCGATAAAAATATTTTCCTTCTTGAAGGAAAGCTTTCTGATTCTTTTTTCTATGAATTCATTTTTGAAAGAAAATCTTGCTAAGGGGATCCTTATTGAAGAATGCAATTTTTGAAAAAAATGCAAAATTTTCAGTAAGGGATTCGTTGGCCATCGAATGCACCTTATTTGAAATTAGAGAGGTAGTGGCCCCCCCTTAGGATGGTGCGTACGAATCCAAGGAGCACTTGGCATCCTAAGGAAAGGAAGAAGATGCAAAGATATTGTGGCCCACGATGCATTATGAGATGTAGATGTGGAAATGTTGTCACACGCATGAGGGACAACACATAATCACCACAACATCAAGAAGAAAGCAAAGAAGATAGAAAAATACAAAAGGAAAAATAAGAAAATACGAAGAAATCAAGAGATAGGGGGATCTGATAATTCAATGTCAAAATTGCTCATAGATATAGATGGATAGATATAATATAATATACGTATGAACTGTCATCAATCCCAAAATGTATCAAAATGTGAAGAAGAGAACATGAAGAAAAAATAAAAATAAAATTGGTTCAACATGGAAGGAAGGCCTAAATGCCCCCAACACTTTGCATCATCCCCAATTGTCGAAAATCAAGTTACAACATATAGAAGAATGATGAAACATATAGAGGAAGTTTACAACACAATCTCATTCATGTATCCAAGCACCTACAAGGGTGACAAGGGTCCTCTAGGAAAACATAAACAAAAGCACGGGGGAAACACAACACACACACAAATCTAATCTATAGATAAAGAAGAGGTACTCCCCTAGTCCTCATCAACCAAGAGGTCATTGTTCTCCCAATCTAGATCATCATACCAGAGGGTGAACGAGCCTATGAGGGTAGGATAGCGAGAGGAGCACTCTCTAACTCTCCTATGACAAGAGCTAAGGAAGAAGGCCCCTTAAGGTTTTCTTCACTCAACTCCTGTGAGGTAAAAGTCATCAAGCTCACAAAGATATTTGACAAAGTTGGGACATCATCTACTGAGTTAAACATGCACTTAACATGAGTTCCATGTGTTAACTGAGTGAGAGATGAAGGAGGCACCCGAGATCCACCATCAACCTCATCAAAAGGGACAGTGACAAACTCAGGCAACGACGAGGCTGCTTTTGTCACAAGGAAAACACAAGCAAAAGCATAACTCCCCTCTGAAGAAGGTGATCTCTTCTTTTGACCTCCATTGGAAGTGAGGTTGTCCTCCAAATTACGCTTCAACGAAGGATGTAGAATCCCCACAGAAGAAGTGGAAGGTGAGGGGGAAGAGGACAAAGTGACAACAAACACCACCGTGGTTTTCAACATGTCCACGAGCTGGGAAAATGGAGGGGTGTCTAGAAGGGACATCAAAAGAGGGGGCTCTGCTGAGGGAATGATGAACACCTACACCCTTTTGGGGTGAGAGTCATCAACATTCGTAGGGGGAGTTGAAAGCAAAAACAAGGTAAAGGGAACTGAAGCAAGAGTAGAAGGGGGAGGCACGATAGGAGATATCAAAATCGGAGCTGCTAGCTCCCCTTTTTCCTTCTACAAGGCAGCTTGTTCAGTAGCCAAAGCCTTTCTTCGACACTTACGCTCACACAAAAGTTGGTTTCATCGGCTCTGGGAACTAGAAGTCAATGCTTGAGAAGGAATGGGAGGCTCTTGTTTTTCCATAGGTGTGTCCTCCACAACCGTTGTCGGTGGAAGGGAAACCTCCTAGATGGGAGTAGGAGGAGGAAGTGTAGGAGTGGAAACAATGACATGTGGAGAAGCAAACATAGGCACCTTAGCAGCGGACCTCTTCCCATTCATTACCTGAGGGGAAGGAGCGACAGGAGGCTATAGAGGCCAAGACACCAAGGCAACTTCACAAGAGCCCTTCCCCTTACCATAAACAATAGGCCTTAGTACCATGGCCAAGATGGGAAGTTCAAATACTTGATGCTTGGCCTTCTGCCAAGAAAGCACCATAGGACTCCCCATGCGGGGCATGGGAGTAGGAGTTGAAGGTGCCACAACAGGGCGAGAGGAACAAGTGGATGAACCAACAAATGAAGAGGAAGGCTCTTGGGCGCTAGCAAGCTTCCCAATCCCCTTTTGTTGAGAGGACAATGTAGCTTGCTATTGTGCGATCATAGAACCTTAACTAAAATGGTGTAGCGGGAGATAGGGTAGGTCACCTTTGGTGTTATTCCCTTGTTCTTATATTTGACATAGGTGTGGTACAACGAGTCTATCCTTGGAGGAAGCAGACCAACTGGGGTGGGCTAAAAGTGATCTAACGAGTAGCCCCCACGCAACACCAACAAATTATACCTGATGTCATGCACAACGTGCGTAGAGCCCTCATGAGAAAACTTCAAATACTTATGAATTACCAAAGAGACCACATTCATGCAAACTAGCCATGGGATGCATAGTTTCACTTTGAACAAGTCTGACTTCAGGATGATATCAAAAGGAGCATTTATAGTCTTGGGTCCTACCAAAACTGAGAGAGTGATGGAACCAATTGGAGGGACTGAGATTCTGTCGTGTGCATGTATTGTGCTCTTTCATTCATCATACCCATCCTTATGTAAGAAATTTATCAATAGAGTCTCCTCTATTATAACATTCAAACAACACATGAGATCAACTAAAAAACCAATCATCATGTTCCCATTGATGCAAGCAGGAATGTACAGGGGAGAAGGCTCTTTGTTCATAGGAAAGTCCTACGATGTGAAAGTTATAGCTGGTGATCCATTTGTAGGCTGAGTGATAAGGAGATGCATAAAAGAGACCATGTTTACGTACTTTGAGAGGACTTCCTCAGAATACTCTAGAGACTTAGAAATCAGATGGTGACCTATCTAAGCTTCGCCTCCCAATATCTAGTAGACCTTCTAACTACGCTGCTAGGGGTTGTCGGTTGGGTTGCAAGGCTACGTTCCCTACAACACACAAACCTATAATGCGCCTAGGATATGAGAGAAGGTTCTTCGATACCTAGATGCAAAACATAGATAGTTCATGTCGGGTTCACCAAAATGTAGATGAGGGGGACCAACTACTTCAGGACTCCAGGTCATGGGAGAGTCCTAAACAATAGGTTTCCCTTATCTACCTCAAGCTTTGCTAAGTGATTCAAAAAGGTTAAGATGCTAAGGTTGAAAAGGAAGAGAAATTTGGTTGTTGTTGTCCCTCTACTAACCCGAATGTTTCAGAAATTCAAATGAGTTGATTTCCAAAGTTCAATCTACTACCTAGACAACTCACTGCCTAAGGAGGGTAGCACATGATACAGACTCCAACACGGTGTGTTGGCATCTCAATGGTGCACTGGTGTCCATATGAACAAGGATTCTAAGAAACAAACCAAAACACTAGAAATCCAACTAACATCCTGGCTAGTGAAGTTTTATGCTATGACGAAATATAGAAAAAGTGCAGAAATGAAGTATAACAAAAAGAATACTTTAACTAAACTACACTCGAATTGATAAAGGAAGTGAGAAAGCAGTACCAAACTCCTTGCAACTTGATTCTTTGAACAACTCTGAGAAGCACCTACACACACAAGACTAAGGAAAATGTTGGGGATATTTTTAGAGGACTACCTTAGTCAGTCCCTCGCTTTGGTGTTTCCACCTCCATAGATAGCTAGATAGCAACAAGTGTAAAAATGATAAAGAAATGTGTGGAAATGGAAGTACCAAGCAATAAAACAAATGACAATATGCTACTACGTGAACACAATGATGCAAAAGCAATGGGCAATGGGAGATATCACCTACACAACTACATGCTCTCAAGGAAAATAGGAGTGAACTTACAAGTTCAACAACAATGTTGTTGCAACAAACGAAGTGGAGGAACAAAGAAACTAGTAGCTTGCAACTACAATGGAGTGATGGTGAAGCTTGGAAGTGTGCAGTTGATCAATAGAGCATCAAGAATTTAGTTGAATGGAAAGGAGGAAAAAGAGCCATTTTGCATTGGTCAAGGGAGCAAGAAGTGTCATGGTTTGCATCTAATGGAGAAACATAACACCTCTGCAGATTCCAAAGGCAGGAATCCTATTAGGATGGAAGCATTGTGTGCGGATGTCCATGCAGTACGCACGTGTCCTCAAAAAAATTCCTCCATTGACATGAAGATGAGCTATCGAGTGGATGGGGAAAGGTGGTAGATGTGCAAATAGCATCATCAAAATCACATTTTTTAAGGTGATGGGTATAAAAATGGGGAATTTTCCTAGGGTCCAAATTCACGCCATTACATCTCTAAGCACCGATTTATATGATAATAAAAAATTAGAAATTATCACATGGTTTTATAAAACCATTAGCAAGGCCAAGAGAAGTATGGCATCTAAATTTTCAAGGAAAAAATACCAGCACCCCCTTAGTCTAGGTGTTTTAGGTTACTTTTAGCATATTCCTTGCATGTCATATGCCATAAATAATATTATTTGACCAACCAAACTTGGGTGCTCCAATTTATCTTTATACAACCAATTTAAGGATGCTTCATGACATGTGTTCAAACCTAGTAGAATGTTGGTAAATATTCTAAAGTAACCTCACTCTTACATGCTCTTACATGTCCTAAAAACCTATCATAAGTAACTCCCATCATGACGAGTTGAGATACTCTGACACACCTTCTAAGTTGCTGACACATGGCCAAACATGCCATCTCAATGTGAGATGTTGACTTCCTCATGCGAGGAAAAAATCACTAACCCTTGGATGAAAGTAGTGCCAACTCAAAATAGTACACCAAATTTTCCAAGTAAGCATAAAATCACTTAATATGAAGTAATAAATACAAACAAATTATTATATATGAATATTGGGAATGCAAGTTTGACACACATTTTGACAACATTGTCCCACTTTTTTAACACCTTGTAAGGAAAAAAGGGAACCAATATCATTAAAATATGACATGGAAATATAAAATCAAGCTCTAGAATATTTGAGGCCCATGACCCCCCTACACAAACTAAAATTATTTGTGCTTACTATCTTATTGGGAGGATCTATAACATTCTCTAAGGTGTCCACTTTTTGTAACATGCCTTTGCCAGCCTCATCCATTTCCTAAACAAAGTGATGCTAAACATAAATGTGCTTCATGTAGGAATGAAACATTAGCTTTTTATCCAAATAGATGACACTCTAACTATTGCATACAACTCTAATATGAAACATAATCTCTATAACCACACTCCCTCCTTATGAGCATGTGTTACATCCATGTACTCTACTTATGTAGTAGAAAACATGATTGTAGGTTGTCATTGTCTCATCCAATGAACTACAAATTTAAATAAAGTAAATACATAACCACTCTTAAATATCTTATAATCTAGATCACCAATCAAATCAAAATGAATAGATCCTTGTAAATCAACTAGCCTCCCAACATCATCAATCATGTGATAAAAAATGCAATGGTTAGAAGTTTCATGTAAATATCTAAAAATTCTTTTAACATAATTCTAGTGTTCTTTACCAAGGTTTGACATAAACGTACTTAGAACTCCCATTACTTGGGCAATATTGAGTCTTGTAAAGATCATGACATACATGAGGCTTCCCATATCATTTGCATACAAAATTTTATGCATTTTTTCAATATCATCATCTATTTTAGAATATTGTTATAGAGATAGCCTAATGCCAACTATAAAGGGAATACTAACTATTTTGGAATCTTGCATAGAAAAATGTTGTTAAATAGTGTCAATATACTTATTTTGATTTAACAACAATTTTTTGTTAACTCGATCCCTATAGATTTCCATACCCAAAATATATTCTTCAGCCCCTAAAAATTTCATATCAAATTTACTAGATAACTAACCCTTAAGTTCTCTTATCATCCCCTTATCACTTATAATAAATAACATATCATCAACATATAAGACAATGATTAGTAGTTTATCATCAATTAGTTTAAAAAACATAGTGATAAGATTCACTTCTAATAAAGTCACAATCCAATGCAAAAATATTTGAATTTATAATACCACATTATTGACAATTATTTCAAACCACATAAAGATCACCTCAACCTACAAACCAAATTCTCTTATCTCTTCACCATAAAATTGTCAAGCTATTTTATAAATACTTCCTCATTAAAAATCCCATGTAAAAAAGTGGTTTTTACATCTACTTTCTCTATCTTTGAGTCAAAAGTAGTAGCAATAGATAAAATCAATCTAATATAGGTCATTTTAGCCATAGGAGAAAATATCTCACCAAAAGCCTCTCCCTCAACTTGGGAGTAACCCTTAGACACTAAACAAGCATTGTATTGCTCCAACTTACCATCTTCTCTATTTTTTTTCTTTCTAAATATCCATTTACAAAAAATGGCTTTCCTTCCCTTGAGCATCTCAAGTAGATACCATGTGTTAATTTTTTCCAAATCCTTCATTTAATCTTTCATAGCATCTAACCATGACTCATGCTCATTAAAAGACAAACCTCCTTAAAAAATCTAGGCTTATTTTAAATTCATGATAAATGAAATTTTAGTGTGAAAAGAGACATTATCAAACTAGTTAAGATTGTATCCTATATAGGAGGTTCATATTCACACTACTATTAAGATCACTTAGGAGACATCTCACTTTTTGTCTCACCTCATGTGGACTCACCAAGTGTCCCAACACTTGTCCATAGAGCCCTACAATTTTTCATTCTTGGAGGGGTAGTCGTAGTTTCACGGCTACCTTCTTGCCTTCTCATCCTTTCCTTTATAAGCAAGGATCTCTTGTACATTTTTACATCACATGATAATAATATTTCTCATTTTGCATATCTCATTTGTAGAATGTTTTGAGTTTGCAAGAAAATCTTGGCTACTCCAACATGGTATCAAAGCAATCCTATAACTCCATTCTCTTTCTCTCTTGAACTTGTGAGGTTCGTGGGTATTATATTCAAAATGGAGCCTCTTAGAACAAAATGAATGTTGTCGTTGTGCTTAGAGAGGTTGATAAATGAAGATTCATATAAAATACTTCTACCTTTGGTGACAAGATTTTTTTTGATGTTTGAACGGTCATCAATGGTAGTAGTATGAGAATATGTATAGTTTGTACAATTTTCATATAGTTGTTGTGCCCAATATACCACTATTTTGTGTCATCAACCTTGATTTTTGTGCTATCTCAATCCCTGCATCGACTGTATAGGTGCAAACTTTTAAATATTTTTTTGCCGATTGCAAGTATTGCTTGCATAGACATGACGTTAGCCTACGTAGGTCTGATGCCTACATAGTATTGCCATTGGCACAAAATATCCATTAGAATATTTTTTTGGGAGAATATTCCATTCACTGCCTAGCATATTCCATCCATTGTCAGAAGTTTCAGTTGTCATTTTCATCATAGAGAATGATGAGGTAAAAATAACCCCATCAATATAATAAACTAAATACCTTACCTCACATCTTCCAGTCACCTTTACCTTTCCAATTAATTGTCTTTAGGATTAGTAATTTCTTTCTTTTTGTAAAAATGTGTACAATCTTTATTTCCTAAAATTAATTGAAATAAGCTAACCTGCGATAACATGATGGTTTAGTTTCAAAGTATTGTATAGGTTAATCAACACAATCGGTCATCATGCTAGCCAAGTGGATTGAATGCAAACCTCAACACAATTGAAGACAAGCACTAGAAGAATAGGCACCAAAACTTTAGGGGATTGCATGGTGGACCAAGTTTTTGAAGTTTTATGTTATTTTCAGTTTGAATACTTTATGGCTCATCTCAAGCCCTTTAATGCTTTATGTTATGGACTTTAAGTCTGTTAGTTTGTTAAAATTAGTTGAAGAATTTTTTAGTGGTAATCTTTACCGTTTGAATTATAGGATTTTGTTAATTGTTTTTGTATAAATATGTAACCGTCAGAAGCAATGAGACATGGAGAGATATTGTTATGCTGTCAATATGTTTCTGAGTTATACTTTCAATATGAATAAAATAAGTTTTTCCCTTATTATGAGTTAGTAGTGTTTTGAATGGAATCATCTTGAATGGAGTAATCTTGAAGTTACAAAGTCTATGTGATTTGAGTTAAGCATAGGAGCACCTGAGAACTGGTCACTCGAGGGACAATAGATTAGATAGATAATTATTTTATTTTTAATTCTGTTGTTTTCATTTTGTCTGTAATCTTTAGGTTCTGTTGTCTGAAGTTCTAGAGCACCTACTTTCATTTGTTAGTTTCAAGTTGTTAAGTTATTTTCTGTTAATTGTTAAGTTTGTTATCCGTTGTTAGTTAGATGTTTCATAGTTTCTTTACAAGCATTTCCTCTTCAAAAATTTACACGCTTCTTAGCTTAATTATCTCTATGCTTTTTAGTTTAATTGTTATGCTTTTTAGATTAATAATTTCTTGCTTTCTAGTTTAGTTATTTCAAGCTTTCTAGGTAAATGGTTTCCTGCTTTCTAGTTTAGTGGCCTCTTAGTTTAAAGTTTCATTTCAGCTATTCCAAACACTTAGAAAATCTGAGAGAGATAGTCAAGATGTCTTCTATTGCATATAGCCTCTGAACACTACCTGGTCAATACAATTGATGCATTTTCAACTAAAGAGATAGGACCTAATGATTAGTTATATTGAAAGAATCATTTGACAGGGTGTATAGAGCTAAACAAGATGCTTGTCAAATAGGAAAATTATTGTTGGCTTGTAGAAGACCATCCAGGCTATATTCTATGTTTCTCAATGAGCAACTCTTGAGATGGAAATTACTCAGAATTTGCAACAACCAACATCATGATCCTGATGACAAGGAATTTGCCAAAATATTTGTAGAATCCACCCCTGATCAATAAGACTTTTTGTGCGAATTCTTTGTCCATAATTTTTTCTTAGAAAGATATACAATTTTTATGTCAATTTATTTGTTGGTGAATTTAAATTGAGGTAATTTCTATCTACCATGTGTAATCAAGTTCAATGGTAGGAACAGACAAGGGAATATTCATAGGTGGAGAAAACTGTTGGACTTCAAATGAGGTATCCTCACAGGAAGCCATTTTCTTTCAAAGCAAAATTCTTGAGCATCAAGCTTAAAGAGACTGTATGAAGTAAATACAACAATAACCTTCGGCTATTCCATAATCATTTTCAAGATCAGGGGCCAAAATTGATAGGGAGAGCTTGACATGCATGCGAAGAGAGATATACTCCTCTTCCTATACATCTTAAGAAAAGAGAGGTAATTTCACCTCTTAACATTAGATGGTCCTATAGAAGAGCAGTAGCCTTGGATGGTATCCTAGAGCAATTAAAAACTGATTGGATTAGTATGAGATACAAACCTCCTCTACTTCTTTCACCACCCCTTGCATTACATATCAACACAGATCAGAGCTTTGAAAGTTTTGAGGAATAGATAGCAAGGGTTAAGCTTCATCAGGGTTTTCTGAGAGAACCTGAGGATCTGGACACAAAAGTAGATGATTTTTATGACCTCAATGCAAAGTATGAAAAACAAAGTAGAAACAGGGGAAATGGAGAGCACGAAGCATAGTAAAGAGCAAGAGGACCTACTCAAGCTTAAGGGGAGGAAATGATGAGGTAAAAAATAACCTCATCAATATAATAAACTAAATACCTTACCTCACATCTTCCAGTCACCTTTAGCTTGCCAATTAATTGTCTTTAGGATTAGTAATTGCTTTCTTTTGGTGAAAAGGTGTACAATCTTTATTTCTTGAAATTAATTGAAATAAGCTAACCCGCGCTAACATGATGGTTTAGTTTCAAAGTATTGTACATTTTAATCAACACAATCAGTCTTCATGCCAGCCAAGTGGATTCAACACAAACCTCAACACAATTGAAGACACGCGCTAGAAGAATAGGCGCTGAAACTTTAAGGGAATGCATGGTGGATCGAGTTTTTGAAGTTTTTTGTTATTTTCAGTTTGAGGACTTTATGGCTCATCTCGAGCCCTTTAATTCTTTATGTTATGGACTTTAAGTTCATTAGTTTGTTAAAAAAAGTTGAAGACTTTTTCAGTGGTAATCTTTACCATTTGAATTATATAATTTTGTTAATTGTTTTTGTATAAATATGTAACTGTCAAAAGTAATGAGACACAAAGAGATATTGTTATGCTGTCACTATGTTTCCAAGTTATACTTTCAATATGAATAAAATAAGTTTTTCCCTCATTCTGAGTTATTAGTATTGTGAATGGAATCATCTTGAATGGAGTAATCTTGAAGTTACAAAGTCTATGTGATCTGAGCTAAGTGTAGGAGAAATCGAGAGTTGGCCACTCAAGGGACTATAGAATAGATAAGTATTTTATTTTTTTCTATTGTTTTCATTTTTTCTGTAATCTTTAAGTTATGCTGTCTGAAGTTCCAGAGCACCTACTTTCATTTGTTAGTTTCAAGTTGTTAAGTTTTTTTTTGTTAATTGTCAAGTTTGTTATCCGTTGTTAGTTAGATGTTTCATAGTTTCTTTACACGCATTTCCTCTTCAACTATTTACACACTTCTTAGCTTAATTATCTCTATGCTTTCTAGTTTAATTATTATGATTTTTAGATTAATAATTTCTTGCTTTCTAGTTTAGTTATTTCAAGCTTTCTAGGTAAATGATTTCCTGCTTTCTAGTTTAGTGGCCTCTTAGTTTAAAGTTTCATTTCAGCTATTCCAAACACTTAGAAAATCTGAGAGAGATAGTTAGGATGTCTTCTATTGCATATAGCCTCCGAACACTGCCAGGTCGATACAATTGATGCATTTTCAACTAAAGAGATAGGACCTAACGACAACCTTTTAGAGAATATTCTAGAGAATGTTTCGTTGAGAAAAATATTTCATCAATCGAGGAAATATTTTGATGCCTAGCATCTGCTAATTTTAGCATGACATCAACATTATGTCACCATCTTTCACCCCCAAATCAACCCCTTTACTAATGACCTATTTTATTTTTTGGCTCAACTTCAGGAGCCTCATTCTTGGCTACATAGACATATTTTAGAGTAAATTTGTATTTGCTCTAGTATTTGTTTGTCTTCTATCCAATGGTATATTTTTTTTAGTATTATATACATATTTTTGTAAAATCACATTCTCAGAGGCCACCTTGCATAGTTTCCATTTTCAAAACTTCAAAGGGCTCGTTTGGGCTCATACCGACTCCTTTTTGGGTGCCTTTTTTTGAACCTATGTAATTTTTTCTTGACTATATTCTAGAATTGTCAATTTTGTATATGCCTCTTTTGAGGATTTTTAAATCAAATCCACTTTGTGAAATATGTAAATGTACTAAAATAAAGTGCCATATCACTATGAATCTCTAGGGGGATCATGTTTTAAATAATTGGGTGTAATTTTCCTTTTTTCTTTCATTTTTTTAGGTTTGTAAGGCATGCTTCATTTATTTCTTCATTGTCCACCTCATGACATAAACTTGTAAAAACTCTAAAAAGTATAAGTCTATAAATGCATTCATATAAAGTGCCAAACATTGAATGTTTGAACCCCTTAGGGAGGGAATTTTGCACATCTATTGTGTCTCTTTTGGACTTGCACTAAATTATAAAGTGTAATGGGGGATTGTGTACTACCTTAGTTTTTTCCATCACAACAATGAATCCTAGTGATTCTCGCCTCATATGTGTGTGCCTTGGAATTTTGCACCCTTTTTTAGTTGCTTGTACATCATATAACATTCTTGTGCACACTTTTGTGTGCCCAATTTTAGTTGATCTACCTATACCTTTTCCTTGTCAACATTAGGGGGGATAGAGCACATATTGAGCTAAAACTCATATGGACTAGCTAGGAATCAAACCTAGGACCTTCAATTTGTTGCTCAAATGCTCTACCAATTGAGCTATTGGCCCTCTTTGAATAGTCCATCATCGGTCTGAGTGTGGCTTATTTCCAACACCCCTCCTTAAACCAAACTGTAGGTGCTTGGGGCTCCTAGATTGGTCTACTTTAATACAATGTTGAGATTTTTATGGAACACATTTTTAGGACTTATCCTTCTCTTTCTCTCTTTTGGAGAAGACTTTTTTCCCAACTAGGTTTTCTCCTTTTCTTCTTTTGTGAGAGATCATTATTATACATGAATACCTTATCAAATCTTGTTATCAAGAATCATCTTTTTAGTTTTTATCTTTCTCCAAAAGTTTCACTAAAAAGGGGTGTTAGTGTGAAAAGAGACATTATCAAACTAGTTAGATTATATTGTCTAGGAGGTTCATATTCACACTACTCTTAGGCTCACTTGGGAGACATCTCACTTTTTGTCTCACCTCATGTGGAGTCACCAAGTGACCCATCACTTGTTCATAGGTTCCTACACTTATTTCATTCTTAGAGGGGTAGTTAGAGTTTCACTCCTACCTTCTCACCTCCTCATCCTTGACTTTATAAGCAAGGCTATTTTGTACATTTTATATCACATGCTAATAATATTTTCTCATTTTTCATATTCTCATTTATGGAATGTTTTGAGTTTGTAAGAAGATCTTGGTTGCTCCAACAAATAATACACAACTATAATCAAAAGGGATATACCTTTCAATTGTATTACATTATCTAGTGGACCTTATGAGAGGTGTAAATAGAAGCTCCAACTACTCCCCATTGGAACTCAAATCTAAACCTTTTCCCTTCTTATTTTTGTTAGGAAATAATGCATCATAACCCAAAATCTTAATCCATTTCCTACATAACCCCATGAGAGATAAACATGCATACAAGTAACCGTAATGCATAAATCAAATAGACAAGCCACAAGATAACACAAAATATACCCTAAGAAAACCCTTAAGAGGGAAAAATCTAGCCTCCAAAACCATCTATACTCCAACTTATTATTCAACAATAAAGCAATACAAGAGTTACAATGAATACCTCTAAAGCATCAAGTCTCTCAATGCATCCTCACATGTCCAAGAATGAATCCACACATCCCATGCCATGCTTCACATATGCACTCCTCAGAAAGACTTAATAATGATAGCCCACTCACCCATCCAACCTTAACCACTAAACACGTGCTTGCTTTTATAGATTCAAGCTCAAACATTATAATATATCAAATTATGCAATCGTGTGCAACACCATATCTCAACAATTTTGTCCATCACATTGTTATATATATGTATCTTTCTACATATCATTCTTAACATCAAAATGCATTTTTTTAAGCTTTTCATGAGGTTGTTCATCATTTATAAATACCCTAGGATCCCTAAAAATAACATCCTTAAAATATACCATTTTCA
Source organism: Sequoia sempervirens (assembly GCA_007258455.2). Lineage (NCBI taxonomy): Eukaryota > Viridiplantae > Streptophyta > Pinopsida > Cupressales > Cupressaceae > Sequoia > Sequoia sempervirens. The sequence goes on from VDFB02373365.1 coordinate 1,149,962, forward strand.
ATGCTATAGGATCCCAAAGCTTGTAACCATGAATGTTCTCACCATAACCCATGATAACACACTTCTTAGCCTTGACATCAAACTTATATTGTTTCTCTTTAGGAACATGAACATATTCCTTATTACCAAAAAGTTTAAAATGAGGAATAGATGGTATTTTACCTATCCTTACCTTGTAGGATGTTACATCAACTAGAGTAGTATAGGGAGATATGTTAACCAAATACCAAGCAATGTGTTAGTTCTCAAGATTGTAGGTTTTTCCCCCTAGAGTTCCCTCTTAACACTAGTGTAATGGGGAAATCTAAACACACAAATAGACAATAAATTATTCTCAAAAGGTGCACAATAATAAGCCAACTGATAGGAGAGAGTATGCTCTACAGTACTTCAAATTCCATATAACCTATGAGGGTGTTTCTTGAGGTCTTGGAAACACAATAAAAAATAAATAAAAACTAGGTCTTGACAAACCATGCCATTGTATTATTCACAAATAAACCTCTAAGACCTTAAAAAAGGAAAATTATAACAAAATAACATGTGCATCAAAAGGTATGGAAATAAGTTATATTCCTCAAGATAGATCTTCTTATAATTTGCATACACACATGCCATTTATATTCCCACAAGTACAAATGTCTAATTGTAAGTAAAACATAGACTCACACAAGATATAATAAAGGTTATAAAGATGACTTTACAAGTGAGAAATACTTACATATGTACATTTTTTTGAAAATGGTTTGAATGCTAGATTTCTCAAGATATGGATGGATTATAAAATTGGCTTTATGTGTAAAAGAACAAGAAACTACTAAAATATATTAAACTAAAGAAATTATCATTTTCATATTTTGAAGAAGTATGTTTACAAGACCAGCTAATAAAAATCAATACCATAATCTTGTTGATAAAAAAAAACCAAATATCTATCTTCTCATGAACACAACAATAATCATAAACATAAGAACTAAATTTACATTTAAATAGCCATAATTTGGGCTCTTCTACACATAAATACAAACCCATATGTAACTAGGAATGTATGCCAACAAGCATAATAATTCATAGTTAAACAAACTAAATCCATAGAGTGTTTCAAATACATTTTGAGACCTTTTCACAATTCTCTACATGGATAACCAATTAGCGCAATCCTCAAAATAACAAATATATTATCAAGGAGAAAAATAAGCTTTCCCATCCCCTAAATCAGTTAATAAACCAAGGAGGTATTTTTTTAATAAAATAAATTCTTACATATGGTACCTTCTCTTGACCTAGCATTGAGCATAAGAAAAATACAACTAAACTACAATAATTGATGCATTAAAAGCTTTTAGATTAGAGGGCACAATAAATTTATAACACGTCATAATCCAACAATCCAAGCTCTTTTTACATTACAAAATAATAATATGTATAACATTTTATCCCTTCTACAACATATAAGTGTGGACATTCACTCGTTTCCATCAAATCTACATTTTCTTCCAACATCCCTTACCAACAATAGAATGATTATTGAGATCACAAAATAATAAATTATTACCTAATTATGTATTGCTCAATCAAAGTCATAACCTATAACCAAATTTTTAGATGAATCATATCTTCACAAATTAAAAAATGAAATTTTCTATATCATATATTCCCCTGCACAAAACTTATACTCACTATTAAATAAATAAATAAATCAAATCAGATCCCAACATCATTTTCCTCCACCATTAGATTTGACCCACATTTAATTTTCATCAACAAATCTCTATCATAGAGGAAATAAAAACTTACATGATGCATATGTTGTGAGCCACACAAAATAATGAATCCAATAAAACCTACCTCCATAAAGACCTCTATATTATTAACTAAACAAAAATAATAGAAAGATGCAAAGATAAAACCTCCATCTCCATGTAATCATCAATGCCAGATCAAAAAAGGTCTCTACCCTATTTAATGTCATGCAAATCCTTTCACATGTTTTCTTTTTATAAAGAAGGAAATTCTATATCTTTCTCCAAAGACAAACAAAGGTGTCATGCAAATAGCATGAGTCCAACGCCTTCCTTAGAATCCACTAATATTCTATATGAAGAATAATGGAATGTAAAGCACCCATATCGCATGTTTTCTTTATAATAAATATTCATAAAATAGTTTTCATGAGGTGGCACCATCCTTTGATATATTTTTTATATAAAATTAAAAACACCCCTTCTTGCTTTACTAACATGGTGTGGAAAATGATTCATGTGATCTGGCAGTATTTTCTTCATGAATCTCCATGAAATGTAACAAATAAATAAAAAATATAAAAGCACCTTTTTCTTATAGATAAGTCTTACCATCCCTAATGTTCCCTTATAGTATAAAACCTCATGAGATTTAGGAAGATATAAGTGGTGCCTCCTTTATCTCTTTTTAAATATATTTTCATGTGAAGGATTCATGCGCCATACTTCATAGATTATCATAAGCTTTTTGTCTTCTTTTCACTTTGAGTTATAGTAAAATATAAAAAAAATGTTATTGGGATGAGTAGGGTAAGCATGAGGAGTTATTACACTAAATAAAATATAAAATCATGGATATGGATATTGTAAATAAATAATTAATTTTATATGTGTAGATAAGTATAATATTGGAAAGTATATGGTTTAATTTTTAAAATATTATATTTTGGTAAAGTAAGGAAGGTGTGGATACAATCATAAATCTATGAGCAACTTGACTAAGAAGATAATAAGAGTATAGATGAAGATACAAAATATATATGATTGTAGAAGAGGTCAACAAGATGTATTATGTGACTTTTTCCCCAAGAGAAAAAAATATGAAATAATCCTTTAGAATTAAAAGAGAGATAGAAAATAAAGGATATTACGATCCTTTGGTTAAAAGAGAGATTATTAAAGCTTTAAAAAATGAAAAAATAATTATTTATTTAAATGATTATTAAAAAACAACCTTTGTGAAAGGGTGTGATGGTTTGGAAACCATCCTTTAAAGCCTATATAAAACATTTATGTCAAACTTGAAAAGGGAACGGAGAGCATTCAAAGAGAGAAGAGAAAAAAGAAAAGAGAAATTTAGAGGGCACAAAGGAGTGAAGGTTAGGGTCATAAGGCTGACATTGAGGCATTTGGAGAAGGGGCACATAGTGTGTGTCCAACTCGGGGTATAATGTACTCTCGGGAGTATCCTGGCTATGGTTGTGTTTATGTCATGAAGGCAGGTTGTGTTTTGTGTAAGAATCAGTTTCTTCCTGGGGTTCTTCCTTGTCATGGAGAGTCTAGGCCTGCAACCATTCCTTTGAGTGTTGGATAATAGTCTCTCTATGATTTTCACATAAGTATTGAAAAACAATTGATTCGACAACACTAAGAATATTGTCTATATGATTCTAGTGTTAATATGATTAATCTATGTGGAGATATTATTCTACTTATTATGTTAATTATTTGATTGTCACATGTTTGTAGTTTACATTAATTATTCACATTTATTTTCCTCTCCGTGATTTTTAGATAAGTATTGAAAACCATTGATTTGACAACATTGGGAATATTGTCTATATGATTTTGGTGTTTTTATGATTAATCTATGTGGAGATATTATTCTATTTATTATATTAATTATTTAATTGTCACATGTTTGTAGTTTGCATTAATTATTCACATTTGTTTTGATATAATAGCTAAACAACATACCACAAGCAGTTTTGCAACTTTCCTACTCTTGCTTTTTTTGAATTCCTCTACTCCTACTTTGATTTGACTACCTGATGGGCTGGTTGGGTGGGGGGCTTGGGAGAGCTCCCCATTCCAAGAATGTTGTCCGTTTTTCTAGTGTTGTGTCTACTTTAGCAGCTTCCAATGTTGTTGTTCCCCATGTTGGTTCCCCTTCTCGTACCTTTGTCCTTTCTCTTGGGGGAAGGACTATGGATACTTCTAGCAAGTTTCCTCTGTCCCCAACTCTTGGGTTATATTCTTTCTTCTTTGAAAAAGAACCGACCTCTTTTGTGGAAAAAATGGTGGGTGTCAGCTCGCCAGCTATGGGTAAACTGTTTGGAGTCTACTTCCTACTCTGTCACTGGATGGGAAGTTGACATCCCTGAAGTGTTGATGATGAAGGCAATGGATGGCCTCAAGTTGTCATTAGTTGGAAAGTTTCTGGCCTATTGACCGAATATTAAACAAGTATGTCTCTGGGCTACTTTTTTTTGGAACCTAAAAGGAAGCGTCTCTATCAATGTAATGCAATGCCCAAAGGTATCTTCCTTTTTTCCTTTGTGGTTTATGAATATATGTTAAAGGTGTTAATGGGTGGACCTTGGGCATTTGATGTTGGCTTCAAGAACTTCCTCTCTTTGTGCAAATGGAAACTGGGCTTTGACCCTTCTGCTGACCTGGGGGCTACGACTCTTACTTGGGTACACCTCCCAGGGCTACCCCTCGAGTTTTTGGAGATGGGTATCTTGAAAGGGATTTCAAAATCTTTTGGAAGCCTCTTGGCAGTTGATAAGATAATGCAAGAAAATTCAAGATTAGTTTATGCCCATATTTGTGTTAATGTTGTTGTTAACACAATTCTGTCGACTTTAGTTCTTCTTAAGTCAAAATTTGGAAACTAGTCACAACCCCTTGAATATGAAAATGCAAGACAAGTTTGTCAGCTATGCAAGCAATTTGGTCACCTTATAGATTCATGTAATAAAAGGGCTGATGAGGCACCTAGTAAAGTCATGCAATCCCTATCTAAGCAGTCGCCCAAGGTTTCCAAGGTTGTCTTTGCTGCCCCCCATATAGAAGTCTCTGACCAAGAGGGAGTTGCTCCCCCAAGGGTTGATACTTCTTCTTTTGGAAAGGATGTTGCTTCCATCGAGCGTCTTGTTGTTTCTAGAGTTATGGATAGTAAGGAAATCAAGGATGTAGCCCTAGATGAAGGAATCCCAACCTCAAGTTTGCTAAAGGGTTTGGAACCAAAGGTAGATGAGGAATCTCTAAAAGAAAATTTGAATGAAGAG
>VDFB02373365.1:1155096-1310242 GCA_007258455.2 Sequoia sempervirens
ACCCGGGATGTCCTGCAGTCGGTACATCATGAAACGCTCGCATGATTATGTTCTTCACCTCTGAACCTGGGATCAAATATATCTTGTTCTTGTAAATGATCAAGTCATTCACAAGTGTATACCTGGTATCAACTGTCGATTCCTCAACAATGCTGGAAGCCCAAGTGTCCTTGGCATACTCTGCCACTATCATATGCCTCCAGTCCTCTGAAATGTGAACCATAGAGCTCAAATATGGTCTATGTGAAAGTGCATCAGCCACTACGTTCTGTGTACCTTTGATATACGAGATATCAAAGTCATAAGCCTTCAACTTACTGACCCACTTCTGCTGTCTATCATTGAGATCTCGCTGCCCCAAGTGTCTCAAACTGTTATGATCCGGTTTAATGCAAATTGCTGCCAACAAGATGTGTAATTTTGCTAAAGCATCACATGATACTTGAGCATCTCATATCATATATATATAAGAGTCTCGAGGGCCCCTCACGAGGTTTCGACAAGTAAACAATGCAGTTAACGTCTGCATAAGCGCACCAAATACCCTCACGATGCATCGCCTTTGAAGCTCAAAGGAAGCCGTGCGTCGGTGTAGTGCCAAAGCGAGGGCATGTAGTCATCAACTCCTTAAATCTCATAAAGCATTCCTATGCCTTAGGAGTCCAAATAAATGTACCCTTCTTCAGTAAATCTGTCATAGGGGCTGCATGTCGTGAATAACCATTCACGAATCTACGGTAGAATCCACACAAACCTAGAAACCCTCTCAACTGTGTCAGGTTTGCCGGTGTAGGCCAGTCAATAATAGCGCGGATCTTTTCGGGATCCATCCGCACTCCTCCTGCACTGATGATATGACCTAAATATAACAATTCGGTCATTCCCAAAGCACATTTGGATTCCTTGGCGTTAAGGACTCCCTCTCAGGATATATTACAGGTCTCCAAAATAGGCGGATGCTCTGCCAGATCCTGCGTATATAAGATGTCTTCGAAAAGACCAACACAAACCTCCCTCGACAAGAATGAAAAACCACTGTTCATCGTGGAAAAGTGGCTGGCGCATTAGTGAGCCCAAATGGCATCACTACGAACTCGAAGTGCCCACAATGACATCGGAAGGCAGTCTTCTCTATGTCCTGCTCACGGACCCTGATCTGATGATACCCTGACCGTAAATCAATTTTGGTGAAGTAACAGGCACCATGGAGCTCATCAATAAGCTCGTCAATCCGCGGTATAGGATACCTGTTTTTTATCGTCCTCTTATTCAGGACCCTGTAATCAATGCACATGCGTAATGTTCCATCCTTCTTTACCAAGACAACCGAAAAAGCGAATGGCGACTTGCTAGGCCGAATGTGACCCATAGCAAGTAACTCCTTTATTGTTTTTTCTATCTCATCCTTCAATCTCTTAGGATGCCTGTAAGGAGTTATCATAACGGGCTTAGCGCCCTCCTCGAGCTCAATGATGTGCTCTATGCCCCTGTCTGGAGGTCTACCTGGTGGAATATCACTGAACACCTTATCATGCTTGACTCTCAACTGCTGAATGTCCGGATGATATTCTGTCTTTTGCTGTCCCTCCTGTATAGGTGCTAAAGTGCACTCGGCAGCCCACTCTACCATGTCGTGACGCATGAGCCTCTCCATCCGACGAAAAGAAATTGTTTTGATGTCGCTGTCCCGTATTGCTTTTAGTATGTGAGTCTTCCCGTCAACATCAAAACGGATCTCCATGTCTTTGAGACGAAGAGTGACTTCCTCCAATGAATGAAGCCACTTCATTCCCAAGACCAAATCAATATCCCCCATATTAACAACATAGTAATCTGCCTTGAACTCATAATTGTTCAAGCGTAAAGGGAGATCCTTTATCATGCGTTCACATCTCAAAGTGTATCCATCGGCCACCTTGACCCTAATGCCCTCGAACTCCTCAGTGATGAGTCCGCGTTTCTCAACGAATCTAGCATCTATAAAGTTGTGTGTAGCTCCTGTATCAAGAAGGGTAATGACCCTCTGTCCTGCTAACACACCACGAATCCTGAATGAGCCCTCCTGCTGAATGCTAGATAAGCGGGCCTCCTGTATCTGTAGCTCTGGCCCTGTCTCTGCTCTAGGCTCTGAAGCCTCTGCCTCTGAATCCTCAGAACTCTCCTGCTGTTCGGAATTTTCTGATTCCGAATCCTCATAGTACGCCCACATCACTCGATTTGCCTTGCCCTTAGGTCTTAGAGGACAATCGTGATTGGCGTCATAGGGACCTTTGCAGTAGAAGCAAAGCTTCTTCCTGCGTAGATCATTAAGGGCCTCACGATCCAAAGGTGGAGCTGCTGATTTACCTTTTGAATCGTTTTTAAAATCTGATTTGTCTTTGTTAAAATCAGATTTCTCTCTGTTTCTATTAAAACCCTTATTGTCCCTGAAAGATGAATTATTCCTAGAGTTGAATCTACTAGATGGTGTTGCCAACTCCATACTTCGTGCTTTTTTCATTGCTTCCTGTAACGAAGGAGGATCAAAGGCTTTGATCCAACCTCGCAATGGCTCTGTCAGCCCCTCCATGAAAAGCACTACCAAACGCCTCTCAGAAATGTTCGGAACCATAACTGATAACTTCTGAAAGTCACCAATATAGGCCTCCAAACTGCCACTCTGTCTCAACTGAGCCAAGTCTCTGAAGTAGGATTCAGGATCCTTCCTGTCAAACCGCTCAACCAATCTGTCCACAAACTCCTGGTATGACGTGATCCTGTCATGCTGTAGTGTTACCATACCGTGGTGCCACCAATCATAAGCTACTCCCTCGAAATGCAATGTAGCATATCTGATAGTATCTCTCTCGGCCATCGGGCGTAATGTAAGAAAAGTGTCCAGCATACTAATCCAAGCCTGAGCTGTCACTTTACCACTACCATCGAACATTGCTAGATTAAGCTTGTTGGTTGCATGTTTTAGGTCATTGTTCTGGTACCTAGGTCTCCAATCCTGTTGACCTCTGTGATGCTCTCGCCTCTGAGTAATAAAACGGTCAAAAATGATCCGCTCTCTGACCTCTGGTGGTACCAACTCCCACTCCTCGTTCGCTGCCATAAGCGTATCAGCGAACAACTCCTCGTGCTCCTCACCTGCCAAGACCTCCTCGGCCTCCTGTCTCACAAATGTAGGCCTGTTAATGTAGGCCTGTTAGGCCTGTCTACTGTCCGTGAGGCTGTCCTAGGTGCCCTGCAAGACCCTGCTTCACTCCTCTCATCGTCACGATGTGGTGACGGTCTCCTAGGAGTACCCAATCTCTGAAGTGCTACTGCCAACTGCAATAATACATCATCGGACCGCCGTTGACCTGCACGAAGATCTTTGAGTGCATGCAACACCTCTGCATCGTCCTGATCTCTAGGGTTTGGAGGAATCTCTGCCCTAAGATTATCTGTTATGTCAGCCCTGTCATTCCTGTCAGCCATGTTTCCTGACTGCCTGCTCAAACTCTGTTGCCTGTCAATCAGAGCACATCTGCGTGTGTAATACCTGTGAGAGCCAATCTGCTCTGGCTGCATAAGACTGCTAAACCCTTAGGATGGCAGGATTTAGCTCTGATACCACTGTAGAAACCCTTGTTTCCCCTAACTTCTGAATCTGACTTTTTTTTATTGTTTTGTGTACTTTTGGGTTTTTTGTGGTTTTTGCATGAATAAAGGAAATTGTGATTTTTGCAAAGAATTGAAAATAAATTCAATAAAAATAAATCATCACTGAAAACTATAGAATCAATAGCAAATACTGATGCCAGGCTATTATTTAATCTTCTGCAATGATTACAAAGATGATCCAGTTACATGCAAAGTAAAAGGCAATGATATTTATGAAACCTGGTTTTGCTGCAGCAATAAATGATCTTCAGAAGGATGGTACGGCTGAGATGAAACATCCACTTCCTCCTCCGTCAGATGCTATACAAGACTCCCTTGATATTTGCGCCCTTCTGGATGAAGTCAGATGATGAAGAAAGGAGGCGATTTGCTCTAAAAAGGAAAGGACGGCTTTTCTTAAACAGTACGGCCAGGTACAGTACAGTACGGCTTTCTTTACCAGTAGCAATTAATAAATGAATGGTACGGCTATCCTCTGGATCTCCAGATCTGAAATAAATATAGGCGCCTCCACTCTGTAAACCCTCTAAATGAATTTGCAAATCAATAACCCTGAATGTTTATTATCTTTGATACTCTGCAACTTCTTCTGAATGAAGAAATCTCTCAACTGGCAATAAATCAGGTGATATTTCACACCCTCTGAATCACTCTCACTAGAGATGGCTCGTTCCCCAATACATTCGAGACTGAAACCCTAAAGCTTCTTGCTCAGATCAAACTTGATCAAGTTCAATAATTCAATAATCACACAATGGCTCGAATCCCAAGGCAAATGCACTATATCCTTCAAAAGTGCGAATTCCACAATAATAGGGAATTTTAAAGTAGTTCGAACTTTTACCTTTTAATTCTTCAATAGTCTCAGCTCAAATATTTAATTATAAATTTAATCTTCAAATGGCCCCTTTCTGATGATGGGCGACCCCTTTATCAAAATCACTTAAGTTATAATAAAATATTATAACTTTATATATTATAATCTCCAATTAATTAATATTTAATTAATTCAATTAAATATTAATATCTCTCTCATTATCCATCCGATGCCTGATCCGTTTGAAGCTGACGAACACTGAAGTGATTCTGAACACCAATAACTGCTAAAAATAGAAACTTATGCAAGAAGTGTCCGAACAAGCCCGAACGAAAGCCAACTGATCAAAACTGCCAATCTGAAGCTGAGCCAACTCCAACTAGACCCTCTATACAATCCATCAGCCTACGAGAATCGCATGATAGGCTAATCCTGTGCTCCGAGAGATGTCAACTAGAAGGGGACATGACAGCTCTCCCAAAGGGTGAAACACAAGTACAAAAAAAATCATCACGGACTCTCTCACGTGATGCTGTCATGGAGTCACACACATGACATCCACCATGGCTCTCCTAGAGGGTGGAAACAAGGGCTTTCACCTCAAACTTCTCTTCGCAGAGAAGAATGCATTAACAAGGGATTTCACCTCGAACTTCTCTCACAGAGAAGAACTCATTAACAAGGGATTTCACCTCGAACTTCTCTCACAAAGAACTGATTAAAGAGGATCACTAATACTGAGACTCCTTCTCAGTTAGGACTGTATTCTCCACCATATCAAGCTTATCTCGAAAGTACACAAACTTTATCCTGGAGAGAGGCTTGGTGAGAATGTCTGCCATCTACTCATCAGTGTTGATATACCTCAACTATATAGCTTTCCTCAATACCATATCTCTGATATAATGGTATTTGATCTCAACATGCTTGGTTCTGTCATGAAACACAGGATTGACAAAAAGCTTCACACAGCTCTAGTTATCACAATGAATGATAGTAGGCTCCATTGATTGACCAAACAATCCTGCAAAGAGCTTTCAAAGCCGCACTGCTTCTTGGGCTACCACACAAGCTGCAATATACTCGGCCTTTGCTGTACTCAATGCCACAGAAGATTGCTTCCCGCTGCACCAGGATATCATCACAGACCCCAAAATGAAACAACATCTAGAGGTGCTCTTCCGATCAATGAAACACCCTGCCCAATCGGAATCAGTATATCCAAGCAGCTCCAAGTTCACATCAGAAGAATACCTCAAGCCATATCCAACTATGCCACACAAGTATCTCAAGATATACTTTGTTGCAACTAGATGTATTTGCCTTGGTTCACACGTGAACTAACTAAGTGCACTCATTGCATAGCAAATATTTGGACTAGATACATCAACGATCCAATCAACTGCCTGTACATAGTAGGATCCACTAGATCTAAACTAGCTGCAGCCTCTTACAAGTTATGCAAGTTGGTCTCCATAGACGTAGACATGGATTTGCATTCCATCATACCAAATCTCTTCAAGATGTCAATAGTATACTTCCCTTGACTCAGAATGATCTCATCCAACTTTTGCCATACTTCTAAACCAAGGAAGTAGTGCAAGTAACCAAGATCCTTCATTTCAAATTTAAAAGCTAACACCTTCTTGCATTTGATAATGAGGTGATCTTCTCTAGTAAGAAATAAATCAACATAAAGAACCAAGATCAACTAGATTACCATCTTCTTCAGGTTCAGTAGGCTCCCTCTAAATCTACAAGTACTTGCATCAACCTTCTGATCTCTTCATCCAAGATTGCCTGCAACGCTTACCTTAGAGAAATGTTTTCCCATACACACCTCTGATACTGTAGAGAGTTCAGGATTGTCCTCATTGACCTCATCCCAAGTCACTCTATTCTGAATAGGTTTGCAGAGCTACCAATGTCAAATCCAGATGACAGACTTGAGCAATTATGATCTCAGCAGCTGAAGGGATCCTCTAAGGATTTAGCACCTAGCCTTGCAATACAGTAATTTTCACTTCTTCTCAATGAGTTACAAAACTCCCTCTTGATCCTTGCTTCAAAGATTGCAAAGAAGACTTCTGGAAGTGAACTCCCTCTAGCCATCAACTCAGTCCCATGGCTGCAAGTTGTGACTTCACGCTTGATCATTTCTTTGGTCGGCATGACTTCCTCACAAAATTCCTTAAGCTTTTCATCACTAAGCAATCTCTCATCACCTTCTTGCTCCTAGAACTGTCCAAAAAGCATTCTTTATTGAATTCTAAAATAGCTTTTCCTTCCATCTTTTACTCCTCTCGAGAGTGCTAAACTCAGCACAACAAAAGATAATCTGCACAACTACAGATTTTTTGAATGCATTATGCAATTATTATGTAGAACTAACTCTCTCCAAGAGTTCAAGGTTCTATCACAATCCATGCACAAGATAATGGTATCGATGTGATCATCCTATCACAACGAAAATGCAGTTCACTTTTTCATCTCAGAATCACACTCAGAGATCTACACTACTATCATGAATTAACTTGCAATAAATGAAATCTTCAAAGGATCTTTTGCTAAAGAACACAATTCAAGAGAAACCACTATCTCTCTTTACTAATTACAAGATCCAAATAAATGATATAACTCAGAAAACAAAGAATAATTATCTCTTCAAATATTTTGATGAATGCAATTACTACACACAGTAAGATACGCTGCTCTTGCGCTTAGATCAGCACACAACCTTCACGGCTTGAACACAGGCCCATGACTTAGAATAGAAATTACCTAGAATCTTTCTAAGGAGAGATCTCATCCACATCCGCAAATGAAGCATGCTGATTAGGCCTGGTTGGGCAATCCTTTGCATAGTGACCAAACTTGTCACAACGAAAACATTGGACTTTGGAAAGGTCCCACTTCTTCTTGAATGCAAGAGCATCATCAGCTCCTTTATCTCTATTCCTTTTGAAGTATCCTTTTTTTCCACCTTTTCCTTTCTTCTTCGAGGATTGAGCAGAAAGAACATGAATGTCTTCATTTGTAGAGCTTCGACCAATACATCTCGCAGCCAACCTAGACTCTTCTTGAATACAATTTACCCTCAAACGATCAAACTTGGGAAGTTTCGATCTCGCACTGATTCCTTGAATGTAAGACTCCCAAGATGAAGCAAGACCATTAAGAGCCAACATGGTCAAATCCTTGACATCAACAATATGACCAATGGTAGAGAGTTGATCTCTCAATTCGGAAATATTCATGAAGTAAGCAATGACAGATTCTCCTTCCGTCATCTTAACATGATGAAGTTGTTGCTTTAATGCAAGAGCACGGGTTGTGTTGTTGATTTCGTACATCTCCTCCAAAGTTTTAAACATCTCTCTAGCTGTCTTCAACTTTGAGACGATAGGAACAATATGATCCTTCACGAAATCAACTAACATCTTCTTTGCCTTAGTATCTTTCTTCTTCCATGGAACCTTCTCTTCCTCATCTGTAGGCTCGGGGACTTTGCTCTTCACAAACTCTGCCAATTCATTTTCCTCCAAGGTGAGCATAATTCTGAATCTCCAAGATGTGAAATTAGATGCTCCCTCAAGTCTGTCCTCGATCTTGAGACCGTTCACCATCTTGACGAAGAGATAGAAGTTAACAAAGATGAGAAGAAGAATAAAGAGTATCGCTGTAAGACTAAATCTGATCAAGATCTTCTTCAAACCCGCTCTGATACCATGTTAGTTTTTGTGATCAAATGTAATGCACAGAAATTTAATTCAAAATCAGACACAATAACACAGCAAATACCCTGGGAAAACCCTCCTCTTGAGGGAGAAAAACCCAGCAACAAATATATATCTTATATATATGTAATGGCAACAAGTCTCTTTACAATGAGGCCAATCTCAAGGCCAATAATCAGCACCTTCACAAGATGCAATGATAGATAAATAATCTGCACTTCCTTGCAACTCAAATCTGCTCTTGAAGAGTTCACAATCTGCTCTTGATGACTTCACAATCTGCACTTGATGAATTCGCAATCTGCTCTTGGTAATTCACATTGAGAGAAGAGAAGAGCCTTCGAATTTGCTTGATGCATGAATGAATGGAATGAACTTATAGTTATACAATTTGGGAGAGAGAGGCCGTGCCTCTTCATGCAAGGTCGGCCATCATAAAAAAATATAATTACAATTAATAAAATGCAAGTTACAAGGAAGGTCAGCCAAGATAACAATTACAATGTTGCCATGTGAAGCGCCTCTTCACATTAAATAATCACAAATAAATAAGGAAGTATGAAGCCCGAAGCTGCTAAACATCAACACTTTTATTCTAAGAGTTACTTACAAAGTTATTCCAATTGGCAAATACTATTTGATAAAATTTCACACCGAAGTCACAAAAGAATATTTCAGGGGTTATTTATGTCTTGAGTTTTACAAGGATACACTTGATTGCAGCTTAGGGGCCAAAACATTGTCCTATAGTTTCATTCAACATAAGACCAAATAATGATTAGTCACACCTGTAGATCTTTTTTTGCAAGTGTTACAACTACTATGAACAGGAAAATACAATGAATGGCAATAGATTTTGTATATTCAGACACCACATATTATGAGCATTATGTTTATGGATAATTCTGTGTGAGAAGCTCCAGAATTATTCACATTCTGCCAAATTAGATCAAAATTCAAAATGATCAAGAGAAGCAGTAAAGAACAGACAATCAATTGCATGCAACTGTACACCTTCTGGTTAATGACTGCATATAGCTTTTTTTGTCTCAGAGGTTTCCAATCACAGTCCGTGATCCATCATCAGGAGGAGGATGAAAATAATGTTAAATTTCAGACCAAGTTCCTATACGCAGTTGTTAACCAGAGGCTGTACAATTTTATGTATTTGTCATGAACTGTGGAAATATCATGTCTTTAGACAATCAAATAATCAATTGTTTGATCAAGAGAAGTATTAAAGAACTGACAGTTCAGGTCTTTTTGAAGTAAGGAATTCCTCAAACCCATAAGAGACACATTATGGTATCTGCTTCATCATGTTGGAGAGGGTAATTGAGGTTCAAGAAGCACTGCAGTTGATGATCATGCGTAGGGAGTGGGTTGCATGAAAAGAGTCAGAGGCAGATACAGGGAGGGCGGTGAAGCATTTGGTGGCTGCTGATGATTTTGGGATCAATTCGAATATATTTAAGGTTGTGGATGTGGGATGCTCATAAGAGCATCATCGATGTTTCAGCATTAAGGTGTACAAATCAATGTCTGAGGGGCTCTGGTGCGACAGAAATGGGGAATGATAGTAAGAGTGTGACCTGACCCAAGTTCCAGTAATCCCCTGAGCATCACCCATGTTTCAGCATCAAGGTGTCTACAAATCAATGTTTAAGGACTGGTGTGTAACAGAAATGGGGAATAATTGTAAGAGTGTGACCCAAGTTCAAGTCTCCCCACTGTGATCAGGCACTCTATAACTCGAGGAGACATGAGGTGAGGTTGTGGTGTAATGACTATGGGGAACATCTGAGTTGTAACCCAACTGCAACGAGGCATATTTTAACTCTAGGAGAGAAGTGATAAGGCTGCGGTGCACTAATTATGGGGTAAATGCCAGTCCTAACCCTTGCTTATAATTCTTAAGAATGTGATCCAGGCACATTCCACACGCATTAAGGACTGACCGTCAAGGGGGTTACCTGTAAGAGCATGACCAAGCGGTTGTGATGTAACATAACTGGAGATAGTCGTAACAGTTGTGACCCATATTCCAATTACCCTACAGCAATAAGGCATCCTCCATACATTTAGTAAGGTTGTGCTGTAATGATTTTAGAGTACATACCCTAAGATTTATCAATTGAAACTATTTTGCCATCAGGACAGTGCTTTCCCATAAGTGTAGATAATAGTTCAGGAATCAGGATTCTAGTGAAGTTATAGCTAGAAATATAATTGCAGGAACTGTGAACGCAGTATCTATTAAAATAATTGACAGTTTATGATATTTTACAATTATTACAGAGCAAACAAAAACCTTAAATTAAAAACATGTTTTAAATATAACACACCCGTACAGGTAATGAATAGCTAATCCGCTCTAATTGATGAAAAGACACTTTACGTTGAAATGTAAAATATTACGTGATATCTGCAGAAGTGGGGCGATTCCCTGGACTGGCAGAGCAACGAACTTCAGAAACTCCTGCTTGTTTTCCATTGCGTTTGTTTTGAATGAAACCGAGAGATCTGAGAAGGCATGGATTTACTAGAACATTTAATCTTAATCTTGCGGAAGGTGTATACGGGTTTTGGCGAAAAATAGTAGGCATACAGAATGGAAGAGCCATCACTATATCTTATAAACAAGTATTGCAATTCTCCGTGTTGGTTTTGTTTACTAGAAATTTTGTTATCAACGGCCATTGCGTTCTGTTGTGTTCGTGTAAGCAGCACACGAAGAGCAACACCAGCCACGGGTTTTAAGGAAGCGGTCCCATGGAGGGGGCTTCACGATGTATATTTTTTATGGAGGATGTCTCCCCTTATCTGCCAAAATAGGAGCTCTTAAATTTTTCAGTTGCTTTTGGAGTAAGTGAGATTTTAATGTCATCCACAAGACCAAACAGTCTAAGGGGCTAAAAGTCACAACACTAAGATATCTCCAAATTATTTTCGATGTTGGATCTTCTACTACAAATTCTAACCAAAAAACTAGCAATCTTGCTGATCTTTTCCTCCTCAAATAGCTTGTGCAAGTTGTCAGTGTTTATGTTGCCCTCATACTGATTATAGCTATCCTCATAAGATGGGAGTGGAAGAGTTTTTTTCACATGGCGTTATTAGAAGATATTTGCAAATTTTTAACATTAGTTGCTCAAAAAAATCTATGGGATTATTATTATTTTATTTTATTTATGAATAAATATCTTATATTATTTGTAAAAAGATTTATAATAAGCATTCAAATAAAAAAAAGGTGGGTAGAAAAAGTCGCATCTTGAAGTCTAAGCAATTCTAAAGAAAAAAATAAGAAACAAAATCACTAAGTAGCAAGAGCTAAAGCATTAGAAGGTGGAGGAGGATCGTGCTCATCTAGCTTTTCCTAGAAGTTAGGGATATCTTGACTATCAAGAGCAAACTCCCAGCTAGTAATCACATACTCTTCATGTCACAAACAAAAGAAATGGTCGAGGCAAGGTGAGGAAATTTTCCACTATTTGACCATCCAAAGGCACCTCAATTATAAGGCTTAAAAGAAGTTGAAGGCAATTGAGAGGGTTGAGACCAACTACAAATAGATCAATCCCTAACTCTTGTTGGAAGGGGTTGGTAAGCATATGACTAAAAATCATATATGCAATGGGTATTTTGATTATGTACATGTCGACATCCATGTGAGGAGAGTGACCCCAGTAGAGGGTGGAGTTGGTGGAACTAGCCACCATACATGGTGAATAACCCAATTATCAAAAAGTACCTATAGAGGGGACACTTCAAGTGCAACTTGATTTGCTTGCACCTAAAATTACAAGAGAACATTAGAATAAATCATGGTCTTTACATATAGAGAGAATTGTATACCAACAATTAAAGAATAATGCAAAGTTTTTATCTTTCCAAATGGTAAAAAGAATTTCCACCCTGAAAACATGTCGAATCTTGGTGAACTTTGCAAGAATTCTAGATTAATCTTTTAAGAGAATCATATGCCATGAAAAAGACCTAGGCTTGAAAAGCCTAAAGAAGTCATAGATCTGATTTCAAGCAATCTAAGCTCTATGAAAAACCAAGAAAAGGTACTTGAGAGTCTCTTATTGTCCACTAAGTTACCTAAGTACCAATAGAACATAGTAGAGAAGACACCAAGCAAAGTAGGCAAGTTTCAGCTTAAGGATAACTAACCAAAAAAATTGAAATCTGCATTGCCAAGTGCCTAGAGAAAATTGAAGAAATCATCTATGATTAAGCTTTCAAACCTTGTGCATATGTGGAGAAAGCCAAGCATATCCCTTGTGCAATTGTAATTGTGAAATGGCATATTTGGATAATTTTCAATCCTTCTACCATGGTTTAAGCTTCTTACTCAGTTTTATGAATTATATGAAGAAGAAAAAAAAATGGTTTGAAAGGACTCAAAATCCTAATTAAAAAGAACGTACTTCAATTTGGCTTCTAACCAAGAAATAAAATTCCTCATGGTCCTAGAAAAAAATTTAAGAAGAGCCTTGATACCTTTGTGAAATATTTGCAAAGCATGGACCCAAGGAGTCTTAACAAAGGGTTGCTCCTAGAAAAAAATAATAGGAGACCACTAAATAGAGTTTTGATTAGTAGATGGACCCTTGCAAAAAAAATTGTCACCCCATAAAATTCATGGTTGGGTAGCTTCTTAGGTTTTCCATATGCTTTTGATGACAAGAGTGTCATGTATCTAAATAGGTCCTTTCATAATAAGGATATTATGAAAACCAAGACCTTTCCAATTCTAATGAATATCTGACATTACTATAGAAATCCAATGACCAATCAAAACCTTGCAAGCTTCATTTTTCTTGAGGTCTCTAATAATCTATTTGGCACACAATGAATTATTAAAACAAACCCACTAGAATCATAAGGGAGACAAAAAAACTCCCAAGATACTCTACGAAATCATTTTCTATGGTTAGAGGAAGCCCATAAAAATCATGTAGAAGCTTTTCAATCTTTTGATATAAGGCTTTCAAAGGCACCCAACAAGAGTAATAGACATGAGTAGCAACTAAGATTTTAAAGCATACCTAAATTTCCCTACTAGGGAAAGAGGCTTACAGTTCAATAGGCCAACTTTTTCTCAACCCTAGAAATGGTGATTTTCCATAGAGAGCAAGGAAACAACTAAAAGGAAAAAGGGATGTGTAGGATTCTAAACACTTTCCCATGATCAACCAATTTCGACCTATTGGAATTGAGTCAAGAATCCTTAGGTAAAAAAATTTATCAAAAGTGTTTAGTTTTCTACCACTAAATGTTGGCCCTTGAAGATTTGTAACAAATATCTAAGCACAGGAGAACATTTTTTATGTTATTTTCCTACTCTAGGAGAGTGAGGAGTTGTCAACAAAATAATTATTGACTAGTTGATTAGTAGAGTTGGGAAAAGTTCAATGCCTTTAACTAGGTTTTATGACACAACATTAGCCAAGAGATATCCAATGCCTTTAGTAGCCAACACATACAAAGAAAGAGGAAAATGGTATCTTTTGTGGATAGAGAAAAAATGTGACCAAAAGCACTAGAATAATGACCATTAATGATGTTGCTAGTAGAAGTATTAAGAGCATTTGAATTGAGTACATAAATTAAGTACCAAATCCTAAAGATTAGAGCATAGCAAGGATAAAAAGCCACTCAAAATGAGCATATGCTTGGAAAAATCAACCTTAATAGAAAGGAATTTCTATTGAGAATGTTTGGATCATTCAATTCCCTTTGACACAATAATGATGATGTCAAGAATGTGCCTAGACTTGATGAAGCCAATTTTTTTAGGTTGAGCAACCAAATGAAGACGTCAATGATTTTATATGTGACATTGAGTAAAGTAATCCATCTTCAATTGTATCTCTAGGCTTAGGTACAAACTTGGTATTACCTCTATTGATAATGTTACCTAGAGAATTTGAATTATATGTTTCAAGATAGAATTTATGAAGATATTTACCAATCATATCCCAAAAGACTTTGTAAAAATTTCAAGGAAATCCATCACAAATTGAGGCCTTATCATTATACATTTAGCAAACAGCCTCATGGAGGTCTGCTTCAATTAGAAGTTTCTTATAGAGAACTCTCTAAGAGTGTGTACCCAACAAGGGACCACATTCAAACATTGGTAAAGTGTAGTGGCTCATTCATAAACCTCCTCTTGATCTTTGAAAATTCTCATAATGATGCATTAAAGCATGGGATATAACAAGGAGCTCTATTAAAATAAGTTGTCCTTCCTTCAATATTTTGATGGGTTAAGAAGTGTGACAAGCACAAAAGGATTGAAAGAACTCCTCAAAAACTCTATCTTTAATTTTAATACATTGAATATGAGCTTTGATTTGAGCTCTTCTAATAGTATGGTTATCAACAATCTAGTTTTATTGGCAAAGTTTAGCAACACAAAGTTGTATAGGAAGTGTAAAAGTTTGTGCTTCAAGATCCGTAGTGGCATGGTGTAGCTCCAAGATGGTGACCTTGTAGGGGGAAATGTAGTGACATCATAGGAGCAATGGTGGAAGCATGCTAGTTGGTGCCTATAAATGTAGAGAAAGTGGGATATGTGTTTGAGTGTATTATTCCACCACTCAATCCATTTAATTTGATGACAAGTACATGACTCCAAATTCCCATATATTGATGAGTCTACAAGGAGGTGTTTAGGAAAAAATGAGTATTTTTAGTATTAGGCTTGGAAAACTACTAGCCAATGCAAAACTATATGGGAAGGTGGTGTAAAAGGACAACATCCAATAAAGGCTCCACTAGGAGAAGGAATTAATTGGTAAAGGAAATGAAAGATTGATTTTGTAATATGGTCCTATATATTTGTTTTAAAACTCTATCAAATCAGGAATAGATATTGCTACATGTATACCAAATAGGTTGGTCATAATGGTCGCCAAGATTGGATCATAAATCTTCAATTTAGTATGCATGTAGTACTAGGCTTCTCTTTCACCAGATATCCAATGCATATGAAAAGTGTTGCATTTATCATATGCCACTTCCACCATATTAAGATATTTATGCATGACACCAGTGGTTACATGAATCAAATCAACAATCCACCTCTAAAGATAAGGTCTCCCAACATCACTAGGATCATAAATATTAATAACTCAAAAGGAAGTGTCATCAATATTAAAAAGAGACTATGATTCCTAGTTAGTGGGGTCAAATCACTAGTCAACTACATGCAACTATCAATTGGGAGGGGGAAAAGCAACAACAACACCATGATTGGATTCATGATTACTACACAAAAAATGGTTGCAGCTAAATGACATGACAAACAACATAAATAAAGAAACCAAAAAAATTAACCTCTTGCAAATAGAGAATGTACAAACCTAGAAATATTTGTTGAATGTCTCTCATATAATACTTTCTTGTGAAGTCTATTAAACCTCAAACATTCCATGAGATAAATTTCATTAACAATAATCAAGAGTTATATCCTCAGTATCTAGCTTGCCAAGAGTTATATAGTTGTTTTACAATAATTTAACCACTAGAAGGGTATTAAAGCTACCTAATCAATTACCATTTGACTATGCCTTCTTTTATCTTAAATATGTTTTTTCTCTTCCCAATTCCTAGTTAGACTCTGAAACCATCATGCAACCTATAAGCACCAAAATTTGCATGGATAAAAAAATGTCCAATGATTATTTGGTAGTTTAGCTCATAACTGACATTCTATGCTCCTTTCCCCTCACAACTTCTTCATCTTTATGGAGGTCTTCCTAGTAACCTTAGAACCTTCCCTCACATGTCTTTCATCCTTGTTAGCTACCTTCTCACCTTGCTCTTCCTTCTCATCATATAAATTTTAGATCTCACATTTATGGTTATAGGAGCACCCAAGAGATCTTGGGCTCACCCAAGTGACCTATGCCAAGTTGTAGGGTCACCCAAGTGACCCGTGTTGAGTTGTAGGTGTTAGACACACAAATACTAAAGGGGGTGAATCAATATTTAAAACTTTACTTTAAATCACCACATTCATACAATTATGAAAACATAATAATTGGCAATACAAGTAATGAACACATCCACACAAGAGAACACTAGATTTACGTGGAAACCCATAAGGGAAAAACCATGGTGAAAAAAGTTTCTTGGAGCTACTATCCAAATCCAACCTCACAAAATAATATAAAACTTGCAATGATTTTGCAGACACCAACCCACAAGAATTACAACCCTAAAGGGAGACACCAATCCCATATGATTGAGCTACAACATAGTCACTGAGCAACAACTCATATTAAGAGGCTTCAACCTCACATTACAAAAGGAAATATAGATCTTCTTTCATACAACCTACTATGCATTAACAGGTGAATACATCTTATGGCGATATCTCAATTTTGCTCAACACACTTGACTTCTTTCTTCAACTCACACATTAATTACTCATACATTTCACACATACTCTGCTCTCACTCGCACACACAAATTTCTAATTTTCATGAAATGATTCACAATATATCTATCCACCATCATGTTAAAAACATCTAAATGTTGACATGGGACCCTTTAACACCATATGCGATAAGCCATGTTGGTTAAGGATAAACCTTAATTCAAAATGATATGAAATGTGTAGTCGGCTCAAGGATGATGTCATGTGCTTACTTCCATGATCTTAAAATAGTCCTATTTTTCCTTCACACACTTCCTCCAACTGGTGCATGCTTCCCTTCACTGTCGCAAACACTCAGACATTATACATAGTAGACCAATAAACACAAACTTCACTCTGTCACTTCTATCTTGCAACTCTGTAACTCAAATCCATTGAAGCTTGAGACTAAGATACTTCATGTGTAGCCTTAACTAAATTCCAAATTGCAAGAAAAAATAATTAACAGTGGTAGAATGTGGTACCAAAAACAATGATAGTTCAATACAATGCAAAATCTTCTTTTGAACAACAAACCTTAGAATACTACCACAAACACTTCCAGACTTTTGCAAAGGTAGTAGACAAATAGGAACTACCAATACCATATGTACCATGACTTCCCATGTTTTCTTTTCTCAATAATGATAACATTAACATTTTGTAAAAACTACAACAAACACAACTGATATATGACATCAATGACAGACACACCACTTTGACATCAATCAATCATCCCATTTTGACATCAATGACAACACTATATTCAATAATTGGGTCACCCAAACAACCTACCCTGGTAAGAGGGTTGACCCACCTCCCAACAAGGGTGACCCTATCATATTTTTATAGATGTGTGAATCTTCCAATTTTAGTTGAATATCCTCTAGATTCACTTCTAATTGATTATTGTCTTGAGTCTTGAACACCATGCATTCCTCCTAATCATTGATATTATCCTCTTAGTTATCTATTAGGTAAAGATTTATCTCTTTATTTTATCTTCTCTTTTCTATTTAAACCACTTTTCCCTCATTAATTGATGAACAAATATAGGTATAAACAAACATAGACATGTATATATTTTCTTTTTCTTTTCTTTTTTTTTGTGTTCATGATTTATTACCTATATTCCAATTTCTTTTTTTACCTCTTAGCATTGTATTGTTTAATAAAACAAATAGTTTTACAATTTGAAAATGATTTTCTCTTCAGAGGATCTCAAGACAACAAGTGATATTATCAATAAGGAGAGTTATAGGATCAAATATTGATTTTATTATAGATCATAAAAATTTAAGTCAAGAATTATTTTAATTAATTAATAATTGTGGTAATTAATATCTAATTAGTGAATTAATTTTTATTTATATAAAATAATAATTAAAGCTATAATTTTAATCTTATATATCTTTAAAAACTATAACTACACGTTAATTGCTATAAAGATATAGTTTAAATCTTATATACATTTAAAATTATAATTGGATATTAATTATTGTGTTTTAATTTTAGATATTTTGAATACAAAATAATTTTGTAAACATACTTGCAACTGCAATACATTGTTGCTGTTATAATTGTATGTTTAAAATTAATGTTTATTATGCTTGTTTTTAATATATAATTGATTATATGTTACTTTTTTAGTTCTTGTTTTTTAATTAATTATATTATGTTGTGGTTCTTATTGATTTTTTTTAATTTTTCTATAAAGGTTGGCCCCCTTTCAAAATGTTTTTATACTCATTAAAAAAATACATCTTTCTACATTTAAAACTATGAAATATTTTTTTTCCAATTAAGTTTTCTACCTAAAACTTTAAAAAAAAATCTTATTCTTATTCTTATATTTTTTTTAAATCAATATTTTTGTTCTTGATTTATATTTCAACAACCTAATGCATTTAGACTATTAATTTATATTTCAACACATTAATACGAGTTAAGTTTTGGGTATTATTTTGTTGTGTCACCATTGATGTATATTATATACATATCATTTTGTTAGAAGAGTTTCTTTTTCACTTCATTATGATGCATGCAAATAAACATAGAAACTTATTTATTTCCATGATAAAGATTAATACTTCATTTTTTGTCCTCGTAGTTTATTACCTCTATTCCAAAACAGTTTGAGCCCCTATAGATCAGATAACAATCATTTCTTTTTTCCTCTCTTAGCATTGTATTTCTTAATAGATTAAATAGTTTCATAATTTGAAAAATGTTTTCTCTACCTAGACTCAAGGAAATCATTGATTCTATTAATGTTGAGAGCTACAAGTTGTGCAAATAATATTCTAGTCTTGGCATTGTTGATGCCCTAAAATGAACACTTATTTAGACTAGATTCATTTAGTTACACTTGAGGAGATTGCTTATTTGATACACTTGAAGTTCTCTTTAATTTTCATGACACTTTAATGGAATTGTGTAATGGATTGATTGATCATTTTTATGTCAGACTAGACGAGATTATGATCCATTGCAAGCATTTGCACATAAATTGTATCTAGAAATTCTGTGTGAGATGCATTGTGTGTATGATGTAAATATTTATTTCTCTATAATGCATTTGTGAAGTGCTTTGCCTGAAATAGAAAGAGTGATTTGGGGTGATATGTTTTGTATTCAATGGATGTCAATATGGTTTAATATACCAATTACATTATGGTTCATAACTAGGAAGAAAAAATATTTATATTTCAACAAAAAATTGCATGAAAAATATTATTCTATTTTGTTTCATGATGAAAACCCTCTTTGTGGTCATTATGAACCATTATTTTGCAATAATTTTTTGGCAATAGACATGGTGATGATATCAAATCACCTCACAAGTATTCATGCAACACTAGAAAGCTATTGGGAGTCTTTTACACCTAAAATGCAAGTTTACAATATGAAAAAAGCATTTCTTGCCACCACACACTATGGGGAGAATCCATTTGATGGTAGGAGAATTTGATGTTCAATTCTTAAGACTTTACATTGCATAATTTTTTGCATCACAAAAAAGGTGGCCATTATAGTGTAAGTAATTATTTAGATCATTACTTAAAATATGATATCTTACAAACAATTTCATACATTACAAACTAGCAAGGCTATATTGTAAACATGGCAATGCCATATTCAAAAGGAAAAATCAAAGGGGGCTCATTTTGTTTACAATGGATTTCACATATGGTGTTCAAATATTAAAAAAATTGTAATGTTTATTATCCTGAAACAAACTCAAATAACACCCTTAACATGATGGCATTTAAAACAAGTAGTACACACATACACTATGAGCCAATAGTGGTGACACAAGTCAATGGACCATTTAAAATAAATTTCTTCAATCCTATATCAACAATTATAAAACATCAGATAATGACCCAAAAAAATTGGAAAAGTTGTCAAGCAATTATATTGAACATATATTTTATTAAATTCTAAACAACCAATTATACAAATGCAACCTCAAATACTTGGCAACAACATTGTTGACAACAAGGGAATATCACTTAATAAATTCAAGAAGATGGTGCTTAATAATAAGTAAAACAAACAAGAACATTCTTTGAAGCAAATGCACCACAAAGATACTAATCCAAAACAAATACATTTGAAAGTAATTAAAAATGCACCTCAATATGAATGCTTCATTTGCTAAAAGTTATATTTTGGTCATAACATGGAAAATCTTACTAAACATGAGTGGAAAACTTACCACAATTTTACAAATAACAATATAGTAAATTCATTTTCTAAAGAGATGTATGCTTCTCTTGCAAAATATCATTGCATAATTGTAAACTACCATGTTATTTCACACCACAACTAATAAGATGAAACAAGCCACTACAAACTTTACCATCTCTCTCAAAAATTAAATAAACACTTGTATCATTGCAAATTTTGTTTGCACAAATTAGACAATGGGGGCATAAATAATCTCAAATGGGATATTAGATCAATAATTAATGTGTCTACAAATATTAACATTATAGAAAAAAGTGCTTCCATGATCAATATATGAAACGATAACAATTGCTATTATATTGAAATAAAATTGCAATACAAGAATGCATATCAAGTTGAATTTTTTCATCCTAATCTCATCATGAGAGCATTAAAGCTCCTATGCCAAATATATTTATAAAAGATACAAAACATTTCAATAGACCATACTTGGAAAGAAATTCAAAATAAGAGATGGTAATGATTTTGAAGCAAAGAAAATATGTTGATGGTGATATAGATAGTAGTAAAATAGACAATATTGATAAATTTGAAATAAATATTGATGCATTGATCCATGGATTTATAGAATCTTGATTTGTTTATGACGCACATACAATAAGATATTTAAAATAACACTTGGCAAAGATAATCAATCAATTGAAATATTCAAGGAAAAGTATGCAAAAGAAATGAACTTTCCCACCCTTATTTTTTGGTGCCCACGAGATGAAGACATTGATAAAAGGTTCAAGTATCAAAAAAATTCACAATAGGAACTATCACATTCAAGTGGTCGTGTTGCAAATCATACTAACAATTTATTTTTAAAACAATACCTATTATCATAGACAAAATCATTTCAAGAATATTAATAAGAATTAGAAAAGGCCTAAAGTCGATTTGTTTTTTGAACATATGGCACGGACAAGCGAGGACGAGCAAAAATTTATAGTTGGTCAGTGTAGGCGTTGGGGCGATTCAAATCTGGTGGAAGGAGTCGAGCCCCTCGGAAAGGTGGGCAATGTAGCAGAAACGTAGGAGGCAGAACATATTCCACAGTGGGTTTTTGAAAATGGAGGTTGGGTGGAAAAATGCCTTCCTCAAAACAAGCAGAGTCAGTGTCGGAACGGGCAGGACTGGCCACCAGAACAAAATCAAATCCCTCAAGGCGATAATTGGAACTTAGCAAAAAAACCAGATTACAGGAGTAGACATGGGTGGTTCTGGGAAGGGGATACAAATGGCAAACAACTAGCCACCAAGTGGAAATCGAATGGAGGTCATCCTTAGAACCGCAACAAAGTATGGCAAAAGAAAAAAAAATCAATTCTAAGCAAAACACCTTCGCCAAGACATCTTAACCTATGGGTGAGGAGTTTGAATTTGGCAGAAGAATGAATAAGAGAGATCACGATCTTCTGCACAGAATATTAAATCGAAAAGACTATTAATCCCGAACATTCCAGGACACAAAAATGCGACCTAGAGGTCACAAACTTTTCCAAATGCCAGCAAAACTAATAGAGAAAAGGGTGGTGAGGCTTTTGGACCATGCCCTTTTTGCGAAATGGACTGGTCCAGCCAGTTTGAATGAAGAGATCAAGGCCTGGTGGATGAACAAATATCCAGATCGAGTAAGTGTTACTCCTCTTCCAAATTCCTTCTTTTTGATAGAATGTATAGATTTAAAACTGAAATTGGCAATCCTAGAAGGGGACCCTCTGTTTATGAATGGACATTGGTTTTACTGCACAAATTGGCAAGCCAGCTTTGACCCATGGAACCACCAATTGACCCAAATTCTGACCTAGATTAAGCTAGTTGATCTACCATCAGAGTTTTGGAACCTTGAAGCTATGATAAAATTGGGTGATACCCTAGGAGTCTGTATTGGAGTAGATGAAGACTTCATTAATGGAATAGGTGGATCAGAACCTTGTGTTCTGGTCGAAGTAGATGTGGGAGTGGGGATATATAAAACACTTGAGATACTAACAAAATTTGGAAGTTGGCAGCAAGAAATTGAAGTTTGGGAGGGTTCAGGGTCAAAAAATTGCCTCTTTAGAAAGACACTTCAAGAAAGCACCTCAAAAAAGCCAATAACAGACAATGCCTTCAATAACACCCAAAAAGATCTTGCGAATGTTCACCCAATGCATTCTAATGTGGAGGATAGAACCGTCTTGGAGTCAGTCATGCCAACTAGAGGAGAAAAGGATGCCCCTTCGATGGATCGCCTAAGTCCCCTAGCCATGGAGGTCGGAAACCCCAGAAAGAAAATATCCAGGCTGAACAAGCCCTCATTGTGCTCATGGATGACACCCATCTTCTTCAGAAAGCGATCCAACATGAGTTGAAGGAACTATCTGTCAGTGGTGTTGATAGTGGGCGATCCCTTCCTCCTTTTGTTCCTCCAACTCAATCGACCTCACAAACTGTGCTAGCAAGTTTCGTTATCCCTCAGACAAAAGAAGTAGACGGGAGTCAACAATCAGATGAAGAGGAAGAGGATCATTTATCAGATGAGGCAGGCAAGATCTGCAAGGATGCGGAAGAAGGAGAGTTACTGGAACTAAGACAGCTGCAACAGACAGAATCAAAGTTGAAATGTCCTAACATTAAGCTAAAGTCAAGTAGGGGAAGAAAATCAAACAAGTCAAAGTTAGTGCTAGCTAGCAATGCCTTTGGGAAAAAGAAACTGATACTAGGGAAGGAGGGCATCCTTCCCTCGGCAAAATGAGGATCATTACCTGGAATGTCAAGGGCGTTAACGCCCCTGACAAATGGCGCATGGTCAAGCGCCAAATTGACCAATCAAGTGCAGATGTGGTGCTATTGCAAGAAACAAAGTGGAGTAAGGAAGAAGGTAGCAGGAGATTGGATAGATGGAAGCAATGGAATGGTCAACTTCTGGAGGCCTCAGGGGCGTCTGGGGGTCTAGGGGTTATATGGAATCCCTTCACAATGGGAGTAGTAGAGGTAGAAGTTGAGAATCGGCAAACAATCAGATTTAAAGACATCAGAAGAAATCTCTCTTTATTTTGCATTAATGTCTATGGCCCAATCTCCACTAAAGGAAAAAAGAGACTTTGGGACAGTATTTCTAGAATAGTAGAAGGCAAAATATCAGAGAAAGGGATCATAGCAGGGGATTTTAATGCCACACTAAACAACACAAAAAAATAGGGGGGGTCAGGAAGAACTACGGCTGTCCAAAGAGACTTTCAAGAGTTCTTGGACAATAACACCCTCTTGGATATTCAGGGAAGAAATGGAATATGTACCTGGTCCAATAGGAGGAAAGGATTCACTAACATCACAGAAAGGCTTGATAGATTTCTACTATGGGGGGAGCTAGAGGGATCACATGATGCACTAATCCTTCCCTTCATTGGTTCAGATCATTTCCCAGTCCAACTTTCCTTTGGCCTTGTGGAAGCTCCAAAGGGATGCCCATTCAAATTTGAATATATGTGGCTAAGAGATAACAATCTTCCAGATCTAGTTAAGACTTGGTGGAATGAAGTGAAACTCAATGGGGTAACAAATCTTCTCAAAGTAAGCAAAAAGCTAAGTTATATAAAAGTGAAGCTAAAAGAATGGAACATAAGCCACTTCAAAAATATCTTCCAGGAGAAAGCCAGAATAGAACAAGATATCCGCTCTCTCAATGATCATGTGATTGACAGAGGCATGGATGCTGTAGATTTTGAGAATGAAAAAAATCTAAAAGAAGAACTGGCTGAAATTCTTAGGAGGGAGGAATGCTATTGGCGCCAAAAATCAAGGGAAGTGTGGCTCAAAGAATGGGACAGAAACACAAAAAAAAATCACAAATCAACAATGGAAAATAACAACAAAAAGAGGATTCTAGAAATCAAAAAATCCAATGGTGATACAACTCAATCAACTACTGAAGTTAACAAGGAGGCTATTTTTTCTTTGAATCCCTGCTGAACAAAGAGACTCTTGTTAATAGGAGTGACAGGGATTACCTACTAGGTGCAATCCCACCCATCATTTCAGAATCCCAAAACAAAGCTCTCTATCAAAAAATACCCCTAGCAGAAGTAAAAGAAGCAGTTTTTCAAATGAACCCAGATAAGGCTCTAGGGCCAGATGGTTTCCCTGCGGGCTTCTTCCAGCACTTCTAAGATATAGTTGGTGAAGACCTTGGTGCAGTTGTTGAAGAATCCAGAAGGAATATGACTATGCTAGGGGTTATAAACCACACCTTCCTAGCACTAATCCCTAAATAGAAAGCCCCTCAATCAATGAGTGATTTTCGGCCTATTGCCCAATGTAATACAGTGTACAAAGTGGTAACAAAGATAATTGCTAACAGACTCAAGAGTATGCTCAAGGAAGTTATCTCTGAGGAACAAAGTGTCTTTGCTCCTGGCAGATCCATAGTGGAAGGAATCATTATAGCACATGAAACAATACACACAACCAGGAAAAACAAGGAGGCTTGCATGCTCCTAAAATTAGACATTCTCAAGGCATATGATATGGTAGATAGGGGATTTCTTCTGGAAGTATTAGGCAGATTTAGATTTAGTCCAAACTGGATAAATTGGGTCATCAGTTGCATTTCCACTCTGAAGTTCTCAGTTCTGGTTAATGGCACATCAAATGGCTTCTTCTCTTCATCCAGGGGCCTTAGGCAAGGAGATCCATTATCCCCATTTATGTTCATAATCATGGCAAAAGTGTTGGGGAGGGGGATCAAAAGGCTAAGAAAGGAAGGTAAATGGAAAGGAATCCATGTAGCAAATGGATTGGAACCTTCAACCCACTTACAATTTGTAGATGACATAGTACTAATGGGTGAAGCAAGCAGGAGGGAAGCAAGATCGATCAAAAATTTCCTAGATTCCTATTGCAAAGCATCAGGGAAAAGCATCAAGGCAAAGCATCAACTAGGAAAAATCAGAGATTTTCTTCCTAAATTCTCAACAAGTCTTCAAAGGATATTGCAAGGATCCTAAACCTAAAAGTTGCCTCCCTACCAGGACGCTATTTGGGGATCCCATTGTTTGCAAGCATCAACAAAAATTGTTATTGGGATAATCTAATTAGTAGTTGCAAGAACAAGTTGAGCACTTGGAAAGGTAAATGGCTCTCATCAACAAGTAGACTCTTGCTAGTTAAATCAGTTCTGTCAGCAATTCCTATCTATTCGATGTCCTGTCTCAAGCTCCCCAAAGCTACTGAACATACTCTCACACAAATCTTTAGGAGATTCTTTTGGAGTGGTGTGGGAGAGCAAAACAAACTCCCTCTTCTAGCTTGGGATAACATTTGTCTCCCCAAGAAAGCTGGAGGTGTTGGTTTACGTCAACTACCCCTTATGAATCAGGCCATGGGTGCCAAATTAGTTTGGGACATCCATACCAAAGGAAATCATAAATGGGTTAGAGTTTTGACAAGGAAGTATCTTGACTCAAAGGACCCAAACAAAATCCTCATAGTATTGAATCCCCTAAGAGGCTCTGCTATATGGAATTTTATTCTAGAATGTAGAGACATTATATCTGATCATGTCACTTGGGAAATCCGAGATGGTCAGAGTGCCTCCTTTTGGCATGATTCTTGGGGTGGGAAAGCTCCAATTAGTGACACTCAGGGCCTAGAGGAGATAAAAGAGGAAATAATCAAATTATGGGGTAACAAGGTGGCCAATTATGGTATGAAAATCAATAACCTTGGACGTGCAAGTTGGGTTTGGCATGATCTTCAAAACCTCAATGCCCCTCAATCTCAGAAGGAAACATTGTCCAAATTTCTCAAAGACAGACTTTTTGTCCCATCTAATGGGAAAGACCAGATCAGGTGGTGTGGATCGTCTGATGGAGCCTATAAAGTGAAGTTAGGATATAGGGCCAAGGAAATAGTAGTAGCACATCAGGATTGGCCAAGCAAGCTTTTTTGGGGAAACAATTGTCTGCCTAAGGCAGGAGTTTTTGCATGGCTGGCAGTTCAAAAATGGGTTCTCACAGAGGACAGATTGGCCAAATTTGGAATACAAGGCCCAGGGAGGTGTTGCCTCTACAAAATCACTTGGAATCAGCAGACCACTTGCTGCTATCCTGTCCATATGCATCAAAATGTTGGAATCATGTAAGAAACAAGCTTAACTTTCAGAGCCCAATACCGATTGATCTTGCAACCTAGTTTAAAATGTGGCCTCAAAAGAGTAGCAAAGCAGTTTTCAACAACATCTGGAAAATATCCCCATCACTAGTAATTTGGGAGCTGTGGAAGGAAAGGAATCAAATAATTTTTCAAGGACAGGAATTGAACAAGGAAAGATTATGGGACAAGATTGAAAGAGCAATAGTAGAACTGGTTAATGAGGTTGCTATGTGTAAGCCAAACACAAAGTCTTCACTAGTTGGGATGACTCTTTGATCAAACATTTCTCAGGTCTTAAACCACCCTCCTTGAGCTGAAACAGCTCCCTTCAATCCAAAAAAGCAGCAAGAGAGGAAACTATGTGGCAAGCCCCTGATCCTGGCTGGCTAAAAATCAATTTTGATGGCACTGCTCAAGGAAATCCTGGCCCGGGTGGGGCTGGATGTGTAGCACGAAACTCTGAGGGCAAGGTGCTAGCAGTGAAATCAATCTCCTTGGGTAGATGCACAAATAATGAGGCAGAATTCAGAGTGGTAGCAATTGGTTTGCAGCTAGGAAGAGATCTAAAATTCAGTTAGATCCATCTGGAAGGTGACTCCCTCATTACGATCAATGCAATATGTAAAGGATTCACTCCAAATTGGAAATTAAACCATTTGCTACAAAAGTTAAAGGATTTATTTGACAACTTTGTAGCCTTCAAAGTTAGTCACATATATAGAGAAGGAAACACCGAAGCAGATGAGCTAGCAAAAGCCACCTCGGCACAAGCCAGCTAGGATATAGAAGGACTACTGACTAGGATAATATTTTGGCACTGATTGTTACTTTGGCAGCCCTTAAACTTTGGAAGGCGAGGTCACTCTCATGTCATCCTCGACAAGTATTGGGTCATTACAATCATTATCCAAAAAGTTAAAAAATGAAAATGATTCCTTCATAAGGACGTCGGCTTTCACATTAATTTCACATTCGGGATTGAGTACTCTTCACTTCCGCAGTTGCATTTGACACGCTTGTTGGCGGCGCTAGGTACATTAGCATTCATATGCTGGTAAGCAAGTAGTTCTCAAAGACACTAATAGCTTTCTTCCCATCCCAAAGGATTCAAATGAGTATAGAGTAGAAATTTCTAGAAGGTGTGAAGAAAAGAAAGCTATGGAGATGCCACTGTCCTTAGAAACGAACAAAAAAATGTAGGCTTTTCATGGGAAAATCACAGATAAACAGTTACAGGGCCTTCTCCACTCCTCTCATCTACTTATTCTAGTGGCCACTAAGCGTGTGTTGGGTCCAGAATTCCTGAATGCCTACCACAGAGCGCGTGCCAACACTGAGGTTCCAACAATGTTTCTTGCAGTTCTTCTCCACATGGGCATTTCCAAGGCTTTAGGTAAGAAATTGACCCAAATTATTATTTTCATACTTGGTTGGGTGAGATAGACGCGGCGCTGGATAATGTGGATGAGGACAAGAACATTCCCATGCCACAAAACTATTATATGTTGCGTGTTAGGGGTCGCGAGGTTATGAAGTTTCCCCTGATTCGCACCATAGACCCCGAAGGCTTTGAGAAACTATGGGCAGAAAGGGACAGGAGCATCTTCTTCCTTCTCAGGGCTACAAATCTTACAACAAATCTACCAAGGGGTTGGGTCAAAAGGTATGTAGAGGACAAGGAGTTGGAGGACGATTTCGACATTGATGACATTTAGGAATGGGGTCTAGGTGATGGCGAGGAATGGCAGGAAAACGACCAACAAGACTTAGAAGAAAAAGCTAAGGACCTGGATCACAGGAAACGCGGCTCCGACTGCCCCACAATTGCCAGTTCCAAGGCATACCTGAAGCACTGTGAAGCCGTCGGTGAAGAGGAAAATATCTGAGGTCTGGAAACATTTTAGAATGGGTCTTTGAATATATGTGCATTGTAATGATCTTTTCCCTAGTTTATGAATTTTAGGCTTTGTGTCAGTCCCAGGTGTGGGGTAATCTTACCACGGTTTTTTGGTGTTCTTATGATCTGCCTGTAACTGTTATGGCAACCAATTTTTGACATGTTTATGTGTACTACAATCTGGAAGATCTGGTGGTCAATATTACAGAAAAGACTTGCCAAATTTTCATGCTACTACTACTGTAATTTTTTGGAAATCAATATAGGGTACTTCCCCCTGCAGTGTTTATCGACCAAAATAAAATAAAAATAGAAAAGTACAATTGAAATGATGGATTCTAATCACAAAATAAGTTAAACATAAATCAAATTTACATAAAATATTAAATTCATATATTAGATACATGGATTTCAAAAATATTTGTATCTTGGCAGAGTACTTGCACCAATTGAAGAAAAAAATATTTGCAATGATATGAAAAATGGGTTCCCCAACATTCTTCATAACTTTCTCAAGTGTGAAACATGAATGGAAAACATTAATATCTCCCTTAGCCAAGCTGAGTCAAATTTGAAATAAAATAAGAAAAAACGAATAAGAACAAGAACATAAAATTGATTGACTTGTTAAAAAGATCCTATTATTCGTACTCACTACTATAGACATAAATTAAATGTATAAAAATATTTATGTGAAGATTATACAATCCTTAGACATACCAGTGACCTCTTTGTGATAGAGTTCCAAAATAGGGGAAATGAACATAATCATGCATTGGTGTGGGTTAGAGATGCTCCTATATATGGAAAATATAGTTCTTTCAAAATTGAACTATTTGTAGACTATTTTATATGCAATACAAACTTATTTGAGAGAAAACTTGCAAAATGTGCATTGGCATCACCATACAAGAAGTTATAAAAAAATAAGAAAGCACATTGTAGATATAATTTTTCAATCCCACCTATGAGAAAAACAATAATACTTGAGCTAGTTTTATTAACTGAGAAAAATGTAATAAATAATTATATTGAAATATTAACAATTATTGAACATAAATAATATGATGACTCCATGAATTTTTATGGCTTCTTAGAGGAGATGAAAATAAATGAAGATGATTATATAAAATCAATATAATCAACAATAAAAAGACAAGCATTCTCCTAAAAAAACCTTGTGCATACATGGAATAATAGTTTTTCTAGGGAAATACCACACTTGTGGAAAGAAAATACTAACACACAGGTTGTCCTCAATGTAAATGTTGCAACAACATATCATTCATCATACATGAAAAATTTAACCAATCTATGAATAATTTTTTAAGAGGATATGTCAAGAGTATGAAATGACAAAATTAGATGTTATACAAATGACCACATGCTTGGAAACACATTACTTAATTTGCAACAAGTGTCTACTCAACTTGAAGCACACATGATACTTTCTCTAGCATTAAACTCAAGATCAAAAATATGTGTTTTCATAAACACATGTCCACCTTAAGCACACACATTCATTCTCAAGTATACATCACTACTAAAGACATAGCCTAATGAACCAAAAGATATAATGTGTCAATCAATCATTAACTACTACATGCATCATCTATAAAAACTACAACATATTATTATTGCTCAATTTACTTCACAATTCAAAATAAGCAAGAAAAAAAATTGACATCATCAAGTTTGTTAAATACAATAAGCAACTTGACTGTGATGAACTAATGTAGAGAAAAATTATGACTATATGTTCCCTTTCAATATAATGAAGATGAAGTTAAAAGAATGTACATACAACTTTAGTACTTTATGGAGAGACCTTGATGATGCATTTTTAGAAATTGAAATGGATGAAATATCCTCTAAAACTATTAGAAAAATAAATAGACAATAACAATATCATTGAGACATATGATCTAAATACCAATTTACGATGGTTGCAACAAGTACATAAAAATAAACAAATATATATTAGTTTCCAAGATATACAAAATTCATACCTCCTTGAAAACATAAAATACCATAAGCTAAGAAGAATGTTAAACAAAAAACAATAAGACATTCTAAAGACATTGCAATGAAGAAATGACTCGATTTGAATAAGCCAGTATACATCTTTTTTAATTGGTGGTTCATGAACATGGAAAATATTTACAGTAAAAGAAATATTCCAAACTCTAGTACACAAATACAAGGAGTAGGGCTTAGCATAAGTATTGATAGTTCAAATCCTCATTCCCATCCACTTAAGTAAAAAGGATTAATAATGTCATACACATGAAAAATAACATACAATGTAGTTGGAATGAAAATACATTCTACATTGCTAATGCCTTTTAACAAATTTACTTTCCACTTAGCAATAAAACACTAGATTTAATACAAAAATATTACAAACAATTATAAGTCTTGCTCCTAGATGAGGCTTCTTTGAAGGCAGTTGATTCCTATATTCTATTGTAAAAATGTGTTGAGAATTGTGACTCAAATTTACTGGCTTGATCGACTTCCTGGAGTAGTTTTGTTTTCTTCATTCATCGGCCTAAGTTAAGTCACTGGTTTTCAAGTTTTTCTAATTGAAGTCATGGGGTTCCAAAGTTTTAGAACCTCTCGACTTAGCGACTGTGAAGCGATAGAGAGATCCCTTTGATTTTGACAAGTTGTGGGTTCTAGGAACTTCACAACCTCCAACATGAGGTTTTGAAGTTCAATTTTCCAACAATATAGTGACTTGGACGCCGAAAAATGTGAGACCCGATAGGGTGGTGGATCGTGATGAAGGCCGACAAGTGGTGATGATGATGTGGAGGACATATGGCATGTGTGCCCATGTGCTCGGTGTCGATGTGACTTCAGGGTGTCATTGAGACTTTGGTGAAAGTCTCTTCAACATGCTTGTCTATTTGACGAACTGACAGTACAGTGAGCTACAAGATCTTGTTGATGTGACTTCAGCTGGTTGGTGTGACTTTGAAAAAATTATCTTAGACATTCCTGAAGAATTCTTGTCCATTCTCGTCGGTGAGACTTTAGGGAATCTCTCTTTGACAAAGGTTGTTATGTCAATGACCTGTGGTGGATAACCCTAAGTTCAACATTGGAGATTTGTTCGATTGCTTATCCAACAGCCAGAATTAGATGCTAGATGATGGAATGGGGCTTGAGGTGGAAACCCTAATAGGGCGCAGTAGTTGAACAGTCAAAAGAAGTAGATCGTTGGTGGAACTTGGTCGATGTAGGGCAAGAGGCTGGGTGCAAGGCGAGAGGTTGGGCATAGGCCGAGGAACCTAGCCGATGTAGGGCGAGAGGTTGGGTGCAAGGCGAGAGGTTGGGTGCAAAGCGAGAGGTTGGGCATAGGCCGAGAGGCTGGGTGCAAGCTAAGAGGCTGTCAGACTACCCAAGAGAGAGAGGAAGGAAATCTGAACGCTAAGAGATGAATCTTACAGAAGGTGAATGTTAAGCGACTGTGTGATAGAGAGGTTGAGAGGCCCATGGTTGAGTCATGAGGCTTGTAGCCAAAATAGATGTCTCTCGATGTGTGAGATCGAAGTAGGGTTATGCTACCGAATATTCTCCAGAATGAAACAAGATGTAAACTATGTAAAGGTCGTGAGCCTGATATTGTATTTGTAATTGTATTTTGTTGTTGAATAATACAATGGCGATCTGGGCTTTTAGAGTGTGGGGTTTTTTACCCGAAAGGGTTTTCCCCATGTATATCTATGTGTTCATGTCTTTTGTTTCATCTTTCATGGTTGTTGGTTCTGCATGATTGAATCTGCCAATGGTGTTGTTGAAACTGATTAGCATTAACTTTTCTCTTAGGGTCAATGTGGGAAATGAACTAGGTTTGATTTCGTTTTATGGCATAGTAGTCGTGTCTTTGAGGTGATTTGATGAAATTAAAATTACCAAAGGCACTACTATTCTCGGATGCCCTTTCTGAGATGATCATTATTTTCCCAACAAAATGATACATAAAATGTACCCCAACAAAATATTTTGGAGATGTTGACATGGTGTTTTGTGATGAATTTTATCAAGCACAACCTATTCAAGACAATATCATCTTTGAAAATCATGTAATGAACAAAGAAATAATCTCATACATTTTTTAGAGAGATAAGATACAATGCTACAAATTGCAAAAAACTATGCATCAAAGAAACGAAACATTTGTTGCTATACTAAATAAAATCCAAACTAATATATAGTATGATAATTGTATCCAACCCGCTTCAATCAATCTGACATATCCATATATTTCTATACAAATAAGTTTATGTATTTATACAACATGAAATCTATCAATTACTCTTGATCAAATAATTGTCATTAGTCCATAATCAGTGACATGGATGAAAAATATGGTAATATAACAACACATGCAAAGTCAAGCTTGCCAAAATAGCTTATTAAGTGTCATAATCCATTACTAGTGATTCTTAGTTTCTAAAAATAATAAATTAGTAAGATTTCATCTTATTTTTGGTATTAGATTATTCTCTTAGTCTTTAGGATTTGTGATGCAGGAGCATCCATGGTAACTTGCAATCTTGTATCAACAAAAAAAGGTTGAATTTTTTATTTGAGCAATTTTGGGTTTTTGCGGTAAATTAATTTTGGCTTGGATTACTTGTTGAGGGTGGAAAACTATTTATTTGCAAATAATTTAATTTGTCAATTAAATTCCTTTGCAACTTTGACAAGTTGAGTAGTGGGATTTAAAGCAAAAAGCAAAATAAAGCATTTAAAATTGAAAAATAAATAAAAAATCAATATGGGCATTGGAAATGGGATAAGGGATGTTTTAAAGTATAGAATCATGACCCTAAAAAGTAGGGGTAGAGAGGTGGGCACCCAAGTCTTGGTTGTTTTTTTTTTTTGCTTTTTCAGGATTTTCAAATGGAGAAAAAAAATTGTAACCTCTATCTTTGACCAAGTGGCTTGGAAGGGATATTATGATGCTTTTATTTATTTTTGGAGGTTTGAATGTGCAAACAGAGAAGTGGGCATACTTGGGTAAAGAAGGAAAAAAATTCAAATCTGAATTAACTCTCAGAGTAGAGTAGTGGTGAAAGAGGAATCTTGAACCAATAAGCAAAAAGTTTGAAGCCAATTTTTGGAAGAGACGGGATAGAGAGCATAGCTTTTATTTAGAGTCTTGTTTTTGTGATTTTATTTGTAGGTTGGATTGAAAAACAACAGCCATGGAAGTTTCAAATTGACAGGGATGAAGATTTAGAAGTTGCAAGTGTTGTTCTAGTGCTGAGAGATGGGATTTTGTTGCAAATACTCACATAATTGAGCATATGAATGTATTGAATGTATTTTCACGCATATTTGATGTTTGTAAGAGATTACATAGCTGAATATCATTCCATGAATGACTGAAAAACATTTGTAATCAGATTTTGTTAATGAAGCATACAATTGGTTTCTTATGCAAACAATTTTTTTGAAGTTGTTGCAATCTTTTGCTTTTCTATTTGAGGGTGTTGTGAGAATATTTGAAGAGGAATTTATGAGTGTATTTTCCTCTTTATATTAGTGGTATTAGAGCTTCAATATTTTGAGTGTGTGAATAGATCGCCGAAGAGAGGCAATTTGCACTAGGATTTAGCTTATGGGTATTGGAGAAAATGGATGGGAGAGGAGGCCATTATGGCAAGGGTAGAGGAAAAGGAAGAATGGACAACTTTGTCCATGATGATGATTTTAGAGCTTTGAGAAGACAAGTGGAAGCACTTCAAGAATAAATAAGAAGAGGGTTTGCAGAAAGAAGGGAACTAGAGAGTGATGAGGAAGAAGCTTCAAAGAATGCTAGCCTAACAACCAAATAGAGAGAAGAAATTGTAGCAGTTGCAAATGACCCATTGTTGAGAGCTTTGTCAATAATGGGAAAGGGACCGAAGATTGATATTTCTACCTTCAATGGAAGCTAGAATCCAAAAGAAATTATAGACTGGATAAATGATATGGAAGAGTATTTCGAGTTTGAAGAAATTGGAGGCCCAAATAGAGTCAAATTTGCTAAGACAAGATTGAAGGGTCATGCTTCAATCTGGTGGAGAGAAATTCAATTGGAAAGAGGAAGAAAAGGAAAGTAGAAAATTGCAAGGTGGGATAAAATGGTAGAAAAAATGAAAAGGATACCAGTGGATTATGAGTTAGACTTACTCAAGAAGATGCAGGGAATGAGACAAGGAACAAAAATAGTGGAGTATACTGAGGAATTCCATAGGATTCTTATCCAAACTAGGCATTCGAAAGCCACCAAAGAGAAGGTTACAAGGTATATAAATGGTATGAGACCATACATTCAAGATGAGATGGCATTGGTGAGTTCTAACCATGGAAGATGCATACCAAGTTGCCTTGAAAGTTGAAGAAAGAGTGAACAAAAGATTTAAAAATAAAAAAGGAAGTAACCATGGTGGAAAGAGTGGAGGAAGATCATACAAAGGAGATGATAGCAATCAGAAAAATACAGACCAAGGCAGCAACAAACAACATAGGAATGAAGATTCTTATGGGTCAAGAGATCAAAATTAGAGAGGTAGAGGAAGATCGAGTAGAGGTTTTGGAAGAGGAACCTTCAGAGGCACTTGTTTCAAGTGTGGAGAAGAATTTCATAGGGCATATGACTGCCCTCATAAAGAGAAAAGACCAAGAAGAAGGACTAAAAATCAAAATAGAGCAGAAAACATCAATGCAGAAGATCTACACTCATCACATTCAGAAGAAGCGGAAGGAGGTGAGGTTTTGATGACAGGAAGAGTGTTCATAAATGAAGATAATGGAGCTGCACAAAGGAAAAGATTGTTCAAGACTAGATGCAAGTGTGAAGGAAAGGCATGTATTGTCATTATTGATAGTGGGAGTACATACAATCTTGTGTCTGAAGAAATGGTGAGAAAATTGCAACTAGAAAGGAAGAAGCACCCAAATTCATATCGGATAGAATGGGTACAAGATGACAAGAAGCTCTTAATCAGAAAACAATCTGAGGTAAAATTTAAGATAGGAGGCTATTATGATGAATTTTTATGTGATATTCTTCCACTGGATGCTTGTCATACTCTTCTAGGAAGACCTTAGCAATGTGATAGGAAAGGAATGCACGATGGTCATGCCAATACTTACACAATAACCAAGGATGGAGTGAAGCATAAGTTGAAGCCTTTAAAAGAAGATTTAGTGCCAATTTGCAGTAATGCAAGAGTTTGTTTGGTTGATGCAAGGAAGTTTTTGGAAAGTATGAAACATGAAAAAAAAAAAAATTCTTTGATTCCTAAGACTAACAGTGAAATGTTGAAGAAGTTCCTATAGATGTTGCAGACTTATTGCAAGAGTTCAAGGATATAGTTTTAGATAATGTGTCTGAAGGACTTCCACCAATGAGGAAGATTAGCCACCAATTGACTTAGTTCCAGGAGCAAGTTTTCCAAACAAGGAAGCCTATAGAATGTCACCTACAAAGAATGAAGAGGTTAATTAATGGACAAGTTGTTGATTTGTTGAAGAAGGGTTTGATAAGAGAGAGTTTAAGCCTATGTGCAGTGCTTACTATTTTGTCACCAAAGAAGGAGGAGAATGGAGGATGTGCATGGATTCAAAAGCAATAAACGAGATTACCATTAACTAGGATGGATGATATCATGGATTACTTGAGTGGAGCAGAGTACTTCACCAAAATTGACTTGAAGAGTAGATATCACCAATTTGAATTAGAGAAGGAGATGAAAAGAAGATGACATTCAAGAAAAATGAAGGTTTGTATGAGTGATTAGTCATGCCATTTGGGATAAATAATGTACTTAGTACATTTATGAGGTTAATGAATGAAGTGTTGAAAGAGTTCTTGGGAAAATTTGTGATTGTTTATTTAGATGACATTTTAATTTTCAATAAGACTCTATAGAATCATTTGAAGCATATTAGATTTGTTTTTGAAAATCTTAGAGATGAGAAGTTTTTGATTAACCTCAAAAAGTGTAGCTTTGTGAAGAGGGGGTTAGTGTATTTAGGCTTTGTTGTCTCAGGGGAAGGCATCAAGATGGACCCAGAAAAGGTGAAAGCTATTTTAGAATGGCCAACACTAAGGAGTGTAATGGAGGTGAGATCATTTCATGGGTTAGCAAGTTTTTATAGAAATTTCATCAAAGGTTTTAGTAGCATATGTGCACCACTAACTGAAACTATGAAGGGCAATAAGAAGGAATTTAAGTGGACAATAAGGGCATCAAAGAGCTTTGATTTGTTGAAGAATAAAGTGACAAAGCAACTTGTCTTAACACTTCCATATTTCAGCTCAAGGTGTTCCAAGTGGATTATGATGCAAGTGGTAATGCTATTGGAGTTGTTTTGAGCCAAGAAGGTAAACCTATTGCTTATTTTAGTAAGAATTTAAATGATGCTAGGAAAACGTATTCAGTTTATGATCAAGAGTTTTATGCAATTATTCAAGCACTTAAGAAACGGAGACATTATCTTTTGCCAAAAGAATTTGTTTTGTTTATCGATCATCAAGCACTCCAATACTTCAGTAGGCAAGGGAAGTTGAGTCAAAAACATATGAAATGGGTTGAGTTTTTACAAACTTACACATTTAAAAAAAAAATAGGAGTAGGAAGTCTAACAGAGTTGCAAATGCTTTGAGTAGAAGGTAAAATTTGTTGATTGAAATGCAGGTTGAAGTTGTGGGTTTTGATGAGCTCAAGGAATGTGTGAAGGAGATTCAGATTTTGGAGAAGCATGGAAGGCTTGTAAGGAGCCTATTGCAGCAAATAGAACCAAATGGTTGGATTATTTGATCCAAGATGGTATGTTGTTTAAAGCTAACCAATTGTGTATTCCTAGAAGTTCCATGAGATTAAATTTAATTAAGGAGAAACATAGTGGTGGACTTGCAGGACACTTTGGTTTTGATAAGACTATTTCACTTGTTGGAGAAAAGTATTATTGGCCTCAATTGCAGCAAGATGTAAGAAAATATGTGCAAGTTTGCAGGGTGTGTTAAGTGGCAAGAGGAGTTAGTCATAACACTAGTTTATATCAGCCACTACCTATTCCTGAAAGGCCATGGGAGGAGATTAGCATGGATTTTGTTCTTGGTTTTCCAAGGACACAAAGAGGACATGACTCTATATTTGTGGTGGTAGATAGATTTTCCAAAATGGCTCACTTTATACCATGTAAAAATACTAATGATGTTTTTGATTAGGGGTAAAACAAGTTTTGATGGGACTCGAAACCCAATACAAAACGGTTTTGAAGGGACCCATAACCCTGTCAAAGAAAAGCATGTTGAAAAAAAGATAAAATGCTTACAATTAGTATCCCAACAACAATCGCTAAAAGAAAAATATGAATACATAGGTTGCATCATACAAACAAGCAAGGGACCGAGATCCCTTTACAACTTGGTTTTAACCAGGACCAAAAACCCTTAGATACACAAAGATACCACCTGCATCTGCCAAGCATCAACAAACTAGTTGCTCATGGATGACACCACTAAGCCAAGAGAGATAACTAACTTAATGGTGTAGAACACCATCAATCCCCTAAAAAAAAACACCAACAAATCCAACAACACTACCTCAATAGGGGAGTTAGAGAGCACAACAGACCGCAAGAGCACATCAACCAACTTGCAGCAACACCCCACTAGAATCACCAACCCCAAATCCACCTCAATCGAAGGGAGATCCCCTCTATAGGAGAGGAAAAAATGAGAGCCCAACCCTCCAAATCCATCACTATTCTACCCATACATGCTCCACCTCGATAGGAACCGGTAGAAGAGAGAACTCCCCACCAAACCTACAACACCCACCTCCACCTCAATGGAAGAGGGCTCCACCTCAATAGGAGTAGTCTCCACCTCCATAGAAGACACCAGTTGTAGATTCAGAGGGAAAACTTCAGAAGAAAGGGTAGTCACAACCACCTTTGGTAAAGTAAGGTACTAAACCAAGAAAGAGGGCGAATGCACTTCAACTACCAAAGAAAAAAACCAAAGCATCTGAGCCTTAAGAAAAATAAAATGCAACAACTCAACCCACGAAATACCCATGATCCTCAAAACAAAGAAGTCAACAGTCATATAACCACAGAACACTAGAGAGAACTTGGGCAAGACCACGACCCGATGATCACACAAGAACAACTTCAAATCAGAGATTGCAAAATCCCCACCCTCTTCAATCCCACAAAACCCATCCATAACAACAAGATCAAAAAAGGTCAAGAGAGCCCAGACTTGACCCAAAAGGGAAGAAACCCTCCAAACTACGGAGGAGCCAACAACATAGATCTTCCAAGAGTATAAGTCCAACAACCCTAGAAAACCAGAGAGAAAAACTTTGCATCTTCACATGGGAAAACACACACACCAGCAATAAAGCATCGACTACCATAAACAAATGGCCACTCCCAATGAAAGAGAAAACCTCAAAGACCATTGAGGGAGCAAAGTATCTCTCACGAAGAGCAAAAGAAACAAAACCAGGGTAGCAAAGATGCTCCTTTCCATGAAAGAAACCATGATTCAATGAAGAAATACCTAGGCCAAGGAACCAAAGCTAACAACAATAGATCCATTGCAACAACCAAAAGTGTGATCTCTAGAAAAGAAACCCACACAACAGAGCAGGAATGGAAACGAAGACAATTGCACCAACCCCAAGACCAACATACCTGAAGCCACAAAAGAGTCCACAACCAGAAGACCCATAGAAGCAAAGGAAACAAAAAATAGGACCCCAAAAGTAATAGACTCCCCAGAAGACGACCACAATAGGAAGCCCACACACACAAGAACACAAGAAAACACACCCACATCTGAATTTGCATCAAGATAATCTTCTCCACCATTGCCCTCATCAGAGGATTTCAAACCACTCCTCTTCCCACTCGTTCCTCTCCTCACCCACTCCATGTTTCCACTAATTTTCATGTTGAAAAGACTAATGATGTTGTTCACATTACAAATTTGTTTTTCAAAGAGGTTTTGAGACTTCATGATTTACCGAAGAGCATTGTTTCCGATAGAGATACAAAGTTTTGTCAGCTACTTTTGGAGGACCTTATGGAAGAATCTTAGGACTAATTTGAAGCTTTCTTTGGCCTATCATCTACAAATAGATGACCAAATCGAAGTTGTGAATAGGAGTTTGGGAAA
The DNA here is from genome assembly GCA_007258455.2 of Sequoia sempervirens. Lineage (NCBI taxonomy): Eukaryota > Viridiplantae > Streptophyta > Pinopsida > Cupressales > Cupressaceae > Sequoia > Sequoia sempervirens. The sequence continues at coordinate 1,194,706 of VDFB02373365.1, forward strand.
TTTTCTAAGATGTCTAGTTGGAGACAAGCCAAAAGGGTAGGATTTGATTCTACCACAAGCTAAATTTGCCTATAACAACTCAGTGAATAGAAGCACGGGTAAGTATCCATTCCAAATTGTTTATGGTAGTAGTCCAAGAGTGGTTTCAGATCTGAAATTTATTGACAAAGTTGAGAAGAAAAGTGCAGATGCATAGGATTTTGTTGATCACATGAAGAGGCTACATGAAGAGGTAAGAGAGCACATTCATAAAATGAATTGTTAGTATGAGACTAATGCTGATTTGAAGAGAAGGTATAAAGAATTTCAATTTGGTGATAAGGTGAGGGTTCATTTGAGAAAATAAATATTTCCAGTGGGTACTTATAACAAGTTGAAAATGAAGAAGATTGGACATTGTCAGATTCTGAGAAAACATGAATTGGGTAACGCATATGAAGTAGAATTTCCAAATGAACTCAATATTTTAATTTTTTTTAATATTTATAATCTAGCCATGTTTCATGAGTCTAAAAATGATGAAGGTGCGATGGATGTGTAGCAACGAGTGTTAGTACCAAGTTTAAAGGAAGAGAAAATTGAAACTATTCTTGATCGCAGGGTGAGTAAGAGCACTAAGAGAAGGCAATACATGGAGTACTTGGTAAAATGGGTTGGGAGGCATATTGAGGATGCTTCTTGGTTGAATAAATCTGAGTTTATTCATCTTGGATATCCTCTTGAAAATTGAAGGATCTCTTTCTTTCTACCGTGGGTGTTTGATACAGGAGCATCCATGGTAACTTGCAATCCTGTATCAACAAAAAAAGGTTGAATTTTTTATTTGAGCAATTTTAGATTTTTGAGGTAAATTAATTTTGGATTGGATTAATTTTTGAGGGTGGAAAACTATTTATCTACAAATAATTTAATTTTTCAATTTTAAATTCCTTTGCAACTTTGACAAGTTGATTATGGGATTTAAAGCAAAAAGTAGAATAAAGCATTTAAAATTGAAAAATAAATAATAAATAAATATGGGCATTGGAAATGGGATAATGTATTTTTTAAAACACATAATCATGACCCTAAAAAGTAGGGGCAAAGAGATGGGCGCCCAGGTCTTGGTTACTTTTTTTTGCTTTTTCAGGATTTTCAAATGGAAAGAAAAAATTGTAACCTCTATCTTTGACCAAGTGGATTGGAAGGGATATTATGATGATTTTATTTATTTTTGGAGGTTTGAATGTGCAGTTAGAGAAGTGGATGTACTTGGGTAAAGAAGGCAAAAATTTTAAATCTGAATTAATTCTCTAAGCAGAGTAGTGGTGAAAGAGGAATCTTGAACCAATAAGCAAAAAGTTTGAAGCCAATTTTTGGGAGAGACAAGATAGAGGGCATAGATTTTCTCTAGAGGCTTGTTTTGGTGATGTTAATTCCAGGTTGGACTGAAAAACAATAGCCATGGAAGTTTCAGATTGACAGGGATGAAGATTCAAAAGTTGCAAGTGTTGTTCTAGTGCTGGGAGATGGGATTTTGTTGCAAAAACTCGCATAATTGAGCATATGAATGTATTGAATATATTTTCTTTCATATTTGATGTCTATAATAAATTCCATATCTACATATCAGTCCATGAATGACTGAAAAACATCTATAATTAGATTTTTTTAATGAAGCATACCATTGGTTTCTTGTGTAAACAAGTTTTTTGAAGTTGTTGCAATCTTTTGTTTTTTTGTTTGAGGGTGTTGTGAGAATTTTTCAAGAGGAATTTCTGAGTGTATTTTCCTTTTTACATTAATTTGTGAAAAAAAATACCTGTGGTTTTATAGTAGTGATTAGGTTTGTGCAAAACCTCAACAATCTAAACAAATGGCATCAAATATATTATAATAACATCCTGTCCATTTCATACGATTTCTAAATTGATACTAAGTAACCTATAACCAAACATTTTAAGGGCCTTCATCTATATTGTGAAATGCTTCTAGTATGTATATAAGAAAAATTAAGAAATTTTTGCAGCATGCATAACTTCTTTCTTTTTTTTTACTGCAGGAATCGGGTAGCACGACCCCCTATAAATTGTAGTGCGCCTGGTAAAGTTTTTAACGTGACCAGCGACACTGGTACAACACACCCTCTAGTACCATGGGGGTGGGGGAGATTAGACCTCATGACCAACCTCCTACAACAGGAAATATTTAGCCAACCGAGCTAGAGCCCCAACCAGCAGCATGCATAACTTCAATATTATACACTCTTTGTTAATTTGATACAAGTTTCTAACAAATGGCATCAAATATGTTTTACGAACAACTTGTCAATTTATTATGGGTTTGTAATGTTAATAGTGTTGTTGATAGTCAACAACACCTATTAACAGCCATGGTCATAATTATTATGCATCATCTTCAATCTTCAAACACCTAGGTCCCAAATCATAATTTATTTGTTGAAATTTGCAAATTGATATTCTACTCCAAAACCATAAGATTCCTTCTTCATCAATGATTGAGGCTCATTTTACATATTTTCAAATATATTCTTTTAAAAACATTACACCATTGATGATTTTTCATCCAACTCAACATTAAATGAACCGATAGTGTACCATACCAAAATGCTCAGATGTAATTGTAAGAAAACAATGTCTTTGGTCATGGCAGGCAAGGCCCCTAAAGAAATGCTTATTAAAACCTTTTTCAAGTAGAATGTAATAAATATATTCTTTTATTCACATGAAATTTATTAGTCTTTTGAATTATTTTTATTAACAAAAAATAAAGATTAAAGGGACCATGAGATAAGGTTGCATTGTTGACTAAACTAGTGATAAAGACATAGGGAATTCTATAATGAATTATTTTAAGTTGATTTTTGCAGTTGAACTATAAAAAAACTGCTAAACTTAATGTTGTTCACTTATCCTCCAAACTTCAATAAGACATTTTTTCATGTATGCATATGTAACTTTATTTTGTTTATTTCTTTGGAATGACTATAATGTGTAAGCTATAACTAATTTGGTGGTTGTGAGGCTTACCCTCACTAACATAAATATATGATTTCTTTATCTCTCAATCATAATCCACAAGTTATTCACTTGTGTTTCATGGAAACAATAAAAAAATTCAAGCCCTCAATCAACTAATAAATTGCTCACGTCAAATTACAAAAAAATGAATGAAAGAAAACTATGGTGGAAATTTTATTTTCCAATTTAGCCAATACAATTTTGATGCAAAAAAAATGCTTCACACTTGATGAAAACTTAGTAAGCATGATATTTTATTTTTATGAATTGATAACAAGAATATTGTTATCCTTCTTCAATTTTTGCACTTATAGAGGTGAAATACAAAATGTTTCATTTGTTCCCCTAAGCTAGATTTGCACATCATTTTGAATGCTTATTAAAATCAACAATGAAACAAATTACAAAATGGACACCAATCTTCCTATAACTGCTACTACAATCTATTGAAAATAAATGAAAAGTAGATCTAAAAATATCAAGGTTTTAGAGCTAACAAATTCTTGAGCTCGAGATAGGATTTTTGCAACTTCTAAATGAAAAATATTAATTATGAATTAAAAACCTAGGTGTGAGGAGAGGAATTTAAAAATCAACAATGAAACAAGTTGTAGAATGGGCACTAAAGTATAATTTTTTTTAAAATGGGATGAACCAAAACCAATCGCCCTATAATTGTTGCTTTGATATATTCACAATGAACGAAAACTAACAACTACATTCATCACTCACTAGAATGATAGATTACATATATAATCCCACAATAGAAAAAATAATCAACCTATGAAACTAGGTGTTGTTGAAGTTTAAAGTATTTATTGTTTCTAATTCTTCATGGGTATAGGTGGCATTAACATTACAATGAGTTGGTATAGTTACAACATCATCATCCTATTGTTGTACAGTTCTAGTGATGCTCATGTAAAATTCTATAGCATTATAGTCTATGGAAAAAGTGAGCATCATTACCATCATTAACACCAATTCTACAAAGTGAAATTTAACCCATGAATTCTCTTGGAGGCATTCACTCATTAGAGACTCAAGTGCATCTAGTAAAACATGGAAAACATATCTAACATGCAACATACTAGAGTCAAATGCGGAAGACATGCAACATACACTATATTCATATCTATTGAGTCTATGTGGCACTTGTTTGAATGTGACTTGTTAAATGAGATACTTTTTTGAACTTGATTTAAATGTATGGTTGTAACTGCATGATTTTTTAACAGTACTTAAAATTTATTTGAAGGCATATTTAAATATAATATAATATAATATAATAACGTAATGTAATATAATATATATTTATATTTGTTGGAGTTGATAGTGAACCCCATAATTCCTAGTAATCCTATACAACCAAAATACCTATCACAAACAAGAGATCAAAGCAACTGATTTACTATGCAACCAAGAGAGAAAATATTGAATCCACACAAGTATCACACAAGCATTTAATATTGAGATTAACCTATAATTGTAATTGAATTGATTGAAATTGTATTGATTACAATGAGTGTGCATGCTTATAAAAGCATGAAAAAACAAACCCTAGATGAGAATTGCATTAGATTGTGACAAGTTTCTTAATCTCATAAAATGAGACAACTTGACCTATATTTAGTCCAATCTAATTAATAATAAACACTCCTAAGTTTAGCTTAAGTGAATCAAGTAATAAGAGACTTAATAATTAATTAATTATCATGTGATGTCCTACTTACTCCAACACCCTCCCATAAGTTCAACTTAGGGAGAAGTTGTAAAACCTTAATGAAGAGTGCAATTATGGATGAATGGATGGGTCCCAGATACAAGTCTTGATGAGGTACCATGTACAAATAAATGAATCTCTCATAACTAGAGAAAAGGAGAAAACCACACGAGAAAAACTCCTCTGCAAAAGAGAGAAAATGAAATGATTGCACTAGTGAAAGAAGGATAGGACTTAATGTGACCCCCAAGGATTGCTTTTATCACACAAGTACAATAAATTTCATCGATAGGAGAGAGAAAATGAGTATATGACTTCCCACATAAAGAAGTAGACCTCTCCTATGCCAATGATGAATGCCTGAAGACATAATATGATCCACTGGTTGCAAACAACATTTCTACAGTTAGGAAGAAATAGATCCAGTGATGATTGGAGAAGCCAATCCATAAATATAGGTGAATTAGGACTCCAAATCCAAATGGTGTGTTCCTCTAAAAAGTGCTCAAGTGTCCACATGTCACAAAGAGATGTCGTCAATTCAGAAATGGATGAGCAATGATGTAGAACAAGTTGCAAAGGCAATGCAGATGGTGGACCAACAATGTTGATGTGACTACCAATAAAGAGGAGATGAATATCCTCAAAATAATCCTCCAAATATGCAATATAGGAGTCCACAAACAAGGATGATATGTCTGCAAGATATGAATCCCAGGTAGTTATGTCTAGAAGAAGATGGATGTCTTGTTGCACTGAACCAATAAGGGCCAAATATGTGGTAATGTCAAGCTAATTAGGAACAACAGAAGATGGTGATGAAGTCTTGATATGAAGAGTGTGAACATGAAGACAAGTCTTTGAACCATTGGAACATGAAATAATTGTGATAGTATCAAGCTCCTCAAAATTATCATCATCAAAGGGTATAAAATTTACATCTGTAAGAAGAATGAGACAATTTGTAGTAGGATCCTTTGGGTATGGAGAGATATGAGGGTCTCCATGGATATCCCAAAGACGATTCCAAAGTGTGTGACAATCAATGTCTGATACATCACACACAATGTCAAGATCAATACTAGAACATATAACCCCTACAACATGATCACTAATAATACCCCATGTTAAATAACTCCTTAGTGTTGTGGCTATAGGTATGAGTCCATACAGATAAGGTAAAAGATCAAGCCACCTAAGATGTGTTAGGATGTCATTTCACCAAGACTCATAGTTATCCTTGGCCAGGATGACCACAAAAGGATGAAAAAAAAAACCCATGATACCTACTCAAATGATAAAATCAGAGACAAATAACCTTTGTACACATAAAGTAGATCAAATTGAAATATGCTAACCAATTTTTTTCGTTGAAATTTTCACAACACAATCAACACTACGCCAATTGAATTAGCGTTAGCCTTAAAATTGAAATACAAGTTTGAATGATCTTGACGCCAAGAATGCACACTCAATCCCAAGGTAGGAGAGGTGTTGTCATATGGCGGAGAACTAAAAACAATAACTTGGAATGAAGCAAACTCAACATCAAGAATGTGCACTCAAGATCCCACTAAGGGTGAGGTGCTAACATATGATGGAGTTATTAATTGAAACTGAAACAATTAGGTGGATAACTAGCCATGAAGATACATCTATCCAATTCATTCGTTGCAGCAGGCATCCACTTAAGAGTGGGGATTCACCACTTGAAATTGGGTACAAAGAGAGCTACAATGTTCATTCTCCACACTGGTGGTAAACCATCTAGGGGTAATTAATATGGAATTTAACAAGTAATTGTAGAAACTAAAATGGTTGGATTAGTACTACTATATCTCAACCTTACAATCATGAAATCTGCAAATTACAAATTACAATAATAGAGAACAAAGCTAAGAAGAGGATAATGAATTCTTTCAATGTTTTTTTTAGCTCTTCAATGATGAAAAAGGCCAAAACTGAAATCTAATAAAATATGATATAAAACTGAGATTCTAGAAATTTTGATCAGCAACTGCGAAATTCAAAGAAATGAACATAAGTCATTCAATATACCTCCAAATGAAGTGAAATCAAATGCAATAGTCTCCTGGAAGATAGGCGCCCATTCCTTGATGAAGAAACAACTTCAAAGATAAGAATTAATTTCCTTTGCACATTTCCCAATGTCCAGAATGGTGCAGCCTTGAGCAAGGGCGATTTGGCAAGTAAAAATCCAAAACTCAAAATTAAAATCTGAAACTCTCCAAAGATGGTTGCCTTGGGTTTAGGAATGGATTGGAAAAGTACCCACAAGAAAATTAAATTCACCCCAAAAGTTGTATGCAAAAGCCACCTTCAGCTATGACTGTATCAGCAACTTCAAAACTAGAAATATCATCAAAAACTTAAATTGTTGAGCTCAATCTACTAGTCTGATTTGAGAAGCAGCAAAAATGCCAACTAGGTGTTATCTTTCAAACACGAAATTGGACAAGAGGCTTGGAGGTAAGCTTTCCTCGAAGCAATAATTCAATTGTCATTTCGACAGCATAACTTTAGCAAAATTCATGGATGATAAAAGTTGGAGCAAAGCTTTCATTTTATAAAAGATCAGAAAACTCTTCAAATCCCAAGAAGGTATGCCAATAGTCACCAATGACTTTTCAAATTTCCAAAAACCTTCTAACTTCTCAAAATGGCATCCACTTTATCAAGGCACACTAAAACTTTATTTTAAAAGAATATCTTCAAGAAAAGGCGTCCACTTTTCCCAAGGCATTAAAAGACTTAAAAATATTTAATTTATCCTTCATGAGGATGTCCCCCTTCAAGACCACCTTTTAAGAACAACTTAAAGTTATTTTCCTAGGCCAAGGGGTCAACTGCAAATTATAGCATTAATGCCTTGTAATTAAAAACATGCCACAAATACTGCATATGGAAGTCTGCAACCATAAATAAACAATTGCTCCAACAAGAAAGAATACACTGAAGCACTGCTAAAAGGACCACTGCTAAAAATAGTATTTACTATAAATAGTAAACACCCAGGAAAAAGCCAACGAACCTCCGAACATGGAAACCCTAATTTTACCTCAACCAACCTACGGGCCTCTGGAATATGCTGAAGAGTGACTGAACTAATCACTGATGAGAAGGGGACATTACAGTCCGCCCTTCTCTCGATTGCTTGTCCTCAAGCAATCGAAAAGATGGATGCAACAAAATATGTTCTCCTTCCCACGTGGCATCTTCAATAGGCAAGTTCCTCCATCTAACCAAGTATTCCTTGATTGTTCTTCTTCTCAAGGAATGTTCTCTAGTATCAAGAATCTCTTCTAAAATCAACACCAATTGACCTTCTTCATCCAATGGAGGTAATTCTGAAGTAGCCACAACATTGTGTCCAAGTGCCTTCTTGAGGCGTGACACATGAAAAATGTTATGCACCCTGCTTTCAGCTGGAAGCTCCAACTCATATGCAGCTTCACCAATCCTTTTGATGACCATGAAAGGACCATAAAAATGTGGCTTCAAATTTTCAGCACCACTCTTCTTAAGGGAAGATTGTCGGTAGGGCTGAAGCCTCAAGTAGACCATGTCTCCAACTTCAAAAGATCTCTCAACACGTTGCTGATCAGCTTATAACTTCTGCTGATTTTGAGCTTGTTGTAGATTTTCCTTGAGAAATTTCAAGATGTCTTGGTTCTGCTAAAGCATATCCTTAGCCTGTGGAGCTCTACTATCACCAAACACCAAATCTACAAAGTTAGGAGCATCATAACCATAAAGGGCCATAAAAGGAGACATCTTAATCAACATATGATAGGAAGAGTTGTAACAGTACTCTCACAAATGAAGCCACTTAATCCAAGCTCTTTGCTGCCCTGAAACATAATTTCTAAGGTAGCCCTCTAGCCACTTGTTGACAATCTCAGATTGCCCATTTGTTTGAGGATGATAACTAGTGCTTGGAGTAAGTACTGTACCACTCATCCTGAAGATCTCTTGCCAAAAAGCACTTAGGAACTTGTTGTCCCTATCACTAACAATGGTTTTAGGCAAACCATGCAACCGAAAAACTTCTCTAAAGAATAACTCAGCCACTTGAGCTGCTATAAATGAAGTTGTGATAGCATAAAAATGAGAAAACTTAGTCAATCTATCTACCACCAAAAAAATTCAATCATGTCCTTGTACTTTAGGCAACCCAGTGATGAAATCCATTGCAATGCTTTCCCATTTCTAATTTGGAATTGGCAAGGGCTGCAACAACCCAGCTGGAAAAGAATGTTCATTCTTATTCTTTTGGAAAATAGAACACTCTCTTATGTAATTCATGATCTCATCCTTCATCCCTTTCCAAGCAAACCTTTCTCTAATCTGCTTGTAAGTCTTGAACATGCCTTGATGACCAGCAAGGGGAACATCATGAAAAGACTGTAGAATCTTCTTTTTAAGTTTAGATTCATGCACTAAAAAGATTCTACCTTTATAGAAAATTAACCCATCAACCAACTTATACCTTTCATTAACCAAATGACCTTCAAACAAGTTGGTTGCAAACTAATTTTTAGCTTAATCAACAGAAATTAACTCCTAATCTGTTGATAACTCACAAGTGACTGCAAATGAGGCCTTCTTGAAAGGGAATCAACCACTATGTTATTTTTCCCTTTGACATATTCAATGTCAAAGTCATACGCTTGGAGCTTACTTACCCATTTTTGTTGTCTTTCATTTAAATATTTTTGGTGCATAAAGTGTTTAAGACTGTTATGATCAGTCTTAACAACAAATTTACTCCCCACCAAATATTGACAAAACTTAGATAATGCGTGCATAATAGTAAGCATTTCTTTGTCATATATTGAGTAAGATTTTTTTGCTCCTCTCAACTTTTTGCTCTCAAAGACAATGGTGTGCTTGTCTTGCATGAGAACAGCTCCAACTCGCTCACCTGAAGCATCACATTGCAATTCAAAAGGCTTTGTGAAATCTGGTAGGGCTAACACTGGACATGAGCTCATTATGTGCTTGAACTTGTTGAAGACTCCTTGTGCCTTATCTGTCCATAGGAAGGCTCCTTTCTTTGTAAGATTTGTAAGGGGGGTTGCCATGTGAGAATATCCCTTAACAAATCTTTTGTAGAATCTGCACAAACCCAAAAATCCTCTCAAGTGAGAAATATTCTTTTTAGGTGGCCAATCAAGGATGGCTTTAATCTTTTCTGGATCAACTTTGACACCCTTGGCACTAATGATGTGGCCAAGATACAACAACTCTATCATCTCGAACTCACATTTTGATTCTTTGGCAAACAAACATTCTGCCTCCAATATGCTAAGCACTTCTTCCAAGTGCTTGAGGTGCTCTTCCCAAGACTTACTGAAGATGAGAATATCATCGAAGAAGATGAGCACATACTTCCTCAATTGTTGTCTAAAAATCTTGTTCATACAAGATTGGAATGTAGCTAGAGCATTTTTCAAACCAAAAGGCATGACAAGAAATTCAAAATGCCCAAAATGGCATCTAAAAGTTGTCTTCTCTATATCTGCCTCCCTCATTCTGATTTGATGATAGCCCTAACGAAGATCAATCTTCGAGAAAAACATATCCTCATGGAGCTCATCAATAAGCTCATCAATCCTAGGAATAGGATATCTATTCTTGATGGTCTTTTGATTTAATGCGCGGTAGTCAACACACATACGCATTGTTCCATCTTTATTTTTTACTAACACCACTGCTGAAGCAAAAGGGCTTTTGCTTGGCCGAATAAAACCCATCTCTAAAAGCTCTTTGATGGCTTTCTCAATTTCATCTTTTTGTTTCTTGGGATAATGGTAAGGCGTGGTGATGACAGGATTTTCTCCTTCTTCTACTTCAATCACATTCTCAAAACCCCTTTCAGGAGGTCTCCTAGGAGGTAGGCTACCAAAGACTTTACTCTTCTTGGTAAGTAAGGCTTGGATATTAGGATGATATTGCCTCTTCTCTTCCACTGGATCAGCTGGTAGGACCATACACTCAGCTGCCCACTCAACTTGATGACGGATCAGCCTTTCCATTCTTTTCAAGGACACAATTCGAGGGCCCCCATTCGACATCCCTCTCAAAACAACCTTCTTTCCATCAACTTGAAATTTTAGCTCCATTGTTTGTAAATTCAAAGTGATATCTCCAAGAGATTGCAACCATTGTATTCCTAACACAACATCGGTATCACCAATACCCACAACATAGAAGTCATCTTTTACTTCATAATTTCCTATTTGAATAGAAAGGTTAGGAATTTTCTTAGTGCATTACATGGTGAAACCATCAGCTACCATTACTTTGAAGCCTTCAAACTCTTCAGTTTTTAAACCTCTCTTTTTCACCAATCCTTCATCAATGAAGTTGTGAGTTGCTCCAAAATCAATTAGAACAACTATCCTTTGAAATCCAACCACTCCACGAACCCAAAAGGACTCATTTTTTTGAAAACTTGATAGTTGTGCGAAAGCACTACCATCTCCCACCTCATTAGGCTTCTCTTTTGGAGCTTCTTCACCTTCACTACTTGTTGATTCGTATTGTTGATCAGACGAATCAGATTCTGATCCAAAATCATAATAGCCCTCCATTAGGTTTTCTTTGCCTCTTCCATAGCAACGGTGACCCTTAACCCAAGGTTCACAACAAGTGTAGCAAACTCCATCTTTTCTATGTTGTTCTTTGAGCTCTTCTGACAACTTTGGTGGAAACTTCTTTGGCAGATTTGAAGAATGTTTTTTATCCTTCTTATGGCTGAAAGGTTTCAAATGAAACTTAGGCCTTGGGGCTGCCAACTCCATGCTCCTCGCTTTCTTGATGGCTTCATCTAAAGTTGGTGGATCAAAGGATTTGACCCATGCCTTCAAAGGTTCCATTAATCCTTTTGAAAAGAGAACCAAAAATCTTCTTTTAGTAATGTTAGGCACCATTACTGACAACCTTTGAAAATTAGCCACATAATTTTCTAAAGATCCTTGTTGCTTCAATTGTGCCAATTCTCTGAATCTCAACCCAAGATCCTTGGTATCAAATCTCTCGATCAGCTTGTTGGTAAACTCATCATAGGTGTGGATGAGGTTGTGGCCAAGAGTGACCAATCCATGAGTCCACCATTCATGAGCTATTCCATCCAAATGCAAAGTGGAAAATTTAATTGCATCCTCTTCTAGCATTGGTCTGAGAGAGAGATAGTTATCCAATTTATGCACCCATGATCTGGTTGTACAATTGTTACTTCCATCAAAATGCTCCAAGGTTATCTTTCCCAAAGCTTGATAAAAATCATTTCTAGGCACCATAGGAGGACGTTTCTCATTCCTTCCTCCATTTCTCTGACTCCTTTGATTCATGTACTAATTAAAGGTCCAAGAAGCTCTCATGTCAAGAGGTAAAGAAGCATATTCCATATAAGCTTGACGTACATCATCAGCAAATGGTAATGCAACTTCAACTAGTTGTTGCTCTTCCCTTGTTGTGAAAGTAGGGAAAAGAGGTCTAGAGGAGGACCCACTAGACGTTGTAGTATGCTGACCCACAATCCTATCTCTTCTATTCACCTCAGGACTGCCATTACTGTTATTCCCATTAACTCCACTGCTTTCACCAATTGGATTATTTTGGGGCTGAATGATATTTTGTGCTACTTGTTGATCCAACTTGGACAATAATCAGGACATCATGTCTATCATCCCATCAAACTTCTTCTCAACTCTATCCCTCTCTTCATTAGCTTGCCTAACACTGTCTGACATTATTTCAACTGTTTGACCAACTTCTTCAACTAACTTTTTTGTACCTTCCACTGTTTTTCCAAGATCCCTTAAAGCTTTTGAAAATGTCTCTGCCTCTGGAACAGGTGGAAACTGATGCTGAGTTCTAGCTTGACTTCTGGTGAATGGTCTAGTGTCTCTTTCACTCATCAGACAACCAACTGCAAAATGCCACAGGATGGCAGGGTCTTCTGCTCTGATACCATTGAAATATGCTAACCAATTTTTTTCGTTGAAATTTTCACAACGCAATCAACACTACGCCAATTGAATTAGCATTAGCCTTAAAATTGAAATCCAAGTTTGAATGATCTTGACGCCAAGAATGCACACTCAATTCCAAGGAGAGGTGTTGTCATATGGCAGAGAACTAAAAACAATAACTTGAAATGAAGCAAACTCAACGTCAAGAATTTGCACTCAAGATCCCACTAAGGGCGAGGTGCTAACATATGACAGATTTATTAATTGAAATTGAAACAATTAGGCGGATAACCAGCCATGAAGATACATCTATCTAATTCATTCGTTGCGGCGGGCATCCACTTAAGAGTGGGGATTCACCACTTGAAAGTGGGTACAAAGAGAGCTACAATGTTCATTCTCCACACTGGTGGTAAACCATCTAAGGGTAATTAATATGGAATTTAACAAGTAATTGCAGAAACTAAAATGGTTGGATTAGTACTACTATATCTCAACCTTACAATCATGAAATCTACAAATTACAAATTACAATAATAGAGAACAAAACTAAGAAGAGGAGAATGAATTCTTTCAATGTTTTTTTTAGCTCTTCAATGATGAAAAAGGCCAAAATTGAAATCTAATAAAATTTGATATAAACTGAGATTCTGGAAATTCTGATCAGCAACTGTGAAATTCAAAGAAATGAACATAAGTCATTCAATATACCTCCAAATGAAGTGAAATCAAAAGCAATAGTCTCCTGGAAGATAGACGCCCATGCCTTGATGAAGAAACAACTTCAAAAGATAAGAATTAATTTCCTTTGCACATTTCCCAATGTCCATAATGGTATGGCCTTGAGCAAGGGCAATTTGGCAAGTAAAAATCCAAAACTCAAAATTAAAATCTGAAACTCTCCAAAGATGGTCGCCTTGGGTGTAGGAATGGATTGGAAAAGCACCCACAAGAAAATTAAATTCACCCCAAAAGCTGTATGCAAAAGCCACCTTCAGCTATGACTGTATCAGCAACTTCAAAACAGGAAATATCATCAAAAACTTCAATTGTTGAGCTCAATCTACTAGTCTGATTTGAGAAGTAGCAAAAAGGCCAACTAGGTGTTATCTTTCAAACACAAAATTGGACAAGAGGCTTGGAGGTAAGCTTTCCTCGAAGCAATAATTCAATTGTCATTTCAACAACATAACTTTAGCAAAATTCATGGATGATAAAAGCTGGAGCAAAGCTTTCATTTTATAAAAGATTAGAAGACTCTTCAAATCCCAAGAAGGTACGCTAATAGTCACCAATGACTTTTCAAATTTCCAAAAACCTTCTAACTTCTCAAAATGGCATCCACTTTATCAAGGCACACAAAAACTTTATTTTAAAAGAATATCTTCAAGAAAAGGCGTCCACTTTCCCCAAGGCATTAAAAGACTTAAAAATATTTAATTTATCCTTCATGAGGACGTCCCCCTTCAATACCATATTTTAAGAACAACTTAAAGTTATTTTCCTAGGCCAAGGGGTCAACTACAAATTATAACATTAATGCCTTGTAATTAAAAACATGCCACAAATACTGCATATGGAAGTCTACAACCATAAATAAACAACTGCTCCAACAAGAAAGAATACATTGAAGCACTCCCAAAAGGACCACTGCTAAAAATAGTATTTACTATAAATAGTAAACAACCAGGAAAAAGCCAACGAACCTCCAAACATGGAAACCCTAATTTTACCTCAACCAGCCTACGAGCCTCTGGAATAGGCTGAAGAGCGACTGAACTGATCACTGATGAGAAGGGGACATTACACAAATGATGTCATCTCACACAAACAGATTATTTCCAGGTGCTAAGACATCCAAGTAATTGACAAAAATGTGAAATCACAAAATATTGAATGAAAAATACCCAAGGCATATTCTAGAAAAAGTGCACAAATAGATTTGAAGATCTCTGAATTACCTTTCCAACATTGTTGGAATCACAAAAATTGGAGATTGTGATAAAAAGTTATGAGCTTAAAAGCACAAAATGAAGATCTAAATTTGGGTGAGAATAACATGAACCATAAATAAAATTTCATAATGAGACCTACACCACTAGAAAGTATATGAAACCAACTTTTTGATGATATCTCATTTGCCCAATTTTGACATTGTATGCCCAAAATAAAAAATTGCTCCTTTAGGGCAAGCTATGGCTTGGAGGGGGCTTGGAGGGGTCCATATGGTGACATCATGGTGATGTTAGCACAAAATATTTTGGGAGTATTCCCAGTTTCCTAGAAAAGTCTAGTTGCCTCAAAATAGATTTTGATAGAATATTATGTCGTGCCTAGCTAGAATATGTTGTTTTGAACAAAGAATATTCCTTGTTGATTGGCACTGTCAGGTATTTTTTTAGTCACCGATATTTTAATTGTTGGCCACTGGTTTTTGGGGCCCTTCAAAAGTTTGGGAAGCACCATAGAGAACTTGTCAATGTTGTTATAAAGGTGTCAGTCAGGGAGTGGTGGGGACCACGCTGGCAATGCGGCTAACCACGGTCTACAGGGGTCGTAGGGTACAACTAGTACCCTATGACCTATGATTTTTTTTTTTTTTTGAAAACTTTTTCTAATTTTGATTTTTTTATTTGCAAAATAAAATAAATCCCCCCAACAAAAAATTAAATGAAAAGCTTGTTATTTTTTTTGAATTGCATGCAATGGGCAGACTAGGAATCATGTGGTTGTACGAAAATCTCAGGCCCCTAAAAAAAATTCTTTTTCTTTCAACTACACCAATTTTGATCAAATAGCAGGTGTTTCTTAGGTTTTCAGTTGTTTTGGACTCAACGGTGATGCTCAATTCGCTCTAAGATGAGCCAATTTTTCCCTCAAGGTTGGATCTCTCAAAATTTAGACAAGTCACATGTTTGGTTCTTTGATACCATGTTGGAGTTGATAGTGAACCCCATAGTTCCCAGTAATCCTTTGCAATCAAAATTCCTATCATGAATGAGAGATTAAAGCAACTAATTTGCTATGCAACCAAGAGAGAAAAGACATAATCCACACAAGTATCACACAAACATCTAATATTGAGATTAACCTACAATTATAATTGAATTGAATGGAATTATATTGATTCTAATCAATGTGCATGCTTATAAAATTATGAAAAAATAAACCCTAGATGAGGATTGCATTAGATTGTGACAAGTGCCTTAATCCCATGCAATGAGACAACTTAACCTATATTTAGTCCAATCTAATTAATAAAAACGGTATTAGGACATAATAACCTGGCCAAAATAACCCAAGGAAAAAATAACCCAGGGTCATAATAACCCATGGATAGAATAACTCGTGTTCAAAATAACCCATGGACAAAATAACCCAAGGTCATTTTAGATCAAGCTAGTAAACTAGAAATGTCATAAAATAAATTATAAATATGATTGTGAAGCACCATAGAGGCTATTTAGGTCATTTTAAAACCATATATCCATTATATACCCCTAAAATAGCCTTAAAACACCTTTAATATGCTTCAATAACCTATAAAATAATAAATAATTATAAAAATAAAGGCAATTTCGTGGGAATAAGTTGATTGTTTTTAAGACACATGGTTTGGTAAACTAACCAGAAGAGGCAACAAACGATCACCCAAGTTTCCAATTACAATGTGGAATTGCTATTCAGCTACTCAAGATGATCTTCCCATAACCAATAATACTATTGAGGGATGGAACAAAGGATTTAGTGAATTGCTTCAAGCATTGCACAACTTAGTCTGGAAATTCATCAAAGCAGTGAAAAAAGAACAAAGTCTCTAAGAGAATAGAATAGAGAAATATATGGCTGGATACACTGGGCAACCAAGCATGAAAAAATATTGTGAACTCAAAGAAAGACTAAAAATATTGGTTGATGGTTATGACAACCATAACATTTTAGATTATATAAGAGGCATTGCTCATAATTTGACACTTTAATTGAAAATTTGAATAATAAAGTTTTTTTAG
The DNA here is from genome assembly GCA_007258455.2 of Sequoia sempervirens. NCBI lineage: Eukaryota > Viridiplantae > Streptophyta > Pinopsida > Cupressales > Cupressaceae > Sequoia > Sequoia sempervirens. The sequence continues at coordinate 1,211,459 of VDFB02373365.1, forward strand.
CAATATACATGTGATTTATAAATTTTGTTTTCCTTTTTCTATATTCTTATGGGGATATTTTTTCCATGGGTTATTCTGACCACGAGTTATTTTGGCTTGGGTTATTTTGTCTAGGGTTATTTTGTCCTTGGGTTATTGTGACCGGGTTATTTTGTCTAGGGTTATTTTGGCTGGGTTATTATGTCCCGTAACCAATAAAAACCACTCCTAAGTTTAGCTTAAGTGAATAAAGTAATAAGGGACTTAATATTAATTAATAATTATTTAATTATCAAAAGATATCCTAATTACTCTAAAAATATTATATAATATATTATATATTAAATATTTTATTGTATATTGTATTATAACTATTATATAATATATATCATTATTTTATTATTATTATATATACATATATTATTTTAGTACATAGTATATTATTGTATATCAGATTATATAATTTATGGTATCAAGGTTTAGGGGAGGTTTGTTCCTTTATATTTGGTATTGGAATATGGCCATGTTGGTTATGCACTCAAGTTTGTTTCATCGTACTTTTAGTTTGGAAAGTATTCTCCTCCTAGTTCAATGTGCAAGGGAGAACATTATAATGCATTGGGATGGTAGGGGCTTTCTTCCTTGTCCAACATGCTAAAACAATGTAATGGCATCTATTAGGTTTTCAAAATTATGTGTGTTTCTATCTCTGGCATCGGATTTTGTAATGGTCCAATCAAATTAGTTGTGAGGCATCGATATTTTGATGGGATGTCTAATGTCATCTAGGCATTGAGGAGCTCAATACTCCCATCTTGTGGGTGGTCATATAAATTAAGGCCCAATGGACATATATAATTCCAATAACCTAACATCATGAGGTGGGTTGCTATGCATGTTAAGGTCTTGGGATGGTCTATCATCTCATCCCATGCTTTGTTGGTGACTCCATTGAAGAAACGATCCAAAATATATATTCATTTTTGTAAATGATAACAACCCACAATAAATTCATGTGGATTTGAATATTCTAGCAAGAAATTAACCTTTTTGTGGCTTGGTATTCAAGTGGTTCATTACAACAAGGTTGTCAAATTCTTGAATCAATATTGAAGGAATTACATAATTTTCATGGAGATGGCTCTATTTTTCTTGTAGATCATATCCAAGATATTGCTAATTTATGCAATATTCATAATGTCATGGAATAGAATGTTGCTCCTTGATTTTTTTTCTCTTAAAGGTAAATCATGTGAAATGTTCAAAAAAAATTCATCTGGTTTGACATTAAGTTGGGATCAAATTAGTGATCTACTTTTCAATCACTTAAAAGAGAGTGTGGATATCAGCTCACTTGTTCAAAGTATTAGCACAATCAATATATAGCTTATAAAATGCATGCACAATTTTATAAGGTATGGAGAATATTTTTGGTTAATGTAAAACCACCTCTTGATTTTGCATTTCTATCATTCTTATGAGCTTTAGATCTAGAAGTTGTCATTATCGTACAACTTATAGGAGGTGAAAACTTACCATAGTCCTATGATTTAGTTGTTAGAGTTGAATAGAACCCTATAGAATATTGAGATTACATCCTTTTTGGTAAAACCATTGATTCCTCAAGTGAGACCCTTTCCCAAATTGCCCCACTTGAGAAAATGCAAGTACATACTGTGTGTATGAATAATGTGAATGCATAAGCAAATAATACAACATACTAATGAAACATTATATTAGAGAATTCAAATGATAATCAAATCAAAACAATAAACTCTCTAATGGTGTCTCATTTTCCTCTATCTCCAAGGATTTTTCAAGTCATTTTTGCTCTCAGATTGTTTGTGCACATGACTTTCCATATGACAACTTGAAGAATGAGATGCTAGAAATGCAAAAAATCTTTCCTACATGATTGATTGCTAAAATGTTGTAAGTGATTATGTAAAGATTAAGATTCTACTATGATATTGATAATGGAAATGATACAATTAAACTACTGTGATTAAGATGCAGCTAATGGTAATGCCATGATTAAACTAAATGATGTTAAATGCAAATGCTAAAATGACAATGACAATGCTAAGATGCTAAGATGACAAGGATCTCTAAAATTTTGAAGAGTTTAATTATGCTTAGCTCTCTATATGAATTGTTCTAAATGAGGGTGTATTTATATATTTCTCCAAGGCATAAGCTTATGTGGTAGGCTTCAACGAATTGAATTCGATTTGGAGAGATGAATGGTTGAGGATGAAGAGGTTAGAGAGAATCAAGGAGTGTGTTCCCTTTAGTAGAACAAACTTCCAAGTGTGAAGAGGAATCAAATGGAGGTGAAAGCCAAGTGTCTCAAAATTGGTTAGAATTTGTTGAAGATAAATGCCATACTAAATATTAAAAATATTTAATTTCATGAGACACATGATGAGGTGGAAGATGAAATCTAAGTTTGTAGAAATGTGCTCAAATTCAAATATAAAATTCAAATTTAATAAGAGGGAGTTAATTAAATAAAACAAACTAATTGAATTTGTTTATTTATTAAGACATGAAGAAAATGATTTAGATAGGAAGAATTAGAGAAAATGAACTATATAAATAAAATTTTCAATTTATTTATAAGTAGACGAATTAAAGATTTATTAATTAAATAACTTGTATTTAATTAATTCCTCCAGACCAAATTTGAGTGTATACACATACCTCTCCAACCATCGATCCTATTGATTTTGAAGATCCAAAAGAGGTGGATTAGATGAAAAATATTAAAAATATTATAGAAAACTTTTCCCATGACCTCAATGATCTAAAAAACCAATGCATTTGCCAAAATGATCCAAATGTCTTGCTTCTAAACCCTCAAGAGAAACAATATGCATGCAAGTAGACTATAGAGAGACCTCTTCTTCATTCACAATGATTGATTCAAAATTGTGCTTCTCAAGCTTCTATATTTTCAAGGTTTAGTCTATATAAGTGCCACAAATAAAATTTCAACAATGATTGCATGATAATTATTCACATGACAGTTTTTGGATGGCTTCGCATTTTTCTTAGATGGACCTTAAGCCAAAAATAAATTTCAAGAATGCACATATGCCAATGGTAGAATAAACCTAAGTTTAACTCATGTTTTACCACTAATTAAATATTAGGTTAGAATCATACCTAAAACTCATTTAAGAACATTAATTTTCATGTCTATTCATTTAAAAGTTCTTTAATATTTGAGTTTCAAGCTATGTGAAGTGAAAATTCTAATTTAAATTTTTTTCTTATCTTCTACACCTACATAGATAGTAGTTAAATTTAGACATAGGTAGATAGGCTAGGTTTTATTATTGGATTTTATTTTAAAGCTAAAATTAATTTTAAATATAAAATTAATTTTAAATATATATGTAAGAATATATATATATAAAGGTGATGGGTCATAGTTAATACATGGGTTAGGTTTAGATTAGGCTATACTCAATAAGTCAATCAAATATAAATATATCTATACAACTTAATTATGAGAGCTCGATCTAGGTTAATTTTTATTTATTATTTTTAATATTAGGATAGAAACTTAGATCAATGACAATATGACCCTATCTATAACATTTACATTAGGACTTGGGCTAGAGCATTTTCAAGCCCTACCCATGCATTATGAATAATTAAAAACAAATAATCAACTTACCTAGCCAATTAAACCATCCAACATTTGCAATACAATAATATGACTTCACACAAAGCTTCAACCACTCAACACAATAACTATCTATCAAACTAAAAAACTAGAAGGACTAGTAACATGAGGACCTACACATGATGGTGAATGACACTTTCAACCTAATATATCTTGAATCAAGACTATTACACAAGATAATCATTATGATAGTAATTTTCAAACATTCCTAAATTTTTAATGTTTGGAAGGTTCATTTTCTTTCAATTTATAAATATATTGTATTGTTATTTTGTTGTTGCATCTTGGGATATTCCAATCCAAAGATCCATATATGATTGATTCTATATTACTCAATAGAAATTAGTTTAAACTATTGGAGATGACTTGCATACATGCACAATAGATTTTGTATGACATTAATCTTGTGTGCAAGCTATATTTTAATGACTTACATCTAGGTTTCTTACCTCTTTATGATGATGCAACTAGTGATGAGTTTGGAAATTATTACCTTACAATGATAATATCTTCCTTATGATCTCTCTTCCTATCAATCATTACCTTCATATTTTTCATGATGGACATATTATTAGGAAACCTAATATGCCTATGGACAAGTGTCATATTTAGATTGTTGGCACAAAAAAATTGATCAAAAGTTAGTCTCTCCCTTCTCTATCTCTTTTTTCTTTTAAATGGGTAAATGCAAGAAGATTAGTCCATGAAACGTGGAAGTTTTTGCCTTCGACAAAAAACCAAAATTGGCTTGAACAAAACTGGATCCCATTTTTTAATAAATGGGATCTCGTTTAGGTTTGGGATCCCAAGTCGGCCTTCGGGAAACAGGATCCAGTTTTATAGTGGTATTTATTTTTTAAAATAAACAAAACTGTAATCATATTCTCTTGCATGCACGAGATCCTGATTGAGGAGGGCAAACAACGACCTCCAGGTATGAGCCCAACCCCAAATTTTTGCATTTTTTGAAATTTTTAATACAAATTTAGGTTTTAATAAGTTTTTTTCAATTTCTATGGAGTTTTTTGCATTTTTATTTATTTGTAATAAAAGAAATGGTGATTTGTAGAAATCAAAAGAAAACATGAAATGAAGCCCTCAAATATTGAAAGTAAACAAAAAAATCAACCTTAAATTGTAACCAAAGAAAAAAAAATTACCTTTTGAAACCCTAAATTGTTCAATCAAACAAATAAAAAATGTATTTGAAAACCCTAAATTGAAATGAACCAAAAAATTGCATTTGAAACCTTGATTGCTTTTTGAAACCCTAATTTGAAATCAAATAAAAAAATTTGCATTTGGAAACCCTAATTACTTCTTGAAACCCTAAATTGAATTCAAACAAAAAAAATGCATTTAAAAACCCTAAATTGAAATCAAACAAAAAAAAATGCATTTGAAATGTATGTTTCAAAACCAAATCCAAATGACTTGTGGTCTTGATTGTATGGAGACAAGTATGTAGGCATGCCTATGGAAGAAATTATTCCATAGATTTAGGTTGATAAATAGTAAATTAGGGTCCTTGATATTGATAATGAAATACAATTTGACAAATATTATACATTTAAATGTGTATTCATTAAGTTAGAGACATGTTGAGAGACAATCAATTAAACATTATGAACATCTAGATATAATTAGATTAGAAAACAATATGTTAAACCTTACTTTTGGGACTAGTGGATCATTAGAATTGATATAAATTATGTGTTTCTATTATGGATTATGCTCAATTAGTTTATGTATTTATTACTGTTACCTGATTTTTAGCTTTCAGCTGAAATCAGGTAACTTAGTGTTTGTTCTTTTCATGTTGTTTAAGCATTTAAAGGATAAACCATAAAACTGCCAGTTTCAATCTACATGGAGTGATTGTCAAATAAAGTAGATTACATTTTTTCATTTCAATGTTGCAATTACAGTAAGTGAGAAAGAGAATCATAGATATACAAATGTAATCTTTTATTTATAATCCTGAAGTGTACATGTCCCTCGCAATCCAAGGGACTAACTCTATTATTCTATGAAAATATGAAGCAATTCATACATGAATAAGTAAAGTAAACAAACAATGTGCATATAAGAATGGAACCAGTCATTGCATGAGAATGACTGGTTACAGGTTGCCCAACTGCTCTGTTGCTGCTGCCCTGAGCTGCTTGTGTCCTCCCTAGCTCCGTAGTGCTCCTAGCCCCTGCATCTGAAAAAAGCAATGATATTAGAGCGAGGCTCTAAGCAATGAAAGATTCAATCCTTACATACACACCTACCTATGCATGTATAAATTGATCCATAAGTGCATTAAATAAGCATGCAAACATTGGATGTCTCAAAAAACAATGAAATCATCAAACACATCCAACATATGCATTTATTTTCTAACTATTTGCTTCATGTGCAAATTTAGGACAAGTCTGGTTACTGTTCTGATTCATATCCAAATACAACTTGTGGGGTAAATGTGGCTCCCACAAGGGTAGAGCTCAACATGCTTTGAAAGAAAAAGGAAATTGAGCAACTTGATCAAAGATATATCTATTATCAATGCATTAAATCAATATGGAATCACACCAGTTGATCAACTTTCATTATCAGATTCAAAAGATGCAGCATATTATGTTGATATGTCCTTCAATCTTCTTAAGAAGATCCATGATCTATTTATAAAGGAAGTGACTTCATAGATGCATCAAGTTCAATTATGCATCTTTCAAACAATGAGGAAGCATTTCAAGTTGTTGTCAAGCCCCTCTCACCATAACCCTATTGGGCAGTCACACATCACATAGGAAGGTGAGCTATTAGCTCACCCACATATGTGACAGGTGGTTGTCCAATAAAGTTAGAATGAGGCTAGTGTGTGTATTTATTACACATAACAGAAGAAAGAGCAATGGTTGAATCAAGGTCATGATACAAGTACAAGGACAGTACCTTTGCAAGAGCTACAAGAGGCAAAGGGGATTGATATTATTCATTCATGGGTGCACTTGTGAAAATGAATGCAATAGGTAAAGGTCATTTTCATTAATAAGGACAACCAACAATGCATGTTACAATGGTCTCATGAAGGACAACAGTGATAAATGTATACTACATGACAGTAGAGGTAGCTACTATATTCAAAAAAATGGAGCAAATGAGCCATGCAATGAGGAGTACAATCAACTAACAACAAAAATCAACTGCAGCACAAGGCTCTATTCAAGGCATTCTTAATCAAACATTAGACAAACAAGTTGCTAGATAACATTCAATGCATGATGGTTTAACAAAAGGCAAAGACATTCAAGAAACATCAACTCTAGTTGACACAGATATATGCCTATTATGAACATGTCATGACAACAGTGGAACCCTCATATGATGCGATCAAGATATAATTGCTACGCCATAACACAAGGAGCAGGGGTCTGGTACTCTCTATACTCTCATGTAAATGTTTGAATAGGTTTCCAAATGGTTTCCTCTGGAAATGACGCCTCTAAGCATATTACAAAGAAAGGAAAAGCACTGATAATAAAGATGGTAGTGGTCTTGATCGAATTAGAGGAGCTCATGAAATTCAATTGTTGAAACCATCATGAATCATGGTGTTTTAGTGAACAGAGCATAGTCATGAATAAGAACAATTCCATTGAAGGTGACAGTTTCATCTTCATGATTATCTATGAACTTGGAAAAACAAATCAAAAGTGAATGCAAGGTGCAATCATTACATAAAGAAAGTACTTATGGCACTGCTATTGTGATAGTATTTCTACATGTAATACAAGGAATAAGCATGATCATCAGAGGACATGAAATATAGTCCATTCACAACAAATTCAAAGCATAAGTAAGGATTAGTCCCATATTCAATCAAAATAGTAGCAGCCATTACTTCTAATGGGGCAGTCATGTGCATGGAAAAACATAGATGTGCTTCAAGCTAAGTCATCGATTAATGAGTACTTTGGTCAATTCAAAGCATAAACAATGGGATGCAACAACCAATGGAAGATCATACAAAGTTGTGGATAAGAAATGAAAATGATAATTGCAGTTGCAATTGTGAAAAGTGTAATCATACTATTCTTCAAGAGCAATACTTTCCCATTCCTACTTTATCCTAAAGTTAGGAATACATCCTCTTGAAAACAATAAGAGTCAAAAGAGTGAGGGGAGCTTAATTCAAGATTTGCATCTGCTGGGTCAACTTTCAAGGAGCTTTACATTGATAAGGACAGTGACCATGAAGTGTAGAATGTAGGTTATTCACAATGACCAAACCTATTTCAGGGTTTTTGTTTTCAAAAAAACATTCTATAGAAATGAAATACATTGCAAAAAACAATTTATATGCTCATTGAAAAAAGCTGTTTTTGCTACAGTTTGAAGTTTTATAAACTTGTTTGTTGATAAGAATGTAGAGGGAATTCCAGTATAAACATCAAATCAAGTTTTAGTGCAACAAAATAGACCATCTCATGTAGTTGTTTATTTAGAGCAGATACAGTGCAATAACATGGAGACTCGTTTTTTGACCAAATCTAAAGTTGTTTTCAAATTGAAAACATACCCATTTGGGTTCATCATAAAATACGAGAAGGAAATCACAATATGGTAAACATTCCACAGGAGTCAAAAATGAAAAGCCATTTCATGTGTTTCTGATAGGTCGTGGTGAAAATTGGCCTTTTCCTACAAAATATGAAAAACCCACTTGGGGTTTTAATAAATAGAGCAACATTGCTATTTTCTATAGAAAAATGGAGAGAATTTACAAAATCATTTGCATTTCTTGGAACAAATCTGAACTTTTCAAAGAAATCATGTAACCCACTTGGGTTCTTTACTAACAGTTGCAAATTAAAAAAAAAATCATGTTACAGGAAACCCAATAGGGGTTTATCACAAGAATGCAAAATGAACTAGAAAAATTATGAATACAAGAAAACCCAGTTTGAATAAAATGGAGGTCGAGCCACAACAGGTTCTTTCTTCTACTCTCTAGTAACCCATCTGGGTTGTTAATATTTGTGAAATACAAGGAGGAAATCAAAAGAATACATGAGGGTTTTCAGGAAATGAACACAAATGACACATTTTTCTTGTTCATAGCCTCGGCCAGTGAGCCATTATTTCCATGAAACAATAGAAAAAGCACTGACTTTATTCAAAACTACAAATAATGAAGTATTTCAAATGCTTAAAAAAAAATGAAAAGCATTTAAAGACTTCCATTTGAGCTCTTCTTGCTCACTACAGGAGGAAAATATCAATGCAAGGTCGGTTGGGAGCTTACCCGAGCTCGAGCAGTGAATTGTGCAGATTTTTGTTGCCCAAAAGCTTCATACAAACTTCTCATGGTGGTTGTTAACAAGTGAACACAACAAATAGAGAGAACAAATGACACAATATGGGTTAGAAATTGTCCATGGTCGTGACCTGTAAGTCCAAACAATGACCTCCAAGTGGAAAAAATGTAGATTTATACCAAACAAATGCTTTTACTTGTGTTTCCATGGTGTTTTCCTCACAAAGTCACCAAAATACCAGTGTGATCTCCATTTTCCTATGTTTTTCCAAACCCCATGGCGACAGAGCATCATTTTCCAAATTCTTCCAAGCGACCAAATGATGGTGTTTTCCATTATTTGGGTGTTAATGATTAGGGTTTGACCTCCTTTGGATATCGATGGGATTTTGTATCCCTTATTTTAAAATCAAACACATGGTAAATGCAATGGGGGCCGAAATATGTGTGTTCTCCCTTAGGCATTTTATGCCTTAAAAGACTTTTCCCATTTTTTTTCAAACTTTGCTAAGTCATCAATTTGCATCATATGTTATTACATTAGGAATTTTATGCCTTGGGGTGTTTCCCTTTGTTTCAACTTTATGATAGGTCCTTAGCAATGCAATATGGAGTGTACCATGGCCTATATGATATGCCTTGTGTTTTCCCAACATCATGTGACTTGGAATATGCTTTCTAAGGGACTTGGAGGTCGGCCATATTGGCCAAGTGTTTTTGGACTATAATGCCTTCACAAAACAATGTGTATGACCATGTGTGAGTAAAATGCAAAATATGGTAAGTTGATAGTCAATTGCCTTAGAAGATTTTGAAAGCTTTTAGCCATAACATTATATGTTGCATTTGTTTCCAAATTTTGAGGATGTCATGTGAGTGATTTGAAAATCACTTTTAGTTTCTCTTAATACAAATGTAATACATATTAATGGTGGGGCCCTTTGTCTTGTGCTTAATTGTAAAGTGACTTGTTAAGTGATGTTTTATGAATCACTTAACAAGGTCATTATCTTTAATGTTTTAAAAGCCACACGTTTTCAAAAAACACACATATTGCATGATGGAGAATGTGGTATATCATTAGAATATATCACTACCATATAAGTAAACATATGAGTGAACTCTAGGCTCAAACCCATGTTTGCAAGGTATCTAGCTAGAGCATTACAAAACTTGGTCCACGAGTTAAAGTTCATTAATCAATAATTATATGGGAAAATACTCTTAAAATAGCTCTACATTGACTCACCTCTTAAGGGTTTTGTTGACCTTGTTATGAAGAATAATGTAGCTAGTTTAGGATCAATGAATCATAATTTTTCCCTATGCTTGAATGCTTAACAATTCTCAAATTTACTATGGATGATTTCCTTGATCTATATAAAATTGATCCAACTATGGTCATAGGTTATATTTATAGACTTTGAAGAAGATTAGGGAAGGAATAGAATTATCAATACTAATCAAGGATTCAATAACCAAATTTTAAGATCTAGCTCCAACAACTTGTCAAGACACATTTTGATTTTCTCTAAATATACGCATTTCTATAAATTCAAGGGTATACCATAAATACTATCCTAAATTGTCAAAAGTGGGCTAATTTACAGTTGTGTACTTAATTCCTCGATCATAGAAGAAATCTAAGGAAATAGTCAGTCTATTCATAAATTCAAAAATATTCATAAACTAATGTTCTTGCATATGTGATGAATAAAAAATATTAACCGTCGTACTTGCCATCCTATTACCCTAAACCCTAAATCGATGTCTTAAGGGGTCCTAATATGACATTTCTTAAGGGGATCAAAGAAGTTCTCAAAAATTGGTGAAGTTATATCATGAGTAGCTCAACCAATAAATTTTTTATAAAACATTGCAAGGTCTTTTGAAGACCCTTTAAAATATCAACTTTTAGTAAACACATAGAGTTGAGAAATATAGTGCTTCATTATTTACGGTTTATTTGTAGTTTGACATTGATGTAAAAAAAATTAGTTAAAGCTAGAAGCACTATCTTGAACTTCACCAAATTTTATCCCCTTAAGCCATCAAATGTTTTGTCCTCGGACCTTACTTCATAGATCCCATTAATCCATCCTATTACCCTAAACCCTAAACCCTAAATTCATCATTTTGTCCAAGGACCTTAATTCATAGATCCCCTTAAGCCACCCTAAACCCTAAACCCTAAACCCTAAACTCTAAACCCTAAACCCTAAAGCCATCATTTTGTCTTAGGACCTTAATGAAATTTGGTTGCCTTGGGAAACTTCACCAAATTTTATTCCCTTAAGCCATGTCATTTTGTCCCAGGACCTTGATTCATAGATCCCCTTAAGCCATCCTATTACCCTAAACCCTAAACCCTAAAATCTAAACCCTAAACACTAAATCCATCATTTTGTCCTATGACCTTAATGAAATTTGGTTGCCTTGGGCAACAAGTTCACCAAATTTTATTCCCTTAAGCCATGTCATTTTGTCCTAGGAACTTACTTTATAGATCCCCTTAAGCCATCATATTACCCTAAACCCTAAATCCATCATTTTTTCCTAGGACCTTAATTCATAGATCCCATTAATCCATCCTATTACCCTAAACCCTAAACCCTAAACTCTAAACCCTAAATCCTAAAGCATTCATTTTTTCTTAGGACCTTAATGAAATTTGGTTGCCTTGGGAAACTTCATCAAATTTGATTCCCTTAAACCATGTCATTTTTTCTCAGGATAGGTACTTCATAGATCCCCTTAAGCCACCCTATTATCCTAAACCCTAAATCCATCATTTTTTCCTAGGGCCTTAATTCATAGATCTCCTTAAGTCGTCCTATTGCCCTAAACCCTAAACCATAAACTCTAAACTTGAAACCCTAAAGCATTCATTTTGTCCTAGGACCTTAATGAAATTGGGTTGCCTTGGGCAACTTCACCAAATTTTATCCCCTTAAGCCATGTGATTTTGTCCTAGGACCTTAATTCATAGTTCCCCTTAAGCCATCCTACGAGGACCCCTTTAAAATCCAACTTAATTTCTCCTACTTTAATGTAAATTTTAATGAGATTTCACATCACATTAACAATTAATTATTTTTTCATTCAAGTAACATGCCTTAGACATTAATGAGGCTTACAAATTTTATCATTTGTATTCAATTAGGCCATTTATATTGAATAGTTTAAGGGGATTTTTAAACATGTATCTTACATTTTGAAATTACAAATATAATGCAGGTTCACTTATATCTTAGAGATCATGGATCAATTCAATAATGATGATATATGTAATCCACCTATACGCCCTCCATCTCCACCACCTTCACCTCCACCTCCACCCACTCCACCTCATAACCCCCACCTCCACCACCTGAATATGTTGGCTCTTGCTTGCAAGCATGGATTGATGTGAATGCTAGATCAATTTAGGATCAAATTAACGCTATTCAAAATGAAGAATGTATTGCACCACCTTTGAGATAAAATGTTGCCGATGTTGATAGGTCCATGGATGTGGTCTTAAATGAGCATCAATGATGGCTAGAGGAGAGGAGAAAGTTTAATTCCAAAAAGGAAAAAACAAATAAATGAAGAGATGCAGTAGAGACCACAACACTTTATTAAGACAATTATGAATTTGGTTGGATGGATGTTTTTAGTGATGAATTTATGAATTTGGTTGGATGGATATTTTTAGTGATGAATTTATGAATTTGGTTGTGGAATGGATAGTTTTTAGTGATGAATTTATGAATAGAATAGTATTTAATGATGAATTTATAATAGTATAATTTATGACTACTATCATAATTTCTCTTGTTTGAAAAATGTAATTTACATGCCTTAAACATAAATGAGCTTTTTGTGAATGTTTTAAGTTTATTCTTTGGTATGTAAATGCATTAAAATTACATAGTTCTAGATCTTAAATTTTAAAATTTGTACGTACACATGGTAAAGTTGAATGATGTATGCATGCATTATACATCCTATTTTTTATTTTAAAAATGTATGTATCTTAAATTTTGAAATTTGTACGTACATGCTCAAGTTGAATCAATGTATGTATGTGTATGTATATGTATGTACATCCTATTTAAACAAATTTGTATGTACGTTTAAAATTTAACTATTTCTTGTAAATTTGTAAGTTTGTTAATTTTGTATAGATTAAATTAGGTTCACTTATATATATATATATATATATATATATATATATATATATATCATGAATCAATTTGATATTGATGATATCATTAATCCACCTCCTCAGCAACCTCCACCTCCACCTCCACCCCCTCGACCTCCACATCTTCCTTATTAGGTATTTTCGTAGCCAAGTGCCAACAACCAACACTGATCCTATTGGATAACATGATAGCCATCATCAAAGAAGTTCTAAAAATTTACTTAAGGGGATCAAAGAAGTTCTCAAAATTTGCTTAAGGGGATCTAATAAGTTCTCAAAATTTGCTTAAGGGGATGTCTTAAGGATCGTTGTACCAGTTGGATAATGATATCCATCATCATCTTCTTGAGGTGCTATTAACTTATTTTTAGTCTCCATACGATGAGCCAACCAATATTTTGTTTCCTCTTCATTCCCCTCAGGTGCAACAACAACATACACATGTCCTGCAAACAAAATTTGATTTAATAACTTGGACGTGTCCATATAATTTGACCAATCTACATACATCCATTCATATGTATATAAATAAATAAAAGTATTACAAAATAGTAATAAAGTGAAATAAAATGAATTAAATTACCTTCTTGTACAAGGTCTGAAACATGATCATAGTCATTTGATGCAAACACTTGATCATTGTCTTCAATTGTTGTTTCATATTGATCATGTCCTTGTGCAGGTGTCAATGATCTTTGCTTCCACTCTTCAACCTATTTTGTATTTTCGCATGCTTCACAATCTCTTAAAATACAAAAATGACAAAAACATGCAGGCTCCCTTGACTAGATAGTCCATGTGTTTGCATTTAAACTCTCAAATGAATGCCATTTAGTAGATCCACTAATTGTCTCGCAATCAAGTCTAGGTAGAATGTTCTCTTCTTCAACCAACTAAAAGAATCGACAAATGGTAGAGTAATCGTTTGAACCAAGTATAGATAATCTTGTATTGCACCAATCCACAATTCCACGTGCATCTTTAAACATTACTACATCCTCAAATTTCAATTGTTCTCTAGCAAGAATTCTTTTAACACATGCACCAGCTCCATCACGTTCTCCTTTACCATGCCCAACTTCAAATAAAATCCACATATGTTGGAAATTATGTTCCTAGTGAACCATACTTAACCAATAGAACATTTGAGCATTCTTGAATTGTCCTGTACAATTATCTGATCATATGAGATGTTATATCATTTGGCTTCCTATTTCTCTTAATTTTGTATAGAATATATTGAAACAGTATTGAAATTAAAAGCTCTAACGAGTGTAACCGGTTGTCACTCAAATAGAAATGACACTCCCTCAAAACTTTTCTATCATCCTTTGTGCTATCATTTACATGTCTATAAACAATATGAACAAACATAGCCACTTGCATTGAATTGTAATATTGTGATTGGATTTCCTCTTGCGGAGCTAGAGTATGGTTTTCCATAAAATCAACCATTGATAGTATAGTACCAATTGGAAATGTGTTTCTACATGCACAAAATTGGCCATCAAGCCATCAAACATGTTGAGAGTGTGTGACATATTTTGGTACAATCTTATTCTTAAATTTTGATTTGAATGCATGTACACTAAATTTTTAGTAACTAAATCACAACGCTTTCCAATTTATCCATCTTTTAAAGAATAGTCAACATTCTTAAATATTTTAACATCCACTAATTGTTGTCCAAAATTATTATCAACACTTTTATGCATACAAACTCTTAAGAATGAAAGATTGCCACAACTAGTGCATTGTCCAAAAATACAAGAACTTAAATAAAATAACTTCCCATTAGATCTTTCACAAAACAAACTTGATATAAACTCCCTTATTGTTTTATGTGGCATATTAATACCACATTCCTGCATAATCATGTTAGTATGCAAAGTACAACATATATATATCGAAAAACATCTTAAAAAATAACAAAATTGAACATGCATTTTACAACAACAAGATATTCGTTGCTTATTAATTTTTACATACCAAGATTTACATTTTTCAAAAGACCTTTGAATTATTTTAATATTACCATGTAACACTAAATCACCACAAAAATTTCTATAAAATTCAACTTGTGTTGTATCTAATAGGTGTTTTGGATGAGGATCACAAACTTTGGACCCCACTCTTAATTTTAAAACATCTCTAGCATTAGATGATACCCTAGCATTATCACGCCAATATTTTCAATCAAAAATTTGATTTCAACATTCAGTTTCATGTTAGACCTTGGGAGTCAACCACTAAAACTCCAACATTGGTTGATTGGATCGTTTTCTATGCTTTCTCTTCTTTTTGCCACTCTTAACAATGTTTTAGGATGTATTTTTAGAATTTCACTAATATTTCTTACCATTCTTTTATTTAAAGTTACTTTATTAACTATAGTAGTTGTGATAGCTCTTCTTGCTGCATTCTTATCTTTAGATTGACTATTTTTTCCAATAGATTCAATAGCACTAGAAACAATAGACATAGCATGTTTTAGTGATTGATCTTTTCTTCTTCATTTAACAAAAATGACTAACTTTTTCATTACTTTTCTCATTTTCCATATTCTCATCAATTGCATCATTAGTTGACATTGAAATGAAAGTTTTTTATGATAAAATAATTCTTTGTATAATCTATTGGCATGCGTTCTTATTTGTCTCCAATAAATTTTACCAAGAAGATTATCCAAAACATCATTTTCAATTAAAAATATATTTTTATTTTCACCATCACATCCTGGATTTTCATTTTCATTTTTAACTTCAAAACGATTTTCATTTTCATCAACAAAATGGTTTTCATTTTCATTTTCAATAAAATATTTTCATTTTCATTTTCAATAAAAAGGATTTTCATTTTCATTTTCAACAACAAAATGGTTTTCATTTTTATTTTCAATAAAAGGATTTTTATTTTTATTTTCAACAACAAAACTATTTTTATCTTCATTTTCAACAATAAAACGATTTTCATTTTCATTTTCAACAACAATTTGACTCAAATCTTGATATCTATGACTATTATTGATGTCAACATTGTTATATCCAGCTTCTTTTAAATCTCCCATTTCTATTTCATTTAAAGGTGGATTTGAAGATGTACCTAGATTTGTGCCTAAAGAAACATTCGCCATAACATTGAAAGAGAGATTTGAAGAAAAACCAGGAGTAGTTTGCATAATCATATTAGTTTCCACATTCACCTCTTCCAAATTTACATTGTCTACATCCATGGTGTCAATGTTTTTATCTTCAATAGTTGTGGAATTGGATGCTTCAACATCATTCATTGATCGAATCCTCATTCTTCTATCTCTTTGTCTTTTTGCCTCCTCTCTATTTGCTTGAATTTCTTCAAGGGTCAATACCTTCCTATCTTTCCTCTTATTCTGACACTGTGATCCCATGATTAAAAAATTCTGAAGTATGTACAAATGAATATCAAAAACTTGAAATTCTTCCTTCTCTATTCCTCTTTCAAACAAGTAGCAATTGAACAAAATTCCTCTTCCTCCTTCAAACGAGTAGCAATTGAACAAAATTCCTCTTCCTCCTTCAAACAAGTAGCAATTGAACAAAATTTGTCTTTAATAGTGTCCCAATGATGCCTCCTTTCAAAATTTAAAAAAAATCCCAAGTTGAAGAGCCTTTATAAGACAAAAGTTGATAAAAAATAGGGAATATGTCACTGTCGATCGTACAGAGCATGTTGCAGACCCAAAATCTACTTGTTTGACAGTAAAAATAAACAAAAAATGGTAAAAAATATCTCAGGATCCTGTTTAATAAAATGGGATCTCAATCCCTTTTCAACGGACGAATGGGAAACATGATCCTGTTTTGTGAAATTTGAATTGTAGGCCAAGTTTTTGCTTTCTTAACAAGTTCAAGAAAAGGTTTGAGGACCTAAACCTAGGCCCTAAACCTAGTTTGACCTGCAAGTTCAAGGTCCTAGCAATGTCACAAGAAAATAGTGACTTTGGGCATATGTCTGAATACTTTTTTTGCAATTTTTTTTGACGAAATTAAAACCCATTATAGATGAGATAGTGTAGATTCCAAATATGTAATTTTTTCTACAATTGGATTAGTTTTTCTATCTTTCAATTAATTTATGATGAAATGGGTTCATAAACTTGAATTATCAGGGTTTTTTAGTATTTTACTAACTTTTTATTAGCATAATTCTTTGAAAAATAAATTGTACAAAAGCGTACTTCAGACAATTCTTTTCAATTTTAAAAAAATAATTTCAAAAAATTATAAGTTTAGGTCATATTATGTGTGATGTACATGATGATTTTTCAAAACACCAAATATGGCCAATAAAAAATTAACCAAAAAAATAATAAAAATTACAAAAAAATATGGAAAGCATGCTTCAGTGAGTTACAAATCTTTTCCCAAAAGGATTTATAAAAATATGATTATTTAGGTCAAAATATGGATGGTGTACACATGCATGGTATGGTAAAAAAAGTGACTTTTAAACAATGGTTTTTAGAAACACCCATTGAAAATCAGTTTGTATCATCTGGGTATTAAAATAAATTATGTATTTGGAAACTAGACTCCGAGTACTACATTTTATGATTAGTGACTTTTTTTCAAGATTCCATCTCTAAGTGCTTCAAAATTTAAGGCCAAATGTGTCAAATTTTGAAAATCAGGGAAAACACTTCCACTTTTTGGCCAAAAAATAGACTCAACTTCTTGCACACACCCATATCTCCTATTTCTTTCTCTTGCTCCATCTCTCTCAATTCCCCCTCTCTCTCTTTACTTTTCTCTATATATATTTGTCTCCTCTATATATCTTTTTCTCACCCCTATCTCTCTCCTACTTTTCTCTTTCTCTCTATATCTATTTTCTCCATCTCTCTCGTGCTTTAACCCTCTTTCTATATTTCTCTCTTTATGTTGTATGGATTTTAATAATGAAAAACCAAAAAAAAAAGAAAATTTGCAATAAAGAGGCACCTTCTATTCAAAAGAACAAGTTAGATCTACTTTCACGACCTTTGCATCAACGATTCAAAGATGCCACATTTCCATGTAGAGAAACATTGGGTGTAGAATATCATTTACTTAATAGCTTGGAAATTGAACTTAAAGTCCAAACAATGACATTATTCATAAAAGTATAATGGTTTAACATACATTTATCTAAAGCTAATACATGTATTCCCTCCTCTTAAACTTATAAGCTTAATGAGAATTTAAAATTACAAGTAAGCACAAAGTTCAATATAGAAGAATAATAGTAACATAAATTTGCATAGAAGAAACACACAACTACTAAGAAGCCACAATGAGAAATCAACAATTATGCTTAAATTTAGTTCTCTACTTTTGTAGTTTACTTACATGTCTAAAAGGGTTTTTTTTTTGGCAAATTGCTATCAGAGAGGATAACACTCTTTCTATTACTTTGAAAACAAGATTACATATTCCTCGATTACAATACTTAATTATTCATTCCAAATTTTGTTGATCTTAATGTCATTGAATGTTTGTCCCTTGAGGGAGAAGATTTCTTTCTTTTTACTTATGTCCATTCTTGTTCTTTCTCTAGCTTGCAAGAGATATTATGTTTGATGAATTTTTCTTGCTTTGTCGCTTCTTCAAAAATTAAATTTGTTGAGATCACCGAAGACTTTGAAGATTGCAAATCAAATCAACTTTGTGTAGAAGAATCAACATGAATTGTAGAGGCACCAACTATCCCATGAGCATTTTTTTGTGGAGCCACTAAGGGAGGGGACACTTCTTGTAACGATTTTGGAGAAGGAGCAATTACATAGTGGCTTGATTCAACCCCATCCCACCAAGAAGGTTGATAAGAGACTTCCTCTTTCGTCTTAGTTTGCTGCTTATTACATTGTGGAGTACCATGGGCTATTGAGAAACACTTTCTACATCTAAAAACAATATTTTCATAATCTACCGATTGTCGCTAGTGTCCTTTCCCAACTTTCAATGAGATTTAGCAGTAGGCCTTTGGATAAATCAAATTCAACACATAAACAAGCACAAGTAGAGTTTTCATAATTGATAGTTTCCTTCAAAATGCTGTGATAGTTACCTAGACCATTGGCAATTGCAATCAAGCATTCAATTTCCCAAAATTATAGAGGAAGGTAGGGAAATCTTACCTAAAGGAATGCCGAAGAAAATGTCTCAATTTGAGGATCAAAAAAGGGGAACCAAGGCTTCATGCATAAAAACTCTCCCTAGTAAAACCACTAACCTGTGTTAAGGATCAATTCTTTATCTTCCAGAGATTCAAACTTCCAAATTAAAAAAACCCTTTGCACATGGATAAATGCTAATTTCATCCTCCATGTATTCTTTCTAGTTTTCACTTATCTAGGCATGGAGGTCGCAAAACTTTGGCCAGACTCGCATAAATCTACAAATCATGGCATATCCTTTCAGAAACTCCTCTTTGTCATAAGTGAAGTTATCCAAACATATTTTTGGGGTTGATTCAGAGTTGTAGATGAAAAATGGGGGTTTACAATAGAGGGGCGAGAAGAATAAGGGTCTTGGGAAGAGGCCTTTGACAACTGTTTCCTTCCCCAAATCATGTCTAAGGCATCCAGATCCATAGCCATTTTGTATTGCTCGGATTTGCGAGGAGAATCGACCTCCCCACCCCTCGCTGAACCTTGCAAAAAATGAGAAGCCCTTACCACATTCTTGTTAGGGCACCAAAAAGGAAGCTTTGCCACTGTTGCACTAGCCTAGGCACTCAAACCATTGACAATTCCTATACATGTTGTGGGAGGACTTGAGGCAGAGGGCAAGGAAAAATCTTGAACTAAAGGATCAGAGAAAGATGTTGCAGTGGGATCCATCACGACTCTTTGAAATCCAACAATTAAATTCCCTAAAAGAGAAATTTTGACTATGACATCACAATTTCTTTTTATCTTTATGTTTTAATAGGTGTTCACACCCTTTTCCAAAACTCCCATTTTGACAAAAGTAGGGAAATTACTAACAATGGTTGTGAAATTTGGCTTCATGACTACCAATTGTGTTTACTCCATGAAGACAAAGAAATAGAGAGATGAAGAGGAAGATAAAGAGATCTAGAGAGGTATAAATATTGAGGGAGAGATGGACATAGATACATTGAGAGAGATAAATAAAGAAAGACACAGAGAGATAAAGAGGGAGAGATAGATAAAGTGACACAAAAAGGGAGATAGGTTGAGAGATAGATCCCTACGAACATGTGTCATCTCTAGATTGTTGGCACAAAAAAGTTGATCAAAATTTAGTCTCCTGTATCTATATCTTTCTTTCCCTTTATATCTTATTTTCAACTCCTACTCCATCTCTCTTAATTCCTCTCTCTCTCTCTCTCTTTGCTTTTCTCAAAGTTTCTCTCCTCTATCTCCATTTTTCTCTCAGTCCCCCTCTTTCTCTTTTTCCCTCTATATATTTTTTCTCCATCTTTCTCATGCTCCATCTCTTTTTCTACATTCCCCTCTTTATGTTGCCTCAATTTAAATAACAAACCAAAGAAAAATAAAATACATGAAATTTGTAGTAGAGACACCTTCTTTCCAAAACAAAAAGTTGGATATATTTTCATGGCCATTTCTTGCTCAAGAGTTGCTTTGATATAAGTAATTTGTAATACATGAAAATCATGTATATCTTGATAGATAAACCAATTTCAAATGTATGATGCAACATAGCTTAACACTAAAAATACTTTGATAAAATCAACTTTATGCTACATGCTATTCACCACATCTACATTGAGGTTACATCCTACTACGCAACCCTGAAGGGTAAGAGCCAAAAGAGGACAAGATACTTTTTTTTTTGGAAAACATAAAGAATAACTTACACATAAAGCAGTTGCCAATACAATATATTGACAACAAACATGGCCAAATGTGGTTGAATGCACAACCCAAAGGAGGGGACTAGTTTACCCTTCAAAGAAAATTTGAATAGGACCAAACATAATAGCTCCAAAAATTTTGCTCTGAAACTTCCTGCTCTGGAACTACCTGCTCCAGAACTTCCTGCTCCAAAACTACCTGCTCTGGAACTTCCTGCTTCAGAACGTTCTACTCCGAAACTTTCTCTATGCTGGAACTTTCTGCACCAGTGCTTTGAAAATCTCTGCTGTAACATCACAAAACACATACAAAAAGCTCCAATGCACCAGAACATTAACAACAACATAAAACAACAAATAGAGAGTTGTGATGTGCCATACTTTTAGCAACAACAACATAGAGCAACAAATAGAAAGTGGTGATGTGCTAGAACTTTTGCAGACTATTGCAAGAAGGAAATTCACAACCAAGCTCTGATTTTTGCATGAATTTTTTTGAAGGAAAATCCATAAAGATCATTATAATACAAGTGAGTCTGATGCTAACACCACAACTTGTAAGCCAAATATAAACCATCACATTTCTTCTCATTAATTTATATGGTTACATTTTCACTCTCAAGCGAGTACAATATACATAAAGGAAAATACAAGAGTACAAAAGCATAGCCATGAATAAGACATACCAACTTGATAAAATAGCACAATAGAGAAACACCTCCAACTGATGCTCCAATAATCTGTACACCGGTTCCCAATGGCGGTGGCAACGCCTCCCTATCATGTGGACTCAAAATAGACCACCCCATTGTGCTCGAAGGTAGTCACAAGGCCTAGACAAAAATTACAAGGCAAGGGTAACATATGGACAACACTCACATTAGACACAGAGCAAACATGGAATACAATGCATTAAAGCCAATATCACAACATGAAAATGCTCATATAATAACATGTCGGGTACTACTCATGACTACTAAGGTACAAGGTGCTAGAGTGTAGACCAGATGGAATGTTATCATGCGTGCTCAAAGGTGGCACCACATGAAACTAGGTACACCTTTCATACACACCAAGGAGACTCAACCATACCCATATCAACGCCCTACAGACGGATAACTCAACGCCTTGCAAACAGATAGGCCTTCTCATTTAACCAAACAAGGAATCCATAGCAAATGTGAAACAATGAACAAGCCACTAAAATCCATCATAAAATCTATTTAACACAACCAAACAAACATTGTTGTGAAATCATTCAAACAACTAATCCCATACACTCACAAGCAGATCAAATACATTCAAACATTCACCATTGACTTCATAAAAGAACCATTCATATAATCGGTATAAACCTCATTAAATCATCCCATAAAATCACTTTTAAATCAGATAAAATCTACCAACTGGCAATGGCACAAAACATAGTTTCAGCGATTGTTCAAAGGCATGAGAAAGAGGCATAAAAATCTCATAAAAATTTAAAGTGCCTAGATTAAAATTCGGACAATGACCCAGTTCATATTTTGATGTTTCTAAATAGATTCCATCTTCAATTTTCAATTTTATGACCCGAAATAAGGTGCTGTTAAAAAAAACGTCATTTAATGCATGGCTGGGCAAAAACATGAAAAATGAAAGTGCTCGAATTAAAAATTGGACAAAGACCCAATTGAGATATGGGTGTTTCTACACGTAATCCAGCCTTATTTTGAATTTACAATAGCTGGTTAAAAAGCAACAAAGAAAAATGCCATTTTAACAAGTAGACACAAATTTGACTAAAAATGAAAGTGCCCAAAATTAAAATCTGCCAAAGATCTAGTTGAGATTTGGGCATTTTTATTGGGCATCCACCTTTATTTTTCATTTTTAACAAGTGGATTAAGAGCAGCAAGGAAAAACATTTTTTTAACAAGTTGCACAAATTTTGGCCAAAACATAAAGTATTCCAAATTCATTTTGAACTCCAACCCAGTTGAGATTTGAGCATTACTAGGTGAATCTCATAGCTGGGTTTGAGTTTAAACTAAGAGATTTGTACAGATTTAAGAAAGACTCATACTTTCCCCAAAAATAAATACCATCACTAAGCTGAAAAGAAAACTCAACAACCAAAATTCCATAACACCTAGAGCATCCAAGACTTCCAAAACATTTAAAAAAAACACTCATGCATACATTTATAACTAAAAAATTTTAGGGAAAACACAGAAGAATACCTCAAATATGTCCAAATGTGAAATGAAGAAATGCTCTGTTAGCAAGGCACAACAAGATTCCAAAACGAAGCAGCAAGAAGAAAATGGTTCACTGAATTCAACAATCCAATACCCACAAATTTCTTCTCAGAAAATCTCCATGTTTCTTCTCCAACTCAGTTGCCCAAATTGTGGGGTTTTCTCCTCTTTCTCAGAAACATTTTTTTTTTTCTCTAAAAAGATAACTCTCTCCCCCAAAACAAAATGAATAAAAGTATATATATCCAAGACAAGACTGCCCCCCTTTTTTTTCTAAACTAAATTCCTCAAAACAATAAAATGAAATAAAACATTTTATTAAGCAAGCTATTAATGCTCTCCAAAGCAATTAATTAAAATCACTAAATATATAATATTCTCTATTTCATATAAAAGTAATATTTAAATCCAAACGTTAAAACACATAAAGCCTCCAAATAAAATTTAAATAAGACTATGAGAGTTCACAAAATGGATTAATAAAATCATTTAAATTTTTTTAATTGAAATATATATCATTCTCTCGAATAATCAATAAAATTATTTAAAATAACATATTTAAAACCTCATGGATAAAACCATTCAAATCTCCCATCAATAAAATACTATAAAATGCCATATATGAAATTACGAAAAGAAATGTGAAAGAAACCACATCAAGACACCGAAAACCAATTAAATATATAAGTAGGAGGTATTTTTCCACAGCGTGTCAAATTATGATATTGCTATCAGGATTCAACCGTGTAGTTTCGAGTCAAACTCATTGACCCATGTTTCATGAGTAGTGGTTCAACAAGAACTCATCTCTCATGATATCGAATGGTCCACTTAGCACTCATTGCATCTAGGTGATGCTCACAGAGGTGAAGCACTGGTCCGTCCCGGGAGGTCACCCATCCCGTGCTCGCTCAAGCCGCTTAACCAGGGAGTTTTCTCCAAGGTTAAGCCCGCTTGAGTTGTTACCCCATTTGCAAAACCTTCAAGTGTTGTGCCTTATGAACCATTCATAATAGAGCCCCTTTAGCTCATCAATTGATAAGTAGGAGGTATTTTTCCACAGCGTGTCAAATTATGATATTGCTATCGATTCAACGTGTATTTTGAGTCAAACTCATTGACCCATGTTTCATGAGTAGTGGTTCAACAAGAACTCATCTCTCATGATATCGATGGTCCACTTAGCACTCATTGCATCTAGGTGATGCTCACAGGTGAAGCAGGGTCGGAGGTCACCCATCCTGCTTGGCTCAAGCTTAACGGGGAGTTTTCTCCAAGGTTAAGCCCGCTTAGTTGTTACCATTTGCAAAACCTTCAGCAAGTGTTGTGCCTTATGAACCATTCATAATAGAGCCCCTTTAGCTCATCAATTGATAAGTAGGAGGTATTTTTCCACAGCGTGTCAAATTATGATATTGCTATTAGGATTCAACCAATTAAATAGTCACATAACAGATTAACGAGAATCATAACAAAATACCTCAACATAACATACTAGAAAACCACATACAACTGAAAGGTGCTCCAGACATACAGTTGAAAGGTGCTCCGAACATTACCGTTAGGTAACCAGACGGTAAGACATCAACAAGGAAATACTGCACTAACATGGTATAGTGGGCTAGGGCAAGGGACTTTTGCCCTGTGACTACCTCCAGTAACCACCATCGGGGAATATTAGTACGTTTAGGCCTGTGGATCTAGGCAGAGTCGACACTTAGTACTTGCATCACCCCAATTACATGTCAAAGTACATGTGCATATAACATATATCATATAGTCAAATCAACATCAATTATCAGGAAGAGGGTCATGATATCGTAAGCCTCTCGGATACGAGTATTACGACATCATCCCTTTCCTGTCCATAATCATATAAGCATGTAATCAAAAATAATAGCTAAACATGATAACCTTTCACATAACCATCAATGTCAATTCTTATTATAACAACATTTAACATTTAAAATATCAAATCAAAATCAAAATACCATCTTACCCAGGCTGGAGTTAGAGAGTTTTGCATCCTTGTTGATGCATCAATACAAATGACTTTGCCAATCATTTCCTTGGCAATAAGAAATTAAGCATTATAACATTAAACTTGTGCTACTTTAAGTGTAACCAAAAGGTTCACATGGTGAACCTAAATATAATGGGTGACACTTGGAGCCTAAAATCAAAGTCATCAAATTTTCTATGCACCAACAATTCAAAGATGCCACATTCTGTAGAGGTACATTACGTGTAGAAGTTCATTTACTTAATAGCTTGCAAATTATACTTAATGACCTAACGATGACACTATTCATAGAAGTCTAAGAGTTTAACATACAAATCTAAGGGTAATATACATATTCCCTTCGCTTGAACTTTTAAGCTCAATGAGAGTTCAAAATTACAAGAAGTAAACACAAGACTCAGTATAGAAGAATAATAGTCACTAAAATTTGCATAGATAAAGCACAAGACTACTAAGAAGCCATAATGAAAAGCCAACAATTATGCTCAATTTTAATTAACTAGGGTTGTAATTGATACTATTCATCTATAGAAACAATAAAACTCATTTAAAAATAATTCTCATTGAAGCCTATCAACTACCATTGTAAAATGCCTCTTGGTATTAATTACATAATTTCATAATTTTATTATTTTTATAACTTATTATTAGTATAAAAATGTTAATATAATCAATAAATATTATAATATGAATAAAACTAAATATTAATATTAATTATATGCACAAGACAATTTCATTGTTACATTATTTTTGCTTATTTTTTAAAATTTAATTTGTTTATTGATTCATCCATTTAGTATAACATCATTCTCGATTGAGAAGAGTTTTGTTATCTAAAAACAATCATATCTATTTTCCCCTTACCTTCAATCTTCACACACACACACACACATAAACATTACATCAGATAGTGCATGATGAAGATAAGACCATCAACACACTAAAAAATTGAACACGAGAAAATAGATCCACATTAGCTTTTACATGCTTATTAAATCCTTCCATGTTCTTATTGCAAACCCCTTTCCTAAACAATATCAATGCTTTGTGCACCTTTTGACTGCGATTCACTGTGTCGACATCAAATATTCCAACAATAGTCCCACTAACCGGGATTGGTGGGGTCGAGTCCAACTCCGTCATAACAACATTTCGTGTCCACAACAGTGTCCCACTCCCCCATATGATTTTTTTTATAATATTAATACTAATGTAATTATTTAATTACTTTTAATCCTATATAAATATTTATTTTAATATTAACATTTTAAATATCAATAAAAAATTAAATCTCAAATAATTTTTAAATTTAAATATTAATATTATATCAATATAAATACCAAACAACCACAACAAATATACTCTTAGTAAAACAATATAAAGACAAATACTTCCACTACGTGGAAGGCTTACGATTCGTTGAACTCTGACACCATTAGCATGATAAGACAGCAAACAAGCTCTCCGATCAGACAGAGGATGTTCCTTTCAACGGATAATGACGCTCAATATACTTATTCAACCACTCAACTTTCGTAGGATTCATGTGCCATTCTTAACAATAACAATGATGGACACCACAATCTTTTCAAAACATATCTGCACACAGCGACATGCTAAGTTAGGGTTTTATTGCAGCATTTACAGACAAGTCTGACTTTAAAGTGTAAAAGGCTTTACACTAAGGTTTCGTCTTATATTTGAACAAATGGATGCAATTTCGAGTGGAAATTATGGACCAGGTCGCGGCACTTCTGAATTCTTCGTTGGGTTTAAATTGCGCACCTAGAGCTGAACAATTAGAGATAAATTGAAGGTTCAATACTTATGATACCTTGTTGCAGTTGGATGTTCTGGACTTTACAAACACACGTAGAGCTGGACATTGATTTCATGGAAAACTTCATAATTTACGCGAGGAAATTAGAATTTTAAATGTTTGTAGGCTTATGAATTGCAGTTGGAGTTTCGTTTTTAAATTGCCCGTTTATAGCTGAATATTTAGAATTATTTTTTAGGGAAGATATTGGTTAGGATAAGGGTTTTGGAAAGAAATTAGTTGTTCAAATGTTTTCAGACCTTTGAATTGGTGGTTGCAGTTGGAGTTTTGTGTTTAGATCGTTCATGAAGAGGCAATGTCATCGGATTCTCGATATGGCCGAAAGAAGGCGAGCATATCCGAATCTAATGGCACATCCCGTGAAATGCTTGGCTCGAGGGAGCTTTGTGAGGGTGAATTAGGTGGTAATAATTCCACGATAAGACTATGGAAGGACCCTAATTTGGAGCATAGGCCTGATAGCTATGAAGATTACAAGTCAGATTATCATCCTGCTCTCTTTAGCGCTTTGGAGCGCCATCTTCCTGCGCACATTTTGGACGCCACCAAGGATGACAAATTCCAGGTTCTGGGAAAAGTTGTATCCAGATATGTGCCCCGAGGAGAGCGGAAACGGGTGAGACAGACTGAACATTTGTATCATGCTGAACTGACTGATTTAAGACCTAGGGTTTGCAATTGTGATTTGTTTTACTTACGTTGACGGAACCTAAACAATGTACAAGACCTGAAATGTAACTTTATACATTCACCCGCCCAGCAATCAGTGAAAACTCGTTTAAACATGTTAACAATTAGGGACATGCATTTCTTTTTGAGGTATCTATATTCTGTGTTGATCTTAATTCTTAGTTTGCCCTCTCTTTATTATGGTTTCTTCAATCAAATCTGACATACACTTCATCTTGTAGAATAGGCTAATAGCCTAATTCATTACAGTACAGTTGGCATGACTTAAGGAACGTACATTTATGTTTTGATGATGGCAACGAGCTTACACATAGGAAAATACATTCTCATTTTAGTCCTGTACTGTTGATCTTAATAATAATTCCCTTACACTCTTTATTCTAATGTATTCAAACAATTCCAACATATCGACATAGATGGTAATTTTGTGTTTGGAGAAGTTACTTATTAAGTGGAATATCAATTATTAGCTTAGTTAGGGTTTTGTGGAATAAGTGAACATAAATTACCGTACCGGCAACTAATCAATAGTCAGGATGGTATAGGGTTTCTAGAATAAGACAAGAAGTTATCTTGCAGATTACAATTCAGCAAGGGAGATAATCTAAGGTTTCTAGGACTCAATGGATGTTGATGACGAGTTTTAATCAGTTCATTTGGCAAATTATAAACAGATGCAAAGATTTATCTCCAGCAAGCATCGTCACATCATTTTTGGCCATCATTTTACATCAACTACAGGGATGATTTAATGTTCTCATTTCTCTGAAACAAAACTTTGCAGTAAGGACTCCTGTTTTATATAGGACATTTAGGTCATTATTAACTATTAATAATGTAAACGATTATTTTTGAATATTTTAAAATATTCTTATTGCATTTTGGATTCCATTAATTTACTCCAATAGATTTTTCTTGATAAAAATTGCCTAAGAATTATAACTATGTTACACCAAGTTTCCAAGATGAGGACAATAGGCGACATGGGGATGTGTTTTTGGGACAGATTTTTTGGGAGGCCATTTTTAGGGGATGACTATGAAAAAAATGGGAAAAAAATAGAATTCAAATATTCATATTATAACATTGACGAGACATTCATCATATACATAATAGAACCTTAATACATAACATTAGAGTTGATTGAGATTTCACACAAGATTCAACAGGCAAATTAACAAAATTTAGTTGCTTTCGTTGTCAATGTGTATGTATATTACATAAAAATTACAACAAAATACCCAAAGGTTGGGAAGTTTTAACTACAAAATGACAAAAATCATAGAAAATGTGTAGTTGTCTTTAATCAACATTTGGTAACACTACATCAAAATTGGAGTTTGAGTCCAAGTTACTCCTAGTATGAGGGGTTGTCTCATCCAATGGAACCCCAACCAATCCCTCTGGTGCCTTCTCATCAGCTTGTGTGGCATTTGTAAAATCAACATCTCAATATGCAATTGGAGTTTGATGATACTTAGGGGTTTGTTGATCGTGAAGCCATAAGCACTACGCATTGCCACTAGCTTCTCTGATTGTTAAAAGAAAAATCTATTTCTCTTGACTGATTGGATGGCCCTATATGTAGACCAATTTCTCTGTATAGTAGAGCAATTGGCAACCTATGAAAGTAGATGAGTGACAACCATCCTCAACTTTGGTGGATTCTTGCCATGCCATGCCCACTATCCAATAAAGTTGATTTGAGCCAATGTAGCTCTATCCTTTATCACCTTTGGTTTGTTGAATTTTGGATTGTGTAATGTCCCCTACTGCTGAGTAGACGAAAGTGTCCCTTTTAGCCTATTGAATTCGCATAGGCTAATTTTAGGCTTTGTTAAGGAATAATTTAATTATTTAAATAAAGTTTTCCAATAAAGTATTTTTTCGGGTGACTTTATTTTAATTAATTTAAAAGGGTGACTTAAGTGATTTAAAAGGACAAATATTATAAAGTTTGAAGAGCACACAGAAAATATTGAGGGGGGGGGGGGTGTTTGAATCAGTATTTTAAACCTTTAAACACATGAAACCTTATGAAACAATAAATAGAATAGTAAGAGCAAACACCAACAAGGAGAACACCAATTTCACATGGAAAATCCTTTTGGGTAAAAAGCCATGGCAGATCAATAGCTTTCATTAACAACAAATGGAAAAAGTGGGCACCAACTCATTGGAAGCACCAACTTCAAACTGCTGAAGCACCAACTCACAGAAGATTATCACACCACGACAACTCTGATATTCTGATTTATTGACTCAAAATGCATTCTTCCATACGCATATTCTCTTCAAACTGGGAACTCTCATAATTGAGCATTACCTCAATCTGCATACTACCTCAACAATCTTGCAATTCGAAACAACACTATACATACTTCAAATCACAAAAAGTCTTCATGATACTTGGCATGAATTAACTTAGAATGCCACACCTTCACACAGCCAAAATGCAGGTTTAGAAATCACTCTAGCAGTAATCAGAATCCATGCAAGAGCCCAAAATAACTCTCACAGCTCCACAACGTACAACTCGACTCATATCTCAAAAACCTTCATCACTTGCTGATCGCAAAGTAAGCAGACTTCACCAAATCACCTGAGTCCACATACACAATACAACTGTACACACTTATGAATATTAACCAAAGGGAAGAATACCACCAAATGCAATGGCTCAACTGTAGGCTAACTCCTCATGAATGACCCATTCCTTTTTACAACAAATGAATGGTCTGCAAATGTTCTTAATCCCACGAAGGCTTGTATTAGAACAACACCATGACTTCACATAAAAGGCACAAAATATTTGCTGCGGCTAACTCGAAAATACAGTCCACAAATCTTTGAATAGATGCAATGGCTTTAAACAATATTTGTGTCCCCACACACCATCGACCAAGGAAGATAACTCGACATGAAAAGAAAAGACTCTCATAGCTCATAATATATTTTGCGTCACACTCTCTTCTATAGGTGCTTCTCAAATAATAACGAAGGTGTTAGTCACACACCCCCAAACTTGCACGATCATCGTTTCTAAAGAATTAAGTTAGGAATAAAATGCACGATTTTTATCATACTACCAGTGTAAGCTCACACGGCAAAAATGGTAATGAAATTTATTTAAATAGCTAGACATTACCACTCTCGCCTGAGCTTATCTGTGAACCTAAAAAAAATGGCACGACTTGCTCAATAATAAGACATTACAATAAAACCAAAGAGCACGTCATTTTCAACCATTGCTAGACCCCATTTTCAAATAGTCGTGGCTTGCTAATATACATCCCATTAAAATGG
The DNA here is from genome assembly GCA_007258455.2 of Sequoia sempervirens. NCBI lineage: Eukaryota > Viridiplantae > Streptophyta > Pinopsida > Cupressales > Cupressaceae > Sequoia > Sequoia sempervirens. The sequence goes on from VDFB02373365.1 coordinate 1,242,588, forward strand.
AGCGATGCAATTATAAAGAGCACGATTTCAGATGATCCAATAAAATCATGAGCGGACACAAAGAATAGAAGACTTGGCAAAGAGTCTTGAGCCACCCTCATTCAAACCATCGCTAAAGATAGATGAGTCAGAGACATGCAAATAAATTGCGAAGGAATAAGGGAGCCGCCATCAACGAATCCATCAGAAGAATTTTCAATGCAATCCTGAAGTCGTCTAAATTAATTTGACCAAGTCTTTACAAAAGAAATGACTCGACCATTTGGAAATTCAAAACTGACATGGCATAATGCTGACAGATCAAATAGTTTGCCACACAAAAAATAGCAACACAATAGTTCTCTCAAAATCCTGTTTGTCATGTGTGGGCTCAATAAAATTGGCTTCAAGCACGCATACAACACTTCCTCTTTGTTAGACTCAAAGGCAAGGTCCATTTAACCATTGTCGAAATTTTGACATCAAGGACAAAAATATTTCAACAATCTCCCCCTTTGTCATTGATGACAACACCATCTGAAACCAAAACCAATACTGCTTTGAAACAATGCTACTCGGAAACATTGCTGCTCCCCTTGACTCACTACTCCCCCTTTGACATCAATGACAAATTGAACAACCTGCATAACTGAAACAACTTGCATAGCTGAAACGGGGCTGATAAAGTATGACAATGAAAGCTCCTCCTGAATCTGAATACCTTCTCAAAGATGGAGTGAAATCACTCCCAACTTCTTCCTCCAAACCTTCTTATTAACTTCTTTTTTCAACCACCTGTTGCTCTTCCTTCTTACTTTGCTTGAAAGATTCTGCAAAATTGCTTCTACATGTCTTTGCAGTATAACCAAAGTTATTGCATTTGTAACATATAACATCGTTATTCACCAAAGGAGCAAAAGAGTTCCTATTCATAAATCTGAAATCATTTCTTGCATAAACTCTACAGTTCGCTGCCTTGTGACCAAAACGATTGCATGAAAAACAATACCCATAAAAGAAAGAATTGTTAAACTTGGTCATATGATCTTGCCTTGAAATAGGAGGTCTTTTGAAATTGCTATTTCTAATTTTTGGTTGCGAACCTTTTGTGCTATCAAAGTTGCTCTTTTGCTTTTCTTTGTTTGTCGGCATGGAACTTTGACCTTCTTCAAATCCAACTCCACCTTTATCAGTAGAAGATTTCTCTGAGCTAATGATCTTGTCCAATGACATAGAACTCTTCTAATTTATCATCTCATGATTCAGCTGTAACATAGACTTGTCGTATTTTTTGAGTGAAACTATTTCAGCTTCAAGTCTCTCTTCATTCTCTTCTTTTATTCTTAGCTGATTTCTGATTTCTTCCTCAATCCTCTTTGGCTCTTTGATCTGAACCTTCAAGTCAATAATCAGTTTTTCAACTTCTTCAAGTGCTTGAGATGTCTTAGTTTTTGTCTCATTCTCTACTTGTAGCTGCAACTTCAAGTTCTGATTTTTCTTCCTAAGTTTTTTGATTTCACTTAGAGCACTTATAAGTTCTGCTTCAAGATCTACTTCTCCTTCTTCATCATATTGCTCATCTTCTATATCTTCATCTTCAATCTCAGGAAAATTTACTTCTTCAGCCATCAACAAGATTTCTTCTATTGAAGACACTTCATCACTATCTTTTGTTGAGCTATTGTGATCTTTTGAATAAAAACTTTTTGTAGATTTCTTAAACTTCTTCTTCTTACCTTGATACCCCTTTTTTAAATGCTTTGATTTCTTTTCACTATCGTTGTCCTCATTCTTCACATAAGGACATCTGGATGCAAAATGTCCCACTTATCTGCAGTTGAAGCATTTGAAAGGCAACTTGCCTTTGTATTTTTCTGTACCCTTCTTCAACTTCCTCATGAAGTGTGCCTCATCAATATCTGAATCTTCATTTGAACTATCACTGGTTGTAAACTCCTTGTTTTCTCCCTTTCTTGAAACTTTGAAGGCTGCTTCCTTTTTCATTGAATGATTAGGCATTGCTCTCATCTCATAGGCTGTGAGAATACCATGTAGCTCATCTACTGTCAATTTGTCAAGTTCCTTCATCTCCTTAATAGCTGAAACCTTTGCATCAAAACGCAAAGGAAGAGATCTTAGAATCTTCTGAACAACTGTAGACTCCTCAACCTTTTCTCCAAGGCCTTTGATAGTGTAACAATTTCATCTACACGAAGTAGATATGCAGCAACATTCTCATCTTCTTGCATCTTTTCAAAATGTCTCCTATGTGTCTGAAGCTCTGCCTTCTTAACCTTATCATCTCCTTCATAGGTTTTCTGAAGTTTGTCCCATATTTCATGAGTTGTATCATAGTGCATAACCTTTACGAATTCAGTTTCTGCCAAACCACAAAATATAGCATTCATAGCTTTAGCACTGTGTTCAAAAGCTTTCTTTCCATCTGCATCCGTTGGAGTTGTTGGAATTGTGTATCCATTTGTCACACTTCGCGATATATCAAAACCAAGAAATATCAAATAAGTACGCCAAATGCTCCAAAAGGCATAGTTTGAACCATCAAACAATGGAGCTCTGTTTGTAGCAAGACCTTCATTTGAACCCATGTGTGCTATTAGGATCTACCTCCAAGCGATAAAGCTTTCAATTCGAAGGAACCCTGCTCTGATACCAATTGAAGAGCACATAAAAAATACTAAGAGGCGATGAATCAGTATTTTAAACCTTTAAACACATGAAACCATATGAAACAACAAATAGAATAGTAAGAGCAAACACCAACAAGGAGAATGCCAATTTCACGTGGAAAACCCTTTCGAGTAAAAAACCACAGCAGATCAATAGCTTTCATTAACAACAAATGGGCATCAACCCAAATTACAAAAGTGAGCACCAACTCACTGATTGGAAGCACCAACTTCGAACTGCTGAAGCACCAACTCCAGCGTGAGCACCAACTCACAGAAGATTATCACACCACAACTCTGATATTCTGATTTATTGACTCAAAACACATTCTTCCATACACATATTCTCTTCAAACTGGGAACTATCATAATTTGAACATTACCTCAATCTGTATACCTCAACAATCTTGCAATTTGAAACAACACTATACATACTTCAAATCACAAAAAGTCTTCATGATACTTGGCACGAATTAACTCAAAATGCCACACCTTCACACAACCAAAATGCAGGTTTAAAAATCACTCTGGCAGTAATCAGAATCCATGCAAGAGCCCAAAATAACTCTCACAGCCCCACAATGTACAGCTCAAATCATATCTCAAAAACCATCATCACTTGCTGATTGCAAACTAAGTAGACTTCACCAAATCACTCGAGTCCACATACGCAATACAAGTGCACACACTTGTGAATATTAACCAAAGGGAAGAATACCACCAAATGCAATGGCTTGGTTGTAGGTTAACGCCTATTCCCTTTTGCAACAAATGAATGGTCTGCAAATGTTCTTGATCCCACAAAGCCTTGTATTAGAACAACACCATGACTTCACATAAAAGGCACAAAATATTTGTTGCGGCTAACTCCATAATACCGTCCACATATTTTTGAATAGACACGATGGCATTAAACAATATTTGCATCCCCACACACCATCAACCAAGGAAGATAGCTCAACATCAAAAGAAAAGACTCTCACAGCTCACAATATATTTTCCATCACGCTCTATTCAATAGGCGCTGCTCAAATAATAATGAAGGTGTTAGTCACACACCCCGATACTTGCATGATCACCGCTTTCTAAAGAATTAAGTCAGGAATAAAGCTCACACAACAAAAGTGGTAACGAAATTTATTTAAACGACCACACATCACCACTCCCGAATGAGCACATCCGCGAACCTCAAAAAAATGGCACAACTTGCTCAATAATAAGACATTACAATAAAACCAAAGAGCACATCATTTTCAACCATTGCCGGAACACATTCCAAATAGTCACGGCTTGCCAATATACATCCCATTAAAATGGAGCAATGCAATTATAAAGAGAACGACTTCAAAAGATTCAATAAATCATGAGCCGATGTAGAGAATAGAAGACTCGGCAAAGAGTCTCGAGCCGCCCTCATTCAAACCATCGCTAAAGATAGATGAGTCAGAGATATGCAAATAAATTGTGAAGGAATAAGGGAGCCACCATCAACGAATCTGTCAGAAGAATTTTCAATGCAAGCCTGAAGCTGTCCGAATTAATTTGACCAAGGCGTTACAAAAGAAATGATTTGACCATTTGAAAATTCAAAGCTGACATGGCATAATGCTGACAGATCAAACAGTTCCCCATAGAAAAAATGAGCAACACTGCAATCCTCCGAAAATCTTGTTTGTCATGTGCAGGCTCAATAAATTTGGCTTCAAGCATGCATACAACACCACTTCCTCTTTGTGAGCCTCAAAGTCAAGCTCCATTTGACAAAAATATTTCAATAAAGTCACTTTATAAAAGTACTTTATTTATTTATTTTAAGACGGGAGTAAAAAGTACCTTCGGGATGTTCTACAGGGAAAATATGAAAGGTGAATTGGAAACTCATTTGTTTATGCTTGATTCTATTTTCTTTGTGGAGATTTGATGCTTTTAGTGAGGGCAGACCTAAGACGAAAACCCTAAAGGAATTGGTTTTAGTGGTGAAACATCCACCCTACCCAATTTGCAGGTGGAGTTATTCATATTTCATGCATGCGCTGAAGAGTTGCAGGTTTCGGAATATTATAAATACAAAATTAAAAATATCAAATTTTATGGGAGGCTGGATGGTTATCCAGCCGCACCATTTTATGGAGCCAAAGAGTGGCTGTACCATTTTATAAATTTCTAAGAAGAGGTTGAAGCTTGTGTGAAGGCTTAAAAGCCTTTGAGAACTCCAACGCAGCATTTTGTGGGGTCTTTGAAGCCAGCTCAGCAGCCAAAAGAAGGATGCAACATATAATAATGCTGCCATACAGCCTATAAACCTGCCGTACTTCCTATGCTGAGCTGTACCATTCAAGAGGAATTCCATACCACTCTTTGGGGATATTTGGACTTTATATGATTGCTGTGTGGAATGTTTGGAAGCTATAAAAAGGTCAGCAAATTATATATATATATATATATATATATGTATGTATCTATGTATATGTATCTATGTATATACATATGTATCTATATATATATATATGCATTTTCTGTGATAAATCAGTATGATGTAATATCTCTTTATTCACTAGTTTGCTATAACATCATAAATATTTGTGTTTATTATTATTTGATGCACACAATAATTTAATATTTAATTGAGGAAATTTTTTTATTGTCATTGTCATTCTATTTATCAGTTCTGTGGTAATTGTTTATGATATTGTGTCAAACATAATACTTCATGCAAACTGTTTGACGAAATGTTTGTAAGTTCAAAGTGAGAAATTTTGCAAGTTTGGAACTATAATTTTGGGTAGGGTTATTACAGATTGTGGAGATGGCAAAGATTAGCCATTTTGTTCTAAGTAATACAGACTCCTCATCACCTTACATTTTCTGAAGGGCCTTCATTAGCCCTTATTTCATCTCTTCATCATCATCTAGAGGCACTCTCCTATGCCATGTTGCATACCACGTGGGATTTAGAGTGTACTTTGCCATATGAAGGGGTGTTCATAGTGTTCTATTGCTGTTTCACAGTGGGCTGGCCTAATATACTCAAAACATTCCAAATCAAGCTCCTTGCTATGAATGGATTGCTTTAATCTAAGCATTCTGTCAAGTGTCTCATAAATCTCTCCAAGGCTAGGAGGGTTTATAGTAGCATATTTTATTATCCACACAATAGGTGAGGTGAAAGGGCAAACGTATATACAAAGAATGAAAATAATCTACATTTTAGAAACTTAGAACAATAAAATTAGAAATTTTATAATAAAATCAGCAATTTATTGATAAAATCGGCAACTTATTAAAAATTAGTGATTTTTTGTTTCACACTTCTTCCTCTAGCCATGCTTGTCTTTGACCATCTGCCCACTTTCAATTGACCACCATTAACTATAGTGGTCCGTACACCTCAAGCATTCTAGTATCCACGGGTTTGAGGAATTCCTTCCTTGAAAAAATTCTAAACAAAGCAAGTGAGGTGTTATGGTTGCAAATGATGTAATGTCCCCTATCCTGATTTGCCCTAGAATTCACCTATTGATCACAAATTGCAACAATTTAGGGTTAGGGTTTCACCTTATTAAATAAATATCTCTTTAATGATGTAATCTTGGATTGGAATCCTGCATTCACCACATGAACAATATATGCAAATATGTATATATGCTTGTTAGGGTTAGACAATTGCATCGCATCCATAGATTATCAACAAGCAAACATATTAGGAATTTGGGAGAAGGGACATGATGGGTCCGTTCGAAGCCATATGCCAAGCCTAAGAGGGTGTATACCACAACCCTCCCCCTTGGCGAGTTGTACCTGCTTTCCCCATCAATGTCTCAGCCCCTAAAGACACTTGCCACCTTGTGGGATTGGGCGGTGATTGCAAGTGGGCTTTCTGGGCTCCTACCACTTCACCCCTGACCCTTCCTTCTTGAGGAATTGGGCACAGGTCGCAAGTGGGCTTCTAGCCCCTATCACTTCACCACTGGCCCTACCCATAGAGTGGGTTTCAGACAGTCAACATAATTCTGATTCATCATAAGAAATCCTTTATTAAATACTCTTATTATCTTATAAGCAATGTGCATACATAGGTAAACAATGATTTGCAAAAAATACACCTAACTATATGTGTGCTAGATAATAATGATTTGTTGCGTTTGATTGGTTTCCCTTTTATAGCTGATCTCTAACTTGCTCTACTTTTCATCCATCCTTTCTTAACATTTAGGAGATACTGTTAGCGTGCATAAGAATCTATTATTCATATTCATATTAAAGAAACATAATATCTTATAGGGCTCAATAATTGCTGCAAGCATCATAGCATCATTATATATATATATTTATTTATTTTATTGGACTTACTCCCCTTATTGTAGATTTATCATTGCTTTCATATACATCTCCTTGGGTTATCTCCTTCTTCACACATCTTCTTGATAACTTCTTCATGAATAAATTTGTTGATCGAACCAACTTATTACATTCGTTTTTCCCAATCTGTTAATACATTATTCATGAACAACTTTGCTATACTCATAGATATTTTTGAGATTTTTTCTTCCTTCTTTGATTCTAATTGCTGATCCTTGACCCTCCCCTTTGAGTATGTTTTCCCTTTCTATATCCCCACAGAGGGGAAGAGTCATAACCCTTCATTGTGTGTGTCCCTAATGGACACGTTGTCCTTGTTTGATCATTGCCTCTTCAACCAATCAATGCCTCCTTTTAATGTGTCCACTCCTTCACTGAATTGATGCCTTTTGTTGTGTCTTTTGGAGGAGGTCGCAGGTTAGAGAGTGTCGTGTAGGGTTATTTTTCTGCTCAGATCACCGCTCTTTTTATTTCCTTGGATGATGTGATTAATTACCTTGTTCTTTCATGGGGGCATGACAGTTTGCCCTTCCCAAGATTGCTTGTCCTCAAGCAATAGGAATTGAAACTTTACAACTAATTATGATTGTCTTGATTTATGCTTGACTCAATACTATAATGATGTCTTTGGAGAGTAGTTGTTGGTATACTTGCCCCAACTTACCAATAAGGTTAATACCGTCCACTAAGGTGTGAGAACAATTTATTGTCTTATGTACTACTATTCCCCAATAACTCTCAACAACAAAACCAAGTGTTGGGAATTGATACAACTTGTCATTTAAGACAAGTTTTCTCTCATTTCATCACCGCAAGTATCCTAGGATATGATACATATCCTTCATTACCCTTTGTTGAATTCTATAATGATAGTAAAATGTTTACATCCTTCATGAAGATGGATTTTTGTAGCGTTGTGAATAATGGGATCTTTTATGCAAGCCAATTTGAGTGAAGGATCTTAAATAAAGTATGTTTTATTTCACATGATCTCTTTAATCAATATCAATTTATCCCTATGTTTGGAAGGTGAGAATGATCCTGAGATTTGTGGGTTATGGGCCCATAATTAGCGTAGGTTTATGTAACTTGATTTGCATCAAATTTATCCAAGGTACCTATATACCTAATATTGATGTCCTTGGTCTTTAATCATGAATGTGGGGTTATTTTGATCAAGAAAAGTACTTAGGAGAAGAAGACCCTTGGACGAAATGATCTACTCTAGATCACTTTGTAAACTACAAGGTAGATCCATGCATTTCAATTAGATGGATTGGATTTGTACTTATAATCTTGTTCAAAGCAAATTTCTCGTAAGGTCTCCAAATTTATAGGTTCCTAAAGAGCTAAGTTGTCTTCGTTACCTTCTCTCAAAATGTTTCTTTGGCAGGTCAGAGTTAGGTTGAATCTAGGTTTTCATTACTATTTCTAATTCCAACTAGGCGTGTTCATCACAACTTACTGTATGATGATTTGATTGGGTGTTATGGGTAAATCATTGTAGATTGTTTTGGTATCCTTTTGAAAGTTATTATTTTTGGCTTTTAAAGGTTTTGACCATTCTAGGTCCAGATGATATTTTGGTGCACTTATATCGCGATGTTTGAAAGTGAGATAGTCTTAACCCATCTTTTGTATTTTTTTTAGGGGTGCCTAAGTTTTGTGACAACTAGTGATGGCAGCATGTGGATTTTCTATTAAGTTATATCATTTGATTTGTCATTAACTATGTTGGGTGGTTTATGATGGATTATTTCTTCCTTGGGGAAACCTTGTGATATTTTGATTGTTTGAGTTCTTGATGGATGGATGAGTGACATTTGCTTATTGAATTGTCTTTTATTTCCATTTCTTGAAGGAGTCACCACTCTTCATAATGATCCAAGTCATCACCCTTCATAGCAAATGACTCACCACCTTTAACAACTGTCTTTGAGAATAATACTTTACTTCCAAGTTGATTGATAGATTTGTTCCCTATTGATGGTTTCTTACTAGGATGATCGCCCTTTTTTTATCTTATTGTTGAGGGAGTAATAGTCTCTCACATTATGAAGGGTCACAACTTTTTACATTTGACGGGTCACTATTCTTGAGGTCATAATTTAATTCTTTTGCAAAATTACTTAATGTTCTATTCTCAATTGGATTCTTCAAATGCTCTCTCTTTTATATTTCAAGTTTGAGGAAAGTCACACCCTTTCACTCAAGTGGTTACAACTCTTCACTAATTCAAGATAAGTTAATTTATTGAGGCATTTTGATAGACGATGTTGTTAACATTTTCATGAAGTAACCTTATGGAGTAATCTTGTTGAAGATACATGAAGCAACACATAGATACACGTGATACATAGAGTATTAATATGAAGCATGACACATACACACAAACACACGTAATACATAGAGTATATGCAAGCATGGAGCATATATGTGAATAATACATGAAGTATACACACAAATACACGAAGTCACAAAGCATACATATGAATACATGTAAGTCGTAAAGCATACACGTAAATATGTACGTCGCATGAATACACATTTACACATGAGTGCATGTAAGTGACAAAGCATGTAATTTGCAAAATATACACTTGAATTCACAAAGTATATGAAAAGCACACACATAGTCGCATGAATACATGTAGGTCACAAAGTACACACATGAATATATGTATGTCACAAAGTAAGTCACAAAGTATACACTTGGATACACATAAGTCATAGAGTATATATTTGAATATATGTAAGTCGCAAAACACACTCATGGATACACGTAAGTCACAAAGTATTGTCATGAATACACGCAATTCATGAAGTATGCATATAGATACACGTAAATCACAAAGTATTCACATGAATACCCGTACATTGCAAAGTATACAACTTGAATACACACAAGTCACAAGGTATACACTTGAATTCACATAAGTCACAAAGTATGCACTTGAATACATGTAAGTCACAAGGTATACACTTGAATACACACAAGTCACAAAGTATACACTTGAATACATGTAAGTCACAAGGTATACATGTAAGCCACAAAGTATACACTTGAATACAAGGTATGCAAAGTATTCACATGAATACATGTAATACATAAAGTATACACAGGAAACATGAAGCATACATGTGAATACACATAATACATGAAGCATACACAGGAAGCATGAAGCATACACGTGAATACACGTAATACATGACGCCTACACGTGAATACACGTAATACATGAAGCCTACATGTGAATACACGTAATACATGAAGCATACACAGGATGGTAGGAAAGATGCTTTGATACCACTTGTAATGTCCCTTATCCCTATTTGCCCCTATTTGCCCTAGAATTCGCCTATTGATCACAAATTGCAACAATTTAGGGTTAGGGTTTCACCTTATTAAATAAATATCTTTTTAATGATGTAATCTTGGATTGGAATCTTGCATTCACTATTAAATTTTGAACCAGAAATAAGAGCTAACAGAAAGTTAACAACAAGAACAAAACACACACCAAAATTACCCTAGGAAAACCCTCCTAAGGGAGAAAAACCCAGCCAATAATATCTCTTATATTATTGAATCACAATGAGAAACTCCTTTACAATAGAGGCTGATAATGAAGGCCAGAACACAACATCACAATCTGATACACATCCAGAACTGAGTGATCTCCAAACTGTCAATAGTTATCACAGTCTGCACCTTACACCAATCTGCACTTGAAAAATTCGAACTTCACCTCTGAATACAGAATGAATGTAAATACAAAGTGGTTTTCTAAACATAGCATGTCAGTTACATGCAAGTTAGATACCTCTGCATGTCAGAAGGTGCTTGTAGGATAGTTACAAGAGGACGCACAAGAGGAATCATGCAACTAAATTTAGGAGGCATTACAAAAAGATTCCATTGCATGTCAGTTACAGATTGCATGCAAACTTTGAATAAGATAGTTTGAAGGTCGGCCCAGCTTCAAAATAGCAAATACAAAGATAGCTGGAAGAATCTGATTGACGCTGTCATAAACATTAACACTCCCTCTCAGCTAGGGAGGATACTTCCAGTTGCACAAGACAAATCCAAATCACCTCATTGTGATGTAGTCATCTCATCATGGCGTCCACCATGGCTACTCCAAGAGAATAGAACAAGGGCTTTCACCTCAAACTTCTCTCGCAGAGAAAGATGCAATAACAAGGGCTTACACCTCAAACTTCTCTCGCAGAGAAAGATGCAATAACAAGGGCTTGCACCTCAAATCTCTCTCGCAGAGAGAAATGCACTAACAAGGGCTTGCACCTCAAATCTCTCTCGCAGAGAGAAATGCACTAACAAGGGCTTACACCTCAAATCTCTCTCGCAGAGAGAAATGCACTAACAAGGGCTTGCACCTCAAATCTCTTTAGCAAAGAGAAATGCATTAACAAGGGAAACAAGAGTCACTGAGGCTGAGACTCTCTCTCAGCAAGAGCAACATTCTCCACAATACCAAGCTTATCTCGAAAATAAGAAAACTTCACTCTAGAAAGTGGCTTGGTGAAAATGTCAACTGTTTGCTCATCTGTGCAAATATACTTGAGTTCAACTGCTTTTCTTTGAACCATATCTCTCAAGTAATGATACTTGATCTCCACATGCTTGGTTCTATCATGAAAAACAGGATTAACAGAAAGCTTCACACAGCTTTGGTTGTCACAAAGAATCACAGTAGGTTCCAAAACCTGTCCAAACAGTCTTGCAAGAAGCTTTCGAAGCCACATTGCTTCTCGAGCTGCCACACAAGCTGCCACATATTCAGCTTCTGCTGTACTTTGGGCCACACATGACTGTTTTCTGCTGCACCAAGAAATCATAGTAGGGCCTAAGCTGAAACAACAACCGGAAGTGCTCTTCCTATCAGGTACACACCCTGCCCAATTTGAATCAGAAAAACCTTGCAATTTCAGATCTTCACAAGAAGTATATTTCAGACCATATCCCACTGTACCACGCACATATCTCAATATATGCTTGGCTGCAACAAAATGAATTTGTCTAGTCTCAGACATGAACTGACTAAGAGTGTTAACAGCATAACATATATCAGGCCTAGTATTGATCAAATACATTAAACAACCAATTAACTGCCTGTACATAGTAGGATCAACTAAATCTGAAGTGGCAGCAACCTCATGTAACTTTTTCAGATTTGCTTCCATAGGAGTTGACATAGACTTGCAGTCTAACATACCAAATCGTTTCAAAATGTAAATAGCATATTTCCCTTGACTCAGGAAAATCTCATTTGGTCTTTGCCATACTTCTAAACCAAGAAAGTAATGCAAAAGACCAAGATCTTTCATCTCGAATTAAAAGGTTAACTCTTCCTTACATTTAGCAATAAGATCATCTCCTCCAGTAATAAAAAGATCATCAACATAAAGAACCAAAATTAATGCTTTATCTTCAATTACCTTGAAATAGAGATTTGGATCTGCATCATTTTTGAGGAAGCCCAAGCTTACTAAATAATGATCAATTCTTTCATACCACGCATGTGGAGCTTGCTTAAGGCCATACAAGGCTTTTTTCAATTTGCATACATGTGATTCCTTCTCATGAATCACAAAACCCTCTGGCTGCTCAATAAATACCTCTTTTTCAATTACACTATTTAAGAATGCTGTCTTTACATCCATTTGATGTAATTTCCATCCTTTAACAGCAGCAATAGCAATAATGGTTCTGATGGAAGTATATCGAGCTACAGGAGCAAATGTTTCCTCATAATCTATACCTTCTTTTTGAGAAAAACCTCTTGCTACAAATCTGGATTTATACTTTTCAATACTTCCATCAGCTGCATGTTTAATTTTAAACAACCATTTAGAAGAAACAACAGATTTACCTTTAGGCCTTGGAACAATGTCCCAAACATCATTCTTGATAATAGATTGATATTCTTCTGTCATGGCATCTCTCCATACTTGCTGATTTGAAGCCTCTTCAAAACTTGAAGGCTCAGATTCAATAATATGACTCATTGAAGCAACATAACCTGCAAACTTATGAGGTCTCTTACTTTCTCTGAAAGTACCACGAGGGGCTGCAAATTTTTCAGCCTCTTCCATAGTATGCCTGGCCCACAAAGGTCTCTTCTTGTCAGATGAAACATTACTTGGTCCAGAATAGGAATCTAAAGGATCAACAGGACCAAGAGGGTCTTCTAAATCAGGAGTCTCCCTCTGAATCTCAGAAGGGGAATCAGGAGCAGCAATGTCCATATCTTGAGAAGTCTCATGATCTTCTCTATCAATTTCCATAGAAGATCCTTTAGATCTTTTGCAAGCTACATCTTCTTCAAATGAAACATCTCTGCTGATTTCAATTTGCTTTTGTCCTGGAATGTAGACCCTGTAAGCTTTTGAAGTTTCACTGTAACCAACAAAAAATCCCTTCTTGCTTGAAGGTTCTAATTTAGATCTTTTTTCTTTAGGTATATGAATGTAAACTGGACATCCAAAAATTCTAAAATGACCAACTTCAGGTTTGATACCTATGAATGCTTCTTCAGGAGTCATATTGTTTAAAATTTGATGTGGGCAACGATTCTGAACATAAACAGCTGTCCTGCAAGCTTTTTCCCAAAGAAAAATTTGAAGTCCTTGATCATGGATCATGGCTTTTGCTGCCTCAACAATAGATCTGTTCTTTCTTTCTGCAACTCCATTTTGTTGTGGATTATAAGGGACACAAAACTCCCTCTTAATCCCAGCATCAATACAGAAATTTTGAAAAACACCAGAAGTATATTCACCCCCATTGTCAGACCTTAAAACTTTGATCCTCTTATCAGACAAATTCTCTACTTGAGCTTTGAACTCTTTAAATCTAGACAGGACTTCATCAGATTCTTTAGATTTTAAAAAATAAATCCAAGTCTTATGTGAGAAATCATCAATAAAAGTCACATAGTACCAAAAACCACTCAATGATGCAGCAGACATAGGTCCACATAAGTCAGAATGAATCAGCTCTAAAATTCCTTTTGCTCTACTTTCACTATTGTGAAAAGGACTTTTGATGTTCTTACCTAAAGCACAACCTTTGCAGACAGCAACATGTTCTTGATTGAGCTTTGGGAGACCAATGACCACCTTCTCCATGGAAGAAAGAGTTCTGAAATTTAGATGAGCGAATCTTTTATGCCACAACTCACTAGAACTCATGGAATCATGTGCTAAAGCTTGAATAGGACGAGCTGAAAGTCTATATAGACTCTCATAATGGGCACCAATTTCACGAGCTGTTTTAATGTTGGAGTTCTTCTTCCATGCAAGAACTTTGCCTTCAGCAAATGCAACTTGGTATCCTTTATCTTCCAATGCTGAAATAGAAATCAGATTCCTCTTGATTCTAGGAACGAACAAAACATCACTCAGATGAAGAGGAATTCGTGAATTTAAATGAAAGGATATAGATCCGGCACCTGTCACAGAATAACAAGCATCATTACCAATAATAACTTGCAAGTGAGTATCCTTTTCTCTTAGATCAGAAAGGTGCTCTTGATATCCCGTAAGATGGCGAGAAGCTCCACTATCAATTAGCCAAGTATCACTATCAGTAGGAACATTACTTGAAAGAGCTGATATAAACAAGAAACCCTCTGAATCTTCACTTGATTCTCTATGGGTAGAATCATTTTCAACATTTGTAACAGCAACTTGATGCTTAGGTCTTGATGGACAATCTTTAGCGAGGTGACCATACTTGTCACATCTGAAACACTGAATCTTAGATAGATCCTTCTTCTTCTTAGGTTCAGGGGCTGAACCAAAATTCCTATCTTCATACCTCTTGAAGTTTCCTTTCCTTCCTTTCCTTTTAGAAGTATGAGCAGCAAGGACATGCTCTTCTTCATGGTGAGATCTTCGCCCATTTCCTCGTGCCTCCAATCTGCATTCCTCTTGAATACAATCAGCTCTCAAACGATCAAAATTGGGTAACTCAGCTCTTCCACTAATTCCTTGAATGAAAGATTCCCAAGAGTGAGGAAGGCCATTCATGGCCAACATAACCAGGTCTTTGTCTTCAATAGAATTTCCAATAGCATTTAGCTCATCCTTCAATTCTGAAATCTTCATGAAGAAGGATACAACAGATTCTCCTCTAGCCATTTAATATGTAAGAGTTTACGCCTTAACGCTAGAGTTCTGCTAGTGTTGTTAAATTCATGCAAGCTTTGAAGACTCTCAAACATCTTTTTAGCTGAATCTAGCTTGGAAATGACAGGTACCAAATGATCCTTAACAGAATCAATCAAAAACTTCTTTGCCATAATATGGTTCTTCCTCCATTGAGCTTTCTCAGCGTCATCAACAGGTTCAGCTACATCAGACTTCACATAGTTGAGAAGGTCATTTTCTTCAAGTGCAATTAGGATTCTGAATTTCCATGAAGTAAAGTTGGATGCACCATCCAGCCTATCTTCAACTTTTAGTCCGTTCACCATTGTAGAAAGTTGAAATAAACAGGCTAGAAGACAAGCAAAAAATATTTCAAGGCTTAAGAGTTCTGGTTCTGGATCTTTTCTTTAAACCCGCTCTGATACCATGTTAAATTTTGAACCAGAAATAAGAGCTAACAGAAAGTTAACAACAAGAACAAAACACACACCAAAATTACCCTGGGAAAACCCTCCTCCTGAGGGAGAAAAACCCAGCCAATAATATCTCTTATATTATTGAATCACAATGAGAAACTCCTTTACAATAGAGGCTGATAATGAAGGCCAGAACACAGCATCACAATCTGATACACATCCAGAACTGAGTGATCTCCAAACTGTCAATAGTTATCGCAGTCTGCACCTTACACCAATCTGCACTTGAAAAATTTGAACTTCACCTCTGAATACAGAATGAATGTAAATACAAAGTGGTTTTCTAAACATAACATGTCAGTTACATGCAAGTTAGATACCTTTGCATGTCAGAAGGTGATTGCAGGACAGTTACAAGAGGACGCACAAGAGGAATCATGCAACTAAATTTAGGAGGCATTACAAAAAGATTCCACTACATGTCAGTTACAGATTGCATGCAGACTTTGAATAAGACAGTTTGAAGGTCGGCCCAGCTTCAAAATAGCAAATACAAAGACAGTTGGAAGAATTTGACTGACGCTGTCATAAACATTAACATTCACCACATGAACAATATATGCAAATATGTATATATGCTTGTTAGGGTTAGACAATTGCATCGCATCCATAGATTATCAACAAGAAAATATATTAGAAATTTGGGAGAAGGGACATGATGGGTCCGCCCGAAGCCATATGCTAAGCCTAAGAGGGTGTATACCATAGCTCTCTCCCTTGGTGACTTGTACCTACTTTCCCCATCAATGTCTCAGCCCCTAAAGACAGTTGCCACCTTGTGGGATTGGGCAGTGATCGCAAGTGGGCTTTTTGGGCTCCTACCACTTCACCCATGGCCCTTCCTTCTGGAGGAATTGGGCGGAGGTCGCAAGTGGGCTTCTGGCCCCTACCACTTCACCATTGGCCCTATCCACAAGGTGGGTTTCAGACAGTCAATGTAATTCTGATTCAATCATAGGAAATCCTTTATTAATTCTCTTATTATCTTATAAGCAATATGCATACATAGGTAAACAATGATTTGCAAAAAATACACCTGAATATATGTGTGTTGGATAATAATGATCTGCTGCGTTGGATTGGTTTCCCTTATAGGTAAACAATGATTTGCGAAAAATACACCTGAATATATGTTTGTTGGATAATAATGATCTGCTGCGCTGGATTGGTTTCCGTTTTATTGCTGATCTCTAACTTGCTCTACTTTTCATCCATCCTTTCTTAATATTCAGGAGATACTGTTAGTGTGCATAGGAATCTATTATTCATGTTCATATTAAAGAAACATAACATCTTATAAGGCTCAATAATTGCTGCAAGCATCATTATATATATATATATATATATATATAATATTAAGAAAGGATGGATGAGAAGTAGAGCAAGTTAGAGATCAGCAATAAAAGGGAAACCAATCCAGCACAGCAGATCATATATATATATATATATAATATTAAGAAAGGATGGATGAAAAGTAGAGCAAGTTAGAGATCAGCAATAAAAGGGAAACCAATCCAGCACAGCAGATCATATATATATATATATATATTGGACTTACTCCCCTTATTGTAGATTTATCATTGCCTTCATATATATCTCCTTGGGTTATCTCCTTCACACATCCTCTTAATAACTTCTTCATGAATAAATCTGCTGATCTAACCAACTTATTTCATTTGTTTTTACCCATCTGTTAATACATTATTCATGAACAACTCTGCTATACTCATAGATATTTTCCAGATTTCTTCTTCCTTCGTTGATTCTAATTGCTGATCCTTGATCCTCCCCTTTGAATATGTTTTCCCTTTTTATATCCCCACGGAGGGGAAGAGTCTTAACCCTTCATTATGTTTTTCCCTAATGGACATGTCGTCCTTGGTTGATCGTTGCGTCTTCAACCAATCAACACCTCCTTTTAATGTGTCCGCTCCTTCACTAAATCGATGTCTTTTGCTGTGTCTTTTGGAGGAGGTTGTGGGTTAGAGAGTGTCGTGTAGGGTTATTTTTCCACTTAGATTACCGCTCTTTTTATTTCCTTGGATGATGCGATTAGTTACCTTGTTCTTTCACAAGTGCATGACATATGAACATCTATATGGCTCTAGGTGGGTTATGAACATCTATATGGCTCTAGGTGGGTTAGAGAGTGTTGTGTAGGGTTATTTTCCACTTAGATTACCGCTCTTTTTATTTCCTTGGATGATGCGATTAGTTACCTTGTTCTTTCACAGGTGCATGACAAATGAACATCTATATGGCTCTAGCTTTTGCCACGATTGTCAACACCCAATCTATCTTCTCAATGTCTTCCAATGCATTGTTTAACATATGAACACATCATGCAGTCCTTAAAATGTGCTTGTAAGCATCCTCTACCAAATAAGTCACTTCTTGTACAACATTAGAGGGCCCAATCCTTTTTATGGATTCCTGCAAATTTAAAATTGGAAGTTTGCATCCTTGCTTTTTGCCCAACAATCAATAGCTCTACAAAAATAAGAGCTAGCTGAATATTTACAATGACATTGATGAGTGGCCAATGTCTAATATCAACCCACCCATTCATGATGATAGAGTACCCATCCCTTGTCCAAACATGTCTCATCTGCTCCATCACTATATTCACCTTGGAATACTCTTTATCAAGGAGGGGGTTTGTAGCTTATGTTCACCAAGGGGCCAAATAAAGACTGATAACAATTGCATTTTTGACCATTTGTTTAAAATATGGAGAACGTGCCTAATGAAATGTTATGGCATTGGCATAGAAGAAATTGACAATAGAGTATTAAAGTATTATTGTAATATTCAGTGGTCATTAGTTAGTTAGTAGTTTACTTTCAGTTAGCTTAGTTTGCTTCAATTAGCTTTTAGTATCTTTATGTTGATTACTTTAGTTAACGATTGTTTCCTTTTAAAAACATCATCTTGTATTGTATTATTTAAGGAGTATTCCTCTCCTTTGTAAATAATGAATATTGAATATTAATTATCATTTTATGGTAGCAGAACTTAGGCTCGAACCTTTTTAACAGATTTTTCTATAAAAAATTGTAAAGTTTTTTAGTTGATTTTTTTAAAGATAAAAATCGAGGAATTTTGTGAAGAATTTTTTGTGAGCCGAGTTTTTTAAAATTGAAGTTTGAAGCTGATTTTTGGGGGGGTTGCATAAAATTTTGTGAAGTTTCTGGCAAAGATTTTGAGGTTTTTCTGTTGGAAATCGCGTCCTCTTTTCTCTTGAGTTTTTTGAGGGTTTCTAAGGTACAAAAATTGTGTTTTTTTTAAGGGTGAAAATTGCGACTTATCTTTGCATGAAATTGCGGGGTTTTTTCAAGCCTCAAATTGCAGAATTTTGTGGTTACTTGCATATGGCATCTTTTTGTTTTCGGGTGCTATATCTAAGATTGTGGTGAATTTGCTCATGCGGCTTCACGTCTTAGCGTTTTGTGGAATTATTTCGCGCCTTTTCTTCATTTTTTGGGTGACGGATTTGAAGGCGATGTTCTACATTTCTTGGGCGATTTCAAAGGTATTTTGCATATATAAAAACACAATTTTTTGCCAAATCGCTGTAAATTTTTAATGATCAGATTAAAGCACAGAAAATTAATTCAAAATCAGACACAACAACACAGCAGATACCCTGGGAAAACCCTCCTCTTGAGGGAGAAAAACCCAGCAACAAAGATCTCTCTTATATATATAAATAGAGCAACAATTCTCTTTACAATGAGGCCAATCACAAGGCCAATCTTCAGCACATAACAAGATGCAATAGCAGATAACAATCTGCACTTCTTTAATAACTATCTCTGCCCATGACTGAATTCGCAAACTGCTCTATAAGGAATTCGCACTCTTAATAGAAGAATATAATATCAAACTTGCTTGATGATGTACAAATGATAAATAGAACTCCTATATATACAAATCCAAGAGACACCTCCTTTTATAATGCAAGTCGGCCAAGCAAAGAATATATGTCTCTTAATAAATGTGACCAATCAAGTAAGTCGTCCTCATATGAAATCGCGCCATTGTATAAGAAGGTCGGCCTTGGATGAGGACGAGTCTTTATCTCTTTAATAAATTCGAGCCATATAAATTAAATAGCCTTAAGGCTATCATTTAATTTATTACGCTGGAATATCAAATCTCGAAGCTGTTTATCATTAACACTCCCTCTCAGCTAGAGAGAATACTTCCAGCTGCTCAAGACAAATCACCTCAACATGATGCCCATCACATTGTCTACAACCAGATGTGAAAAGAAGAATATCAACTCATCGTGATATTAGATATTGCCTCAACACGATATCAACCATAATGGCTACAACCATACTATGGTAAGTACAAGTGTTCATCACTTGCGTGATGTTGTCCCCTCAATGTGACTTTCACCATGACTCTCTCAGAGGGTGAAACACAAGTACAACATATGTCATGGAGTCCCACATGACATCCACCATGACTCAACTCAGAGGGTGGAAACAAGGGCTTTCACGTCAAATTTCTCCGTCTAAGAGAAAAAATGCATTGAGTCCCACATGACATCCACCATGACTCAACTCAGAGGGTGGAAACAAGGGCTTTCACGTCAAATTTCTCCGTCTAAGAGAAAAAATGCATTAACAAGGGCTTGCACCTCAAATTCCTCCGTCTCGGAGGAAAATGCATTAACAAGGGCTTGCACCTCAAATTCCTCCGTCTCAGAGGAAAATGCATTAACAAGGGCTTGCACCTCAAATTCCTCCGTCTCAGAGGAAAATGCATTAACAAGGCTCACTGATACTGAGACTCTTACTCAATCAAGGCTGGATTCTCCACCATACCAAGCTTATCTTGGAAGTATACAAACTTTATCTGGGAGAGGCTTGGTGAGAATATCTAGCGTGCTCATCGCTTTGATGTACCTCAAGCAGACAAATTTTCTCGATTACCATATCTCGATATAGTGGTACTTGATCTCAACATGCTTGGTTTTGTCATGAAACAAGGATTGACAAAAGCTTCACACAATTTTGATTATCACAATGAATGATAGTAGGCTCCATTGATTGTCCAAACAATCCTGCAAGGAGCTTACAAAGCCACACTACGCTTCGAAGTTGCCAAACAAGCTGCAATATACTCTACCTTTGCTCGACTGCTAGGATTGCTTCTCCTTTACACTAGGAAATCATAGCTGAACTCCAAGCTGGCAACAACGGAGGGTGCTCTTCGATCAGTGACACAACACGCCTAACGAATCGGTGAAACCATGTAACTTCAAGTGCATCTGAAGTATACCTCAGCGCATATCCAACGTGCCACGCAAGTATCTCGGATATGTTTAGCTGCAACAAGATGTATTTGTCTCGGATCACACATAAACTGGCTAAGTGCACTCACTGCATAGCAAATATCGAGGTCTAGTGTTAACTAGATACATCAGGATCCAATTAGCTGTCGTACAATGTAGGATCCACCAAATCTGAACTAGCTGCGCCTCCTTCAATTTATGTAGATTGGTCTCCATAGGTGTAGACATGGATTGCAATCCATCATGCCAAATCTCTTAAGTATATCAATGGTGTACTTTCCTTGACTTAGAATCATCTCATCGGTTTACTGGAGACTTCTAATCAAGGAAGTAATGCATGAGCCCAAGGTCCTTCATCTCAAATTAAGTCAACTCCTTCTTACACTCAAGAATCGGTGATCTTCTCCGAAGGATCGGTCGTCAACATATAAAACCAAAATTAATGCATCACCATTGATTACCTTGAAGCGAGATTTGAATCCAGATCATTCTTCAAGAAGCCCAAACTTGGCAGTCACCGTCAATCCTTTCATACCATGCATGAGGCACGCTTAAGACCATACAAGGCCTTCTTCACTTGCAAACATGTGACTCCTTCCCATGAACCTCAAATCCATCAGGTTGCTCTATATAAACCTCTTCCTCAATCACTCCATTGAGAAAGGCTGTCTTCACGTCCATCTGGTGAATCTTCCATCCTCTAGATGTAGCAATAGCAATGATGGTTCTGATAGAAGTATAGCGAGCAACAGGAGCAAATGTTTCATCATAATCAACTCCCTCTTTCTGAGAAAACCCACGAGCCACAAATCTTGCCTTGTACTTCTCAATGCTTCCATCTGCAGCATGCTTAATCTCTAATAGCCATTTAGAAGATACCACAGACTTGCCCTTGGGTCTAGGAACAATATCCCAAACATCATTTTTAAGAATTGACTGATACTCCTCTGACATAGCATCTCTCCAAACTTGAAGACTAGATGCTTCCTCAACACAGGTAGGCTCGGATTCTATAATCTGACTCATCAAGGCAACATAACTGGAGAACTTATGTGGCCTTTTGCTTTCTCTGAATGTGCCTCTAGGAGCTGCAAAACTTAAAGCCTCATGCATATTACGCCTGGCCCATAGAGGTCTCTTTCTCCCAATAACAATGTCAGTAGGCCCATCAGTAGGTTCCAAGGGTTCAACAGGATCAACATCTTCTTTTGGTTATGAAGTTTCCCTCTGAATCTCAGGAGTATGGTCAACTTCCATATCCTGAGGAGACTCTTCATTATTAATCTCCATATGAATCCCCCTGGATCTTCTGAATGCAACATCTTCCTCGAATGTGACATCCCTACTAATCTCTATCATCTTCTGACCTGGAATGTAAATTCTATAGGCTTTTGATGTCTCATTGTAACCCACAAATATTCCCTTCTTGCCAGAAGGCTCCAACTTGGTTCTCTTTTCCTTGGGAACATGAATATAGACAGGACATCCAAAGATCCTCAAATGACTGACTTCAGGCTTCTTCCCTGTAAAGGCTTCTTCTGGAGTCATATTCTCCAAGATCTTATGAGGACTTCTGTTCTGAACATACACAGCTATCCTGGAAGCTTCTGCCCATAGGAAGGTTTGTAAATCTTGATCATGGATCATGGCCTTCGCTGCTTCCACGATCGTTTTGTTCTTTCTTTCTGCAACACCGTTTTGTTGAGGATTATAGGGAACACAGAACTCCCTCTTAATCCCTGCATCAATACAAAAATTCCGAAAACTACCAGAGGTGTATTCTCCACCATTGTCAGATCTGAGGACTTTAATTCTTTTACTAGAAAGATTTTCTACCAAGGCTTTAAACTCTTTAAACCTATCCAACACTTCCTCAGACTCTTTAGATTTCAAAAAATAAATCCAAGTCTTCCTAGAGTGATCATCAATGAAAAGAACATAATACAAGAAACCACTCGAAGAAGGAACAGACATAGGTCCACATAAATCAGAATGAATAATGTCTAAAATACACTTAGATCTATTTTCTCTACTATGAAAAGATGCTTTTATATTCTTACCCAATGTGCAGCCCTTGCAAGTACCTTCGTGCTCCTGGTGGAACTTGGGAAGACCCGATACCATCTTCTCCATGATAGGTAAGGCTCGGAAGTGTAAGTGAGCCAATCTTCGATGCCAAAGATCGCAAAGACTTGAAGAGTCATGAACCAAAGCTTGAAAAGAACGTGTGCAGACCTTGTAAAGGTTTTCATGTCTAACTCCAATTACTTGAGCATTCTTGAAAGTAGAGTTCTCCATCCATACTAGAACTTTTCCTTTGGAGAAGGCAACTTGATATCCTTTATCTTCCAAAGCTGAAATAGAAATAAGATTGCGCTTGATTCCAGGAACATAAAGAACATTACCCAATTGAAGTGATATGCTGGAATCCAAATGAAGTGTAGAGGTCCCAATTCCTTTCACGGAGTAGCTAGCATCCTCTGCAATGATGACTTGTTCAGAAGACTCCTTTTCCAGCAAAGTTGATAAGTGCTCTTTGAAGCCGGTGATGTGACGTGAAGCACCACTGTCGATTATGCAATTGTTGGTGTCGGAGGGTACATTGCTTGATAATGCCAAATAGAACAAATATTCACTTGATTCCTTTTGAGGAGAGGCATCATCAACATCCGCAATGGTGACCTGTTGCTTAGGTCTAGTTGGACAATACTTGGCGAAGTGCCCAAACTTGTCACACCTAAAACATTGAATCTTGGACATATCCCTCTTCTTCTTGAATGGAGGTGCATCATCATTTCCCTTGTCACGATTCCTCTTGAAGAATCCTTTCCTTCCATCTTTTCCTTTATTCTTTGATGCATGGGAGGCGAGAACATGAATGTCTTCATTCTTTGAACTTTGACCAATGCCTCTTGCCACCAACCTTGATTCCTCTTGAATGCAATCTAATCTTAGGCAATTTTGATCTTGCACTGATTCCTTGAATGTAAGATTCCCAAGACAAAGGTAGACCATTGAGAGCAAGCATAGTCAGGTCTTTGTCATCAACCATATGCCCTATTGTCGAGAGCTAATCTCTCAAATCTGCAATCCTCATAAAGTATGCAATCACTGATTCACCTTTCGCCATCTTCACATGATGAAGTTGTTGCTTCAGTGCAAGTGCCCGGCTGGTATTGTTGATTTCGTACATCTCTTCGAATCTTTTGAACATATCTCTCACTGTCTTCAACTTAGAGACGATAGGCACAATATGATCCTTGACGGAATCAACCAATATCTTCATTGCTTTAACATCTTTCTTCACCCATTGTAACTTCGCTTCTTCCTCCTCAGGTTCAAGAATGCTGGACTCTACGAACTCACCCAAGTCATTTTCACGCAAGGTAAGCATGATCCTAAACCTCCATGATGTGAAGTTGAATGCACCCTCGAGTCTATCCTCGATCTTCAAACCATTCACCATCTTGACTAATGTAAATAGATGAACAACTAGGGTATTGCAGATTAGAAATAATTTGATCACGATCCTCTCAAACCCGCTCTGATACCATGTAAATTTTTAATGATCAGATTAAAGCACAGAAAATTAATTCAAAATCAGACACAACAACACAACAGATACCGTGGGAAAACCCTCCTCTTGAGGGAGAAAAACCCAGCAACAAAGATCTCTCTTATATATATAAATAGAGCAACAATTCTCTTTACAATGAGGCCAATCACAAGGCCAATCTTCAGCACATAACAAGATGCAATAGCAGATAACAATCTGCACTTCTTTAATAACTATCTCTGCCCTTGATTGAATTCACAAACTGCTCTATAAGGAATTCGCACTCTTAATAGAAGAATATAATATCGAACTTGCTTGATGATGTACAAATGATAAATAGAACTCCTATATATACAAATCCAAGAGACACCTCCTTTTATAATGCAAGTCGGCCAAGCAAAGAATATATGTCTCTTAATAAATGTGACCAATCAAGTAAGTCGTCCTCATATGAAATCGCGCCATTGTATAAGGAGGTCGGCCTTGGATGAGGACGAGTCTTTATCTCTTTAATAAATTCGAGCCATATAAATTAAATAGCCTAAGGCTATCATTTAATTTATTACGCTGGAATATCAAATCTCGAAGCTGTTTATCATTAACAATTGCGAGGATGTGTGGTTATTTTGTCTGCAGTTTCATTTGCTGTTTTTTGACAGATTTATGCATTTTTCGGAGCTGTGATTCTCTGAGTTTTTTGAGCGATATTTTAAAAAAAATCATGGGTGACCTTGGAAATTTCGTGGGTCCGTCAAATCTTGGGAGTTTGTTACATTTTTTTGCAATTTTGGTCGAGTTTGTTTTGTGCCTAGGGTTTTCACATTTTCCAGGCTTTCTCATTTTTGCAACTTGAAGACTGTGTTGCTAGGGTTTCTTGCAAATTCTGTGAACCTGTTAGGTTTTTTGTTTAAAAATTCAGAGGATTTTTGACAATTTTTTTTTGGAAAAAATTGTGGCACCATTTTTTGATATTTTTTTGAGAAAAATAAAAATTTGTGAAAAGAAGATTTTTGAAGAGTTTTGTTGATCACAAACTTAGCTTCGTTTTTTGTGCTCTTGGAAAATGGGAGGGATGGAATTTATGCAGTCTGACTAGGTGTCCACCTCATGCATTAATGGCCAAATGACTAGCAAATCGTGTCAAATCATCTACATGGTACATCGATTCTGGAGCCTCTTGGCATTTTACAAACTGGGGAGAGTGGTTCACGGAGTATATGGCTTGCATTGATTCCATCATTTTTGGTAGTGGCGAAGAGTATACAATTGTCAACAAGGGCAATGTCCAGATCACATCTGGTGGGAGAAATTTAATATTTCTCAATGTATACTATGTGCTGGGCATGGAGCTTGATCTACTCTTCGTGAGTCAAATTATGCGACATAGTACAAAGTTGGACATCATTTTTAATTCACACAACTGCTGAATTGTTGATAAGGAGTCCAAGAAAACTGTGGTAGTCGGACTTGAGGATCATGGTTTGTATTGGTTGCTTGATACTAGAGATCCTCTAGAGCATGCGCTGGTTGCGAGGAGTTCATCCATCAACACTCTTTGGCATTAGTAGTATGGGCATCTCAATATCGCCTACCTCTCTCAGTTGGTTCAAGAGAATTTGGTAGAAGGCTTACCTGAGATTCAAGAGTAGACAAATGGTGTTTGTGGAGCTTGCCAAGCAGGGAAGCAACATTGTACTCCATTTTCAGATGGAATGCTTTGGAGAGCATCCAAGGTTCTACAGCTGGTTCATGCAGACGTTTGTGGACCAATGAATACTGCTTCGGTCACTGGTGCTAGGTATTTCCTCTTGTTTGTTGATGATTTTAGTAGAAAAATGTGGGTGTATTTTCTCAAGACAAAGTCACAAGTGTTTAATGAATTTCAGAAGTTTAAAGCGTTAGTTGAAAAAGAGTTTGGATGTCAAATCATCACTCTTAGGTCGGATAATGGGGGTGAGCTCTGTTCCAACTAGTTCATTGACTTTTGTGCTAAACATGGTATTAAACGTCAGCTTACCACTCCCTATACCCCCCTAGCAGAATGGTGTTGTTGAGCAGAGGAATTGTACCATCATAGAAATGGCTTGTTGTATGTTGGAGAACAAAAATGTTCCCAAGAAGTTTTGGGCTAAGGCAGTGTATACTGCAGTATACCCTCTTAACCGGTCTCCCACATAGGTCATCAAGAAGATGACCCCAAAGGAAGCATAGTCTGGGAGGAAACCAAGAATCACTCACCTTTGAGTATTTGGTTCGACTGCATATGTTTGGATTCCGAATGCCGAGAGGACCAAGCTGGAATCCAAGAGCCAAAAGTTGATGCTAACAGGATATAATGACAATCATAAGGCCTATCAGCTGATTAATGTGGCCACTAATTGGTTAACATTCAATAGGGATGTTGTGTTTGATGAGGAAGGTGGGCTATTTTTGCTCTCTTCTCCCATCAAGAGTCTTGAAAATCAACCTTTGAAGACCAAGGATTTGGGAGCGAAGCTTTTAGTAGCTCCATCTGAAGGGAGGGATTTTGATATTGTGGAATCTCCTAGGCACGATCCTCTACTAGCAGGGCGAGATTCTGATGATTCTAACATTGTGGAATCTCCTAGGCAAGATTCTGTACTAGCAGATTTTCCTAAGGATAACCTAGATCAGCATCCAGATGGTACTATTCTAGGCAGCCCAAGTCATGATGATGCTCATCTTGATTTGGAAGAAGATGCATCTTCTCCTCGCCCTAAGTGGTGGGTGAAGCTCATTGGTGATGTTCATGATGATGAGCTTGTTGAGGGAAGATCGTCTAGAGGCAAGAGCAAAAAGAACACAGTAAACTTTGCTCTTATGGCCAACATTTAGAGTGTTTATGAGCCCCAACAGTATTCGGAAGCCAAGGGTAAACCTGAATGGGAAAAGGCTATGGATTTTGAGCATCATACTCTTTTGAAGAACAACACGTGGGTTCTGTTAGATCTTCCACCAGGGAAGAAACCCATTGGCTGTAAATGGGTATACAAGGTGAAATACAAGGCTGATGGAACACTGGATAAATACAAGGCTCAGTTGGTGGCCAAGGGGTTCTCACAGATAGAAGGTATTGACTATGAGGAAACGTTTGCTCCTACAACAAAGATAAGCACTATCCGACTTGTCCTAGCCATGGTAGCACAGTTTGGTTGGAAGGTCCACTAGATGGATGTGAAGAGTGCCTTCCTTAATGGAGATTTGGAGGAAGAGGTATACATGACACAACCTTTTGGTTTTAAGGTTGCAGGAAAAGAGCATAAGGTATGCAAATTGTTGAAAGCATAGTTGGAAAACTTAGCAGGACTCGTCACGGACTCAAGAGTCCTAACCCTGGCCAAGTTGACTCGGCATGGACTTGCGAGTCGAGTCTCGTTGGATCTTTGGCTTGGACTCCCGAGTCCGACCGAGAGACTCGCGTGAGTCCTAGGCTCGAATTCTCGAGTTTCGTGCTTGGACTCTTGCCGCGGCTGGAGGTTGCTTTCTCAAATTTAAAACATGATTTTTTTCATTTTTTTGCTCTTGTTTGCCCAAAATAGGTCTACAAGTTGAGATAGGGTTGGAATATTTGAATTATGACAAATTGATAATGAAATTAGGCTCTTATGTTCTCTAAATGCATTAATTTCTTTTTTCTTTTTGTAAACTATGATTTTTTTTTGGTCGAGTCCTAGCCGAGTTTGTGCTGAGTCTTGAGTCTGAGTTTTCAACTTTGGTTGAAAGCTCTTTATGGCCTAAAGCAGGCACCCAGGGCATGGTACTTGAAGTTTGATAAGTATTTGATTGCACAGGTGTTTCAGAGGAGTCCCTCAGATGCAAATTTATATGTCAAGAACACTGGCAATGATATCATCCTTCTTGTCATCTATGTGGATGATGTCATCATTACTGGTAGTAGGTTACATTTGATTGAACAGATCAAGTCAAATTTGTGTCGGGCATTTGAGATGACGGACTTGGGTCTCCTACACTATTGTCTAGGTGTAGAAGTTTGGCAGACATGTGGCAGTATCTTCATTTCTCAATCGAAGTATCCCAGGAGTTTGCTGAGAAATTCAGGATGGAAGATTGCAAAATCTCACCCACTCCTATGGAGAAAGGGCTAAAATTTTTAGCCAAATTAGACTCACTAGTGGTGAATGAGTTTGAATTTAGGCAACTAGTGGGAAGCCTTATCTATCTTACTACCACTAGACTTGATCTCAGTTTTTCTATGAGCTACATTTCTCATTTCATGATTGCCCCTAAGGCGGAACACTGGCTTGTAGCAAAGCAAGTCTTGAGATATGTAAAAGGGACACCCGACTTTGGCATTCTATATAGCAAATGCAAAGATCCTAGGCTGGTTGGCTTTACAGATTCAGATTGGGTAGGTTTAGTTGATGACAGGAAGTCCACTTCTGGTTATGTTTTCAGTTTTGGTACAAGTACAGTTGCATGGACAGGCAAGAAGCAACAAGCTGTAGCTCTTTCCTCGATCGAAGCAAAGTATCAGGGAATAGTTAAGGCAACATGTGAGGTAGTATGGCTTCAAAGGATGCTTGCTGACATGCAGATGTCTCAAACAAGGCCACTCAAGCTCGCTAAGAATCTAGTCTTCCACAAGTGAGCCAAACATGTTGAACTTCATTGTCATTTCATCCGCTAGCTTGTTGAAGATGGATTTGTGATGTTGTAGTATGTTCCAATTGAGGATTAGGCTGCAGACATTCTCACCAATTCTCTCAATCCGGATAAATTTGTAAAATTTCGGGATAAGCTTCGTGTAGTTAGTAGGATGACCATTAAGGGAGGGTATTAAAGTATTCTTGTAATATTTAATAGTCATTAGTTAGTCAGTAGTTTACTTTCAGTTAACTTAGTTTGCTTCAGTTAGCTTTTAGTATCTTTCTATTTATTACTTTAGCTAACGATTGTTTCCTTTTAGAAACATCGTCCTGTATTGTATTATTTAAGGAGTATTCCTCTCCTTTGTAAATAACAAATATTGAATATCAATTATCATTTCATAGAAAACTCGGCCACTTCTTGTGATTGCATATTAAACTTGCTTCAACACTAGTGGCCCTTTTTTCTCTTCTTTGACTCTCAACATCTATGGATCGGGTAGGCAATGGCATGCTAGGTTATGTAGATTCTATTGTCATTTTCCTACTTCTTGCATCACCCTCCATGTGAAACCTAGTGAACTCAACCTTCTTAGCAAAGGTTATTTTTCTACAACTTTTTTACCTTTTGTCAAGTTACGCCCAAAAGATGAGAGAAACCCTTGTGTAGTGGACCCTTAATCCTTTTTGCACAAATGACATAACCATAGTCTATTAACTGTCCTTGCAATACTCCCACTTCTAGAAGAACCTCCAACATTACTTCTACTAGTATGGGCTCTTTGTTCAATTTGAATTTCTTCATCCTCACCACCCTCACTGCTGCTGCCCATTGTTAATTTTGTTGAAAATTCAAATTACAGCCACAAATGCAAACATGAAGTAAAAAACAAACAAAAAACCCTCCCTTAGTATTTGAAACTTTGACAAAAACAAAAAAAATGCAAAAGAATGTGTGAAAATGAATAATAGATAATGAACTTACCTCAAATGATGTAGATTTGGTGCTCTATCGCCCTCTTCTCACTGCTGTTCCTTACTTTTCCCACAGCTGTTCTGCTTCTTTCTTTTCCTCTTCACAAGTTGAAAAATGGCAGAATGAAATTCTTTTTTGATTTTAGTTGTTAGTGTTCCAATTTTAGGTTTAAGTTTTGTGTAAAGGGATGTGAGGGTCCTTGTGGGCCCTCCTATCCCTTTTATAAATTTTAATTTTATGCTTTTTTTTTACAATTAAGTGTTTTGTTTGCTGGGCTGTTGGGACAGCTAGCTGTTCTGTAACGTACCCTTCTGTCCCCTGTCTAATAAATCAGCAAGTGATATTTCAGAATTCCTACTCCAGAACTTTGACGACTCACCGTTGATGAGTAAAGATTCATAACCAGCCTTGATTGAGAAGATCCCTTAAGGCTGGTTTGACCAAATGAGATAGTTGTCCTTAAGATATAGGTTGATGTGTTGGGATCAGTTGATGTTATAGCGGCGGGAGTTCTCTTTCTCCCTCAAGTTCGAAACAAATAAATAATTCAAAAAGCTGACTCAAGTGAAGAGTCGTCTCTTTTAATATTTTTTATTTAATTTATTGAGGCCGACCAAAATTAAAGGACACCTTGCTTGGTGAATGAGGCCGTCCCAAATGTGAAGTGACGCCTCTCTTGTATATATTCAAGGTGCTGTTCATATATTCTATTCATTCATTTATTCAATTCACATTCTTCAAGAGGAGTTCGCATATCTATAGCAGATCAATATATTGCTTCAAGGTGTTCGATATTAGAGAGAAATCACAATTGATTGTTCATTTGCATCTAGAGAGGTGCTATATTCATTACATCAGATCGGCCTAGTGTTTGGCCAAGTTGTAAAGCAAATTGCTGCTCTTTCATTCAATATATAAGTGATATATTTGTGGGTGGGCCTCAAAAAGGAGGGTTTTCCCAGGGTATTTGCTATGTCTTGTTGTTCATAATTCTGTATTTCTGCTTATTTCATTTCTGATCCTAAAATTAACATGGTATCAGAGCTAGGTTTAAGCAAGATCAAGATCAGATTTGTTTAAGCAGCAAAGTCTTCTTCTCTTCTTGTCATCTAAGGGAGTCTATCTAAGCATCGAAGATGGGGAACGGACTCAAGGTTGAAGATAGGCTTGATGGTGCATTGAACTTCACCTCTTGGAAATTCAGAGTTCTTATTGCACTAGAAGAAAATGATCTAAGATTTCGTGGAGAGTGATGTGCCCAAGCCATCCGATAGTGCTGAGAAAACTCAATGGAAGAAGAATGGCACTAAGGCTAAGAAGATCTTGATAGATTTTGTGAAGGATCATCTTGTGCCAATTATATCCAAGATGAAGACAGCCAAAGTCATGTTCGAGACTCTTCAAGGTTTGTATGAGATCAACAACACAAGCAGAGCACTTGCCTTGAGACAACAACTCCATCATATAAAAATGGCTAAAGGAGATTCAGTCATCTTCTTCTTCATGAAGATTACTGAGTTGAAAGATCAGCTATGTGGCATTGGAGATATAGTTGAAAATAGAGACCTAGTTATGTTGGCATTGAATGGTCTTCCTCAATCTTGGGAGCCCTTTATCCAAAGCATTAGTGGAAGATCTAAATTGCCCAAGTTTGATCGCCTTATAGCTGATTGCATTCAAGAGGAATCCAGGTTGGCAGCAAGAGGAAATGGACAAAGCTCTCATAATGAAGAAAATCATGTCCTTGCTGCTCAAACTTCTAGAAGGAAAGGAAGAGAAGGGAGAAAAGGCAATTTCAAGAGGAATAGAGACAAAAAATCAGATTCTGCTCTTGAACCAAAGAAGAAGAAGGATCTCTCTCACATTCAATGTTTTAGATGTGACAAGTATGGTCACTATGCTCGAGATTGTATAACAAGCAACATGCTTCTACTGTGGATGTTGATGATGTGTCACCTCAAAAGGAATCTAGAGACAATTCAGGGGGATTTCTATTTATCTCCGCTCTTTCTAGCAATGTTCCAACCGACAGTAACACTTGGTTGATTGACAATGGTGCTTCACGACACATTACAGGATATCGAGAGCATCTTTCAGACTTGGTAGAAAGAGAAACCAACTTGCAAGTAATAATCGGAGATGATGCTTGTTATTCAGTTGAAGGTGCTGGAGCCACCTCTCTTCATCTAGATTCTGGCATCCCTCTTCATTTGAGTGACGTCTTGTTTGTACCAGGAATCAAAAGAAATCTTGTCTCAATTTCAGCATTGGAGGACAAAGGGTACCAAGTTGCCTTTTCTGAAGGGAAAGTTCTTGCTTGGCCGAAGAACTCTAGCATCAAAACAGCCCGTGTGATTCTTGTCCGTCAAGAGAGTCTATACAGACTTTCTATTCATCTAGTTCAAGCATTATTGCATGACTCTACCGGTTCGAGTGAGCTATGGCATAGGAGACTTTGCTCACCTACACTTCAGAGCTCTTCCATCTATGGAGAAGATGGTTACTGGTCTATCGAATCTTAGCTAGGAGCACGATGGCATTTGCAGAGGATGTGCACTGGGTAAGAATATTAAGGGTCCTTTTCATAGTAGTGAAAGTAGATCAAAAGATATTTTAGATATTGTTCATTCTGATTTATGTGGTCCAATGTCTGTGGCATCTTCAAGTGGATTTTGGTATTATGTGATTTTTATTGATGACTATTCTCGAAAGACTTGGATTTACTTTTTGAAGTCTAAGCAGTCTGAAGAAGTACTTGATAGATTCAAAGAATTCAAGGCTCAAGTTGAAAACATGTCCGGGAAAAGGATTAAGGTTCTGAGGTTTGACAATGGGGGAGAATGTACTTCTGGAGGTTTCCATAATTTCTGCATTGAGGCAGGGATCAAGAGGGAGTTCTGTGTTCCGTACAACCCTCAGCAAAATGGAGTTGCAGAAAGAAAGAATAGATCCATAGTTGAGGTAGCCAAAGCTATGATTCATGATCAAGATCTCAAACCTTCCTTTGGGCAGAAGCTTCCAAAACTGCAGTGTATGTTCAAAACCGAAGCCCTCATCGAATATTGGAAAACATGACTCCTGAAGAAGCCTTCATAGGTGTGAAACCTGAGTTTAGTCATTTAAGAATTTTTGGTTGCCTTGTTTATATTCATGTGCCTAAGGATAAAATATCTAAGCTAGAACCATTAGGCAAGAAAGGAATATTTGTGGGTTATAGTGAGTCTTCAAAGGCCTACAGGATCTTCATTCTAGGGCAGAAACAAATTGAGATTAGTAGTGATTTCTCTTTCGAAAAGGAAGTAGCCTTCAAAAGATCTAAAGGGTCTTACATGGAGATAGACAGTGAAAAACAAGAGACACCTAAGGATATGGACATTTCTCCTGATCGTACTCCTAAGATTCAGAGGGAGTCTACTGAACCAGAAGAGACTATTGATCCAGTTGATCCCATAGAACCAACTGATGGGCCAAGAGACATTGCTATAGGTCGAAAGAGACCTCTATGGGCTAGAAAAACTATGCAGCTCCTCATGGCACCTTTAGAGAAAGCAGGAGACTGTAGAAGTTTCCAGGCTATGTGGCATTGATGAGTCGCATCATTGAGTTAGAGCCTTCCAATTTTGAGTAGGCATCAAATCAGCAGGTATGGAGAGATGCTATGTCAAAAGAATATCAATCTATCATCAAGAATGATGTTTGGGATGTTGTACCAAGACCTGAAGGGAAATCAATTGTCTCTTCCAAGTGGCTCTTCAAGATCAAGCATGCAACTGATGGGAGCATCGAGAAGTACAAAGCAAGATTTGTGGCAAGAGGATTCTCTGAGAAGGAGGGAATAGATTATGAGGAGACATTTGCTCCTGTTGCTCGATATACATCTATCATGACTATTATTGCTATTGCATCAGCTAAAGGCTGGAAGCTACATCAAATGGACCTAAAGACTGCATTTCTTAATGATGTGATTGAAGAAGTGTACATTGAGCAACCAGATGGCTTTGTGATTCATGGGAAGGAGTCTCATGTATGTAGATTGAAGAAGGCATTGTACGGCCTTAAGCAAGCACCTCTTGCATGGTATGAAAGGATTGATCGATATTTGATGAGCTTGGGATTCTCCAAGAATGATGTAGATTCCAATCTTTACTTCAAGATAGTTGATGGCGAGGCTTTAATATTGGTTCTTTATGTTGATGATTTATTTCTTACTGGAGGAGAATATCTCATTGTCAAACACAAGAAAGAGTTAGCCTCCGAGTTTGAGATGAAGGATCTCGGTCTTATGCATTACTTTCTAGGATTGGAAGTGTGGCAAAGACCCAATGAGATTATTCTAAGTCAAGGGAAATACACCATAGATATCTTGCAGAGATTTGGGATGATGGATTGCAAGATGTCTACACCTATGGAAACAAATTTGAAGAAGTTGAGTGATTCTGCAGTTAGTTCAGATTTGGTAGATCCCACCATGTACAGACAGTTGATTAGATCATTGCTGTATCTAGTTAGTACTAGACCAGACATTTGTTATGTGGTGAGTGCTCTCAGTTAGTTCATGTGTGAGCCAAGACAAATTCATCTAGTTGCAGCATAGCATATCTTAAGATACTTGCGTCGCACGATAGGATATGGCTTGAGATATACTTCCTGTGAAGATCTGAAGTTACAAGGCTATTCTAATTCTGATTGGGCCGGGAGTGTAATTGATAGGAAGAGCACCTTTGGATGTTGCTTCAGTTTGGGGTCTGCCATGATTTCTTGGTGTAGTAGGAAGCAGACTTCTGTGGCACTAAGCACTGCAGAGGCCGAATATATTGTAGCATGTGTAGCAACTCGAGAAGCAGTGTGGCTTCAAAAGCTCCTTACAGGATTGTTTGGTCAAACATTGGAACCGATTGTGATTCATTGTGATAATCAAAGCTGTGTGAAGCTCTCTGTCAATCTAGTGTTTCATTATAGGACAAAAAATGTGGAGATTAAGTATCATTACATCAGAGATATGGTGCTAAGGAAAGCAATTCAACTCGAGTACATTTGCACTGATTATCAAACGGCTGATATTCTCACCAAGCCTCTCTCTGAAGTGAAGTTTGCACATTTTCCAGACAAGCTTGGAGTAGTGGAGAATGTTTCCCTTGCTGAGAGGGAGACTCAGCACCAATGATCTTTGCTATTTGCTATAATGCATATTTCTCTGAGACGGAGAAATATGAGGTGAAAGCCCTTGTCCATCTCTGAGACGAAGATGTGGTTCTTTCCACCCATGGGAGTAGCCATGGTGGATGCCATGTTGAGAGACTCCATGACAACATCACGTTGAGAGACTCCATGATGAATCCTTTGTACTTGTGTTTTTCCCACACATGGGAGTAGGCATGGTGGACGTCATGTTGAGAGACTCCATGATGACATCACGTTTAGTGACTCCATGATGGGCACTTGTGCACATGTTCCCTTCCACACATGGGAGTAGCCATGGTGGACGTCATGTTGAGTGACTCCATGACGATGTCACGTTGAGAGACTCTGTGATGAACTCTTTTCCACAAATGGGTGTAGCCATTGTGGGTGTCATGTTGAGAGACTCCATGACATGGATATCTGGAAAGATACCTCCCTAGCTAAGAGGGAGTGTTGATGTTATAGTGGTGGGAGTTCTCTTTCTCCCTCAAGTTCAAAACAAATAAATAATTCAAAAAGCCGACTCAAGTGAAGAGTCGTCTCTTTTAATATTTTTTATTTAATTTATTAAGGCCGACCAAAATTAAAGGACGCCTTGCTTGGTGAATGAGGCCGACCCAAATGTGAAGTGACGCCTCTCTTGTATATATTCAAGGCGCTGTTCATACATTCTATTCATTCATTTATTCAATTAGCATTCTTCAAGAGGAGTTCGCATATCTACAACAGATTGATATATTGGTTCAAGGTGTTCGATATTAGAGACAAATCACAATTGATTGTTCATTTGCATCTAGAGAGGTGCTATATTCATTACATCAGATCAGCCTAGTGTTTGGCCAAGTTGTAAAGCAAATTGCTGCTTTTTCATTCAATATATAAGTGATATATTTGTGGCTGGGTTTTTCTCCCTCAAGGAGGAGGGTTTTCCTAGGGTATTTGCTATGTCTTATTGTTCATAATTCTGTATTTCTGCTTATTTCATTTCTGATCCTAAAATTAACACAGAGGAGGTTAAAAAAGGTTTCTAATGTGGCTCGAGAAAAGGGGGCACTAATAGTCCTAGGATCTTTCCAAGAGTGAGTCCTGCCCCATTTTGTCTGCTCCTCATCCCAATAAACAACCACCTTTTATCCCCACATGGCTTTAAAGAAGGTTTCTAAAAGTTGGAAATCTTGCTGAAGATAAATCAGGCCACAAGTAACCCATGATATCTCCAAACGTCATTGTGCTTGCGATTTTTTACATTCCGTTTTGAGGTTATTGGAGATGATTTCCTTGCACTTTCCAATGAAGTTCCATAATGTTGATCCTTTGATTTACCCTTTATTGGAGAAAATTCTAAGCCAGTTCCTCTAGTGTAGAGGTACTTTTGCCTGATAACAAGAATCTAGAATCTGTCCTTGTCAAAGACCCTCCAAACCAGCTGGCCTTCCAAAGCATGGTTGAGAAGAAACAAGGCATGAATTCCCAAACCCCCTTTGGACCTAGGTTTTCTAACTTCCTGTCATTTCATTAAGGCCATTCTATGGTTACTGGTACCATTCTAAATGAATCCTTTCATACTACAATTTAGTCTCTTCTTGATGCCGGAGGGGGCCAAAGAGAGAGAGATCATGTAAACTGGAATAGTTGGGACGGGGAGGATTCTGCTTTCCCAAGAAAGGCATTGACCTCTCCAAGAACTCAATTTGTTTTGGAAAGAAGTTATTATAGGTTCCCAGAATTCTTTTTTAACTCTTCCTTGAAAAAGAGGAATTCCCAAATACTTACTTGTGAGAGTACCAATAAGAATGTTGAAAATTCTCTGAATTTTGATCTGAGCCCTAAAAGGGGTGTTGAATTTTGTTTTACTAATATATTTATATATTGTATTTATTGTTAATATATTTATATTTATATTATTTTTATATATTTTTAATTTCTATATATACTGTATGTCCAAATCCTCCCATATTGAACCTGGGAAAAACAAAATACTGAACCTGAATGTACATCTGAACCGACAACATAGGTTTTACAATCTATGCATTTTTTTCAAGTTTTAATAACTCAATCTTGCAAATCTGTAAAGACCAAGCTTTTAAATGATTTCTAGCAATCACTCAAAAGTCAGCTACTTGCAGTATTTAAATTTATATGGAGAAATATGATTCCAGAGTTAGCTTGGCTATATTTTTAGTTTATCAATTGAGTTTGCCTTTGTCCTTAAGCTTACTTATATATACCATCATGTTTGCGTCATGCCTGATTCTCATTAAATCTGTTTGTATTTTGGTTATCTTATGGTCCTTGTTTATTTACTATTTCTATGAATGATAAGCACTTCTTGAAAAATTCATGATAGTATAAGACAATCTTTTTCTTTTTCAACAACCATAACAATATCAATCACACAAGATCTAACAATTATGCAACACAAGAAGAACACAAGATTTGCGTGGAAACCCTTACGGGAGAAAACCATGGCAAAATATTGCTTATATAAAACTTCTCTTACAATCTTCGTAGGCACCAACCCACTGGAGACACCAATCCCCACAACTGAGCACCAACCTAGCAAGAGACCCCAATCTCTTCTAATGAGAGGCACCGACCTCCCAATCTCCTCAAATAGGAGTTGCCAACCTCCAAATGAATATTATGCGAATTGTTGCTTCAATATGCTTCACAAGTTTGCCTTAATATCTTCACAAAAATCTGCTATACTTCTGCTCTCAAATCTGCTATACTTCTGCTCTTAGATCTCCTATAATTCTGCTATAATCTTCATCTTAGATCTGCTATAATTCTTCTTAGATCTGTTATGGTTTCTTCACAAAATCTGCTATAAAAGATATTCTTCAAATCTGCTCATAAACTCCTTTAGATTTACTTATAGTTCTGATCTAGATCTGCTCCTCAATCTGCCTTGAGTAGGAAAGATATTTAATAATTGCTTACATATTTTTAACTCACATACCATCTCATTTTTTTATCTCTTCAAATAACTCTTCATGAAAGGAGGTACTTCTTTCAAAGAGGTCGGCCTCTTTCATAAATAATTAACTTTATTTTTAATTGCCCAAGAAGGGTGATCCTCTGTAATGTCTCCCTCTTTGGGTTTTCCTAATATTTGCTTTGAGTCACCTACATCATGACATCCCAACAGGCTTAGAACCAATAATAAACTTTAAACACACTCAATGCTATCATTTATCCGATTATTAGACTAGTAAAATTCGATGTTATGCTGATAGGAATGGGCAATTAGTTAGTATGAGTTTTGATCTACAGTTTGGATGGTGAATGGTTTAAAGATAGGCATTATAATGTATATGTGCTATGTCTGATTTTTCTATACAGATTCATGCATATGAGAAATGAGTAATTTGGATGCTTATCTTAATCGCTGCTTCTCATGGTTGATCTTTTCCCTGATGCTATTTACTCCTGGCTGTGTGTCTGATGGATGCCTTGCTCTTAATTATGCGGCCTTTATGGATTATCAAGGGACTCTCTAAGAGCGCCCAGGTCTGTAATCAGATACATTTAAAGTAGCTACAGACTTATATCCATGCTCTTTTAATTCCTTTCTCCCCAAACTGGAAATCCCACAATAAAACTAAATCTCAGTCTTTGGTAACTATTCCTTGTCTGAATACCCCCAGCTCCTTAGGAGTACCCAAACCCTAAGTGTTTATATAATTTTCTGTATAACCGTTCCATGGCTTGATAGCTATAAAGAACAGCCCCTTGTTTTCTCATGGCGTCTAAGCAATATAATATGTTGACTAACAATGAGCCAATGCTTTGTTTTGATACCCATTAGTAAATGATGCACCCAATCCTTGTCCTGGTTGTAGGCACTATCAAAGCACTCAGTCAGTATTTATAAATATATACAAGTCTCCAGAAGTTCCGTGCTACTCAGGTCGCCCACCAGGGAGTATGTGCCAATAATGGACTCGACCCAGATAGAGGAACGGAGAGAATTCCTTCCTGAAGCTTTTTCCTGATTTCTTCCAATAGTAGTATGATAAACCAATGTTATTATATTCGCCCCGTCCCTGCAATCACTAACAATGATAATAGATATATATTGATCTTCGAGACTGTACTCATTTCTCCCCATTCATGCAGCTGATGTATGACAGATCAATGACTTTGATGAATCGCTATCTCCATTCCCCAACTTGGTTTATCTTGACTACTTCTAGATCAAGGTATCCATGAACTCCTGCGTCCACTATCTAGGCCGATCGAGGCTTTTGAGGGTACTGAGATCTGCTGTCTGAAGTGTATATGTCTCTGCAATAGTAATCGATACCCTTTGCTTTGGAAAGACTCTCTTTTAATATCCCCGATAAGCAAGCGACCTAGCTCTTCATTATTTATTTACCAAGGGACGTGATCCTTAATTAAGCTAATTGGAGCAATTAAGAATAATTAATTTAGTTAATTATTTCTTAATTGAATTGCTGCTTGCCTTGAGGATTATCGCTGTCTTAATAAGTTCATCTTATCCCTAGCGGCTTCTTTTGCTATATTTATTTCTTAACTGTGATCGCTGGCCTAAATGTTTCACTGCTTCCTATAAACCAATCTCTACCTTCAGACAGATAGAAATAAGATCGTATTCGGTGTTGGGAAAACCTTCGATTATATACCCAAAAGACTCCCTTCAATAATCGTCCTTGGTGAAAATGCATTTTATATTAAAATATTCATGTCTCTCTAGTTATTGGTGAACAAATGGAGGTGGCTGTGAGATTAGCTCTCCACGTCGGACCTTAGATTTCCACCTAACAGCTTGGTGAGCATTGATAATAGCTTGGTGAGCATCAATAGACCCTTTGACTGCCGTAGGCCTTCAGATATGTTGGCAATTATTTTTCATACACTGCCTAATAAAGATTTTGAGATATTAACTGCTTACTCAGTAGTTTCATTGCCTTTTATAATTTCATAGCATTATTTATATCTCATCTCTATATCTTAATTTATAATTATAATTGGCTTTTGTACATATTCCAATGCTTCCTTATACATAGATTTTATTGTTTTATTTTAATTCTATATATATTTTCAATATTTATTTTATTATTTAAATTGCCAATATTTATATTTTAATATTTATGATATTATTTATAATTATAATATTATCTCCTGATAATTATAATTATAACAATATTCAACTTGTAATTTTATATATATATATATATATATATATTTATTTATTTCCTTTTGTATTTACATTTTAGGGTTCCAAATCCAGGGACATGACATCCTCTCAAAGGAGTTAGCCAAAATAATAATAATTTTGTTTCAATAATTTATTCTTCCAAGGGGTCGGCCAGCCTATAATAAATCCATTTTGGTCTGCCCATTTTTGGTGTGCCTTTTGTAAAGTAATTGTTGTTTCCTTAATAAATGAATCTGCCTCTTTTATCATTAATCACTGCCTTTATTGCCTCTTTTATCATTAATCTGAATTCTTAATTGTCTCCACTTTGTTCAACTAACATACCATGCATTTTGCCAGAAATTTTTGGACATCTGTCTTGAGCTCATCCTAAATGAAATTTTGCTTGAATTCCCACCTATTGGAGAAGTATATAGTTAGAATTGGAGTTGTGCTCATGGCTTCCTTTAGCTGCTCAAATACCTTGGTGCTTTTTCATTCCACTAGAAGGAATCCCTTTTTCAACAAAGTTGTGAGAGGTGTAGCTATGTTGTAATCTTTTATCAATTGGTGATAGTAACTAGTAAGCCCTAAGAAAACTTGTAGGTTCTCAAGGGTCCTAGGCATTTTCCAATCTACTATGGCCTTGATCTTGTGTGGGTTCACCTTGACTCCCTCATGCTGTTATATGACCTAGGTACTTCACCTCCATGACTCCAAAAACTCACTTGGATGGTTTAGCTTAAAGTCAATGTTGGTCAAGATTGCCCAAAGCGTTATTCACATGTAGCAAGTTCCTCCAAAGTTTTGCTGTATATTAATATGTCAAAAAAAATTTCAAAACAAATTTCCACATAAATGACCTAAAGATTGAGTTCATTAAACTTTGAAATGTAGATGGTGCATTTGTGAGGCCAAAAGACATCACCAAAAATTCATTGCGACTGTCATGGATTTGGAAAGTTATCTTATGTATATCCTCATTACTAATATTGATTTGATAATATCTAGAATGAAGGTCAAGTTTGGTAAAATAAACAATGCCATTTAGTCCATCTAACAAATCATCAATGATTGGAATCAGAAATGTATCACTTATGTGAACTTGATGAGCTCTCTAATTAGGACAGATTTGCCAGGTGTCGTCTTTTTTGTGCACCATTACCACTTGAAAGGAGTAAGCACTCTAACTATGCCTAATAATACTTACCTCTAGCATCTCTTGTAACATTGTCTTGATCTCACTTTTCTTCACATATGGGTA
The DNA here is from genome assembly GCA_007258455.2 of Sequoia sempervirens. Taxonomy (NCBI): domain Eukaryota; kingdom Viridiplantae; phylum Streptophyta; class Pinopsida; order Cupressales; family Cupressaceae; genus Sequoia; species Sequoia sempervirens. The sequence continues at coordinate 1,284,341 of VDFB02373365.1, forward strand.
CTTGTAGGGCTCGATGTTGGGCGGTTGGCTACTTGGTATTAGTTGAATGGCATGATCATGATCTCTTTTAGGAGGCAATCCTTATGGCATATATCCAAAAAGTACGAAGTGTCTATCTGCAACTGCTTGTAGATCTGATGGCGTAGAGGTTTTTGATTGATGTACCACTAATGAAAACAATTGGGCCACAAACTCATCAGCCCCTTGTCAAGCATCTTTCACATTTGTCAAGCATCTTTCACATTTGACCGGAGCTTACCATTTGTGGAGACTTTGCACACAACCCTTGTAGTTTGACTGTCCTAACCTTTGAGTGAAAATGCATGAATAGCTCGTGGAAGTTAATCTCTGTTGTCCCTAATTTTGTAAGCCAATGGACTCTCAAAATGATGTTTGCTGCACCTATGGAGATAGCAAACATAGGGAAATCTAGTTTGTGTTCTCTTATGGAAAGCTTAATTCTATGGCATTTCCTCAAACAATTGACAACAACCCATCTACAATCATGACCTGAAATTCTAGAGCCGGATAGATAAAACAATTCAAACGAGCAACTAACTTCTTATTAATGAAATTGTGAGTTCTTGTTGAGTCTATCAACACTATTATTGTCTATTTCTTCAAGAAACCCACTATGTTGAGAGTTTGTGGGGTATTAATTCCAAAAAAATGCATGACAAAAGATGGCTGGTTATCTCCTGATTCCTCATTTGATTCATTGATGACCTCTTAACACTTCTTCCTCTCGAGGCCCTTCAATTTGGAACAACTTTTTGTCAACACATCTATGTCCTTGACTATATTTGCTAATTACAATTAAAACGTAACCCTTTTGCCCTCTTTTCTTCAATTTGTCAAGGAGTTGATAGGCTGAGGGAATGGTTGCACTAAGATATTTTTCCCTCTTATGTTATTAAACCCTTGTCTTTTGGGAGATAATTTTTTTCTGTTGCCCTACATGCCATGGTGAAAGAATTAGAGATTGTAAAACGATTAAACATGTGTACTTGATGTTGGATGTGATCATTAAGTCCACCAAGAAACAAGTAATTTAACTTCACCTTTGTATTCGTTTCCACTTGCAAGGATAGGTTTGGGAATCATTGAATATAATTCTTGACTGATTAGCCCAAGAAACCAACTCCTCCTTTGTAATTGTTTCCACTTGCAAAGATAGGTTATAGAATTGTTGAATATAATCCTTGACCGATTTTGTTTGCCACATTATGGCTAGCTGTCTAAGGTAATTCTCTGATAAACTATTATCATAGTGCAACTACAACCTCTTTGTAAAAATTGAGCAGGTGACACTAAGAGCCTTTTTCTTTCTTTGAGCACATAACCATCAGTACCAAATGAATTGCTCTGGTTCCGTATATAGGGAAGCCATTGTCACCTTTTGCCCACTTAGAGTTTGATTTACATCAAAAAAATTCTGCATCTGACTTATCCAAGTGGATCTTTTCTTATGAATCTACGCATATCCACCTTTGGTAGCAAGTTTGGAGACCTAGAGTGAGTGCTAGCATTTGGATCAAGATTCACTTGTTTGGATGATCTGCCTTATTTTATAGAAACATGGGGTTGTGAGACTGATTGTTTCATAATATAATATTCAATAAGTGAAAAATTTGTTTCCATGTTAGTGATGCAGGAGCTTTTGGGTCCACAAGCAATTTTACATCACCAAAAAAAATTGTAGGTTATGTTTTCAGTTTTTTAGTTCATTTTTGGTGTGTTTGTTTGTTTGTAGTCTTATCAACTTGGTTCTAAAAGGATGTTACATGAAGGTTTCTATGTTTGAAATGGGATTTAGTTTTGTAGCTAAAATATAGAGCATCTTTTGGTTGCTTCAGATTTTCTTCTGGTTGTCATGGAATGGTTTATGATGTTTATAAGATAGTTATGATGTTTAGAAATTACTATAGAAAAGGAAACAGAAGTACAATGTGTATACAACTATAGGTGGATTGTGTGTATACATCTATAGGAGGACTATGTAATATCTGCTATAAGAAGTGCTTATTTCTATTGCAGGACTTGTGTATTTGTAATATCCCCTTTTCCTAGGTAGTTGACAGATGTAGTGGTTAGTCTACCAACTGGTCCCCATAAGCTAACATGGTGTTTAGGTGACTCCTTTAGGGGTGATCTATGTCTCTTCAGTAGGCTTTTTGGTACTTATTTCAGTACTCTTCAGCTCAGTGTCCTAGTTTATTTGTGGTGTGCCTTCTAGAGGCCATTCAAGACACTTTGACCCACACTTACTATTTTTAGTAAGTCACTTGGATGTGTTGCTCATACTTACTATTTATAGTAAGTCATGGAATGGTCAGCTGCTATCATGCCTATAGCTGGAAAGTTGATGGATTACTGCCATGAGTTGATATTGGTATTTATTGGGGAGTTAATGATTTAATTTATATTATTTAAGTTAATCTAGTTTAACTTCAATAATATTAATTATTATGGATAACTTTATAAAATGGTGTTATAAGGGGTTTAAAGGTGTTATGAGGCATTTGAATAAATTATTATTATTTTCATGTTTTAAACCCCTCAATTTTATGAGATGAAATATTTAAATGACCATCAAAAGCAAATATAGTTTTAAAAGCATTAAATGGCCAAGTGGGATGTGGGCTTTTGGGGAAGTATAAAAAGCATACTTAATGCTTTTTCATTGATTCTTGTTGTACAAATTTTGAGAAGAGCTGAAGCAAGGGTTTGCTGGTTGTGAAAGCCATTGCTCTTTGAGGACGAAATCCCTCAAAGAGGACAATGTTTGCAGGTGTGGAAGATCACCTAAGAGCACTTGATTGGATAATCTCATTTAGGGATTATATTTGTGCTTCATCAATTTGTAGGAGAGTTTCATATTCAGGATTTTGGAGGCAATTAGGGTTGTGTGTTTGCAACGTTGAGCATTATTCCATTCATTTCATACTGAGGCGGCTATATTGCTGTGTAGCTGTTGCAAATCTCATTCCCCAGTTTGGGTGTGAGGGGTTTGAAGAGGTTATTGGTTGATTTCATTAGAGCAAGGCGAAATTATTATTGCCATACTGGGGCTGGAAATCACTGAAGATATTCATTGCTGCACCTATCCATGCTGGACATGGGTATTTCTGAATTCACAGAGTTGCTGGGCTTTTGTATTGGGGTTTCCAGTGACTTTCACTAATAGTCACACCACCTAGCAGAGCCGTGGCTGCTTGCATAACTCCAATATGCAATTACAGGGGTTGAAGAAAGAAGGTGAAGAGGGATGTGAGCCTTGAAGGAAATCGTGGGACTGAAAAATCAGTCTATAATTGTACAGTTTGGTTAGCTGCTACCTTTGATACCTGTAGTAGGTTTGCAATATAAAAAGGGGAATTTCAATACTGCTGGGTGTGAAGATTAAGAGCTGGCGTGAGCTCTTGTAGCTGGATATTTATTATACAAGCTGCTATTTACTTGCTGGCTGTGGCGCTCATGATATCTGAGAGCAATCGATGCAGTTTGTCTTGCTGTTATGGAGTATGGAGTTGGTTGAAGGCTGCATTTGACTCCAGGTATCTAACTGCTGTGTAAGAACACTATATCAGGCCAGCCATGTTAATGAATGTAAACCTGCACATTTTAGTCATACAGTCTGAGAGTTATTAGCTGCCATGTGTGACCTGTGCATGATCATTTCCAGGTCTGATTTCTGACTGATATAAAATGTTTTGTTTCCAGTACAATCCTATCAACAAATGTATTTGATGCTTATCTATGTCTTAATAGATAAGCACTAGTCTGAAGGTTTACCTTGCATTGTTCCTTTGTAATCTTTAATGATCTTTTTGAGAATTGGTTCCAAACTTTATGCATCCAAATTGTTTGACGTAATGACTACATATGTCAAACTGAATTAATCAAGCGAAAATCACAATAGGGTTTGTTCCAACTGGGGTGGGACATTATGGTATTGCTGCTATAGAGACTTTGAATTTTCTTGTTACAAGACCTATATATTTCTACTACAGGTGTCATGTACATTTTACTGTAGTTGTTGGACCTATGTATTACTACTATAGGGGTTGTGTAGTTTGCTAGTACAGTGGTTATGTATTTTGTTATTATACAACTTGTGTAATCGGCCATAGGAAGACTGCATTTTCTGTTATATAATCTGTGCTTACTGCTACAAGAAGACTGTGTGTGCTGTTTTCTTTTTTAAGTGTTCACAAGGAACTATAAAGACTGCTATAGATATTAACATTTAAGGTTTATATGATGTTGTTTAGACGAGTGTAGTGTTTTTGCTTTATACAATATAATTCATATAAAATATATATGAAAAGTTGCCAGCTATCTATCTCTTAACAAAAGGTGTTTTTTTGCCTTTTACTAATCTTGGTGGCCTCATGAGACTCTATTCATCATCACTTTCAATAATAAAGTCCGAACAAATGATTTTTCTATATTTATTGAGGAGTTTTTATTTGAGGCCAATGATTTTGGAGGTCACGATTTAATTCCTTTTATTTGGGCGGTTGACCTTTCACATTGTTTTGTGGTGACTAGTTTCCTACATGCACGAGATGTTTATACTTTGATCTAGACATTGGTCAGGGATTTTTATTGGTTGAACCCATGGCCAATTCTTGCTTTTTCTTTGTCTGTTTGAAGTTCTTGATGGAGGAGGCTGTTTGTAATGTTCCCATATTTGGTCACCTCAGCATTGTAGTTATCTTCGGCTTTCTTGGTGATCGTCAATTGTGCCAGAGGGGATGTTTGATGTTGGCGATGAGTTCAGATGGTCTAGAGCTATGTCACAACATTTGGCGAATTTCAAGTAGGAAGTTCAAAATTTTCCAAATTTCAAACATTTACATAAAATTCGATAAAATTTGGCAAAAAATTTTTACGAAAAAAAGCATATGTTTTTTCATCAAAATACATTGTGAAAAAGTGTTACTTAAGTTTTTGAAAACAATTTTTAGGGTTTTCGACCTATTTTTGTTATAAATCACTGCTCGCGGATCATTCTAAGCACACAATTTGTTTATGGTTTATATTTTATAAATGTGTCAATATTTTATTACTTCAAATCTATTTAGCAATGTTAAACTATTTTGATAATTCTACGGATATATTAATTATATTTAAAAAAAGTAAAATTTGTATGGTGAATTTAATACCGAATTTTTCACCCTTGCCGAATTTCATCCGAATTTTATTGTTGCTGAATTTGATTTCGAATTCGAACCTTGTGACTTAGGTCTAGAGGATGCTTATGCCACTTTTTGAAGTGAATTTCGGCTTTTGGTAGGTTCTCCAAGATTCTTGGAGAGAGTCTATTTATAGTAAGTCACTTGGTTAGGCTGATTTTCATTATTCATTATCGGTATCATTCCAATGCAGTTAGATTTCAATTCCGATGCTTTTCGATAGTTTTCGCAATTCGTGCATATTATTGGCTTTAATTTAATTATTTTACTAAGGTTGCTTAATTTTATTAAAATAATTTAATGGACACCTTAGTATAATAGCTTGTTGGAAAGAGGATGAAAAGTTTTAAATCATGGACGCATAATATTTGGACCTTGTGTATCAAATATTATTATTATTTTGATAAAAGGGTCTTTTGGAGCAAAAAAAAGCTTTTAATTAAAAAGTGAATTTTAAATTGTATCTTTTGGAAAGTTTGGCAAGAAAAGTATATAAGGAGATTTTGTGAGCTCATTTGGATATGCAGATTATTTGATTTTCTCTTGTGAAACCCTTGTGGTTCTATGGGATTGAATTTGGTTTATCTTAGCCTTCTTGAGGACAAAAACCCTCTTGGAGAAGATTGGCCATGGTGGTGAAAGATCTTCCTCGGTTGATTGTTGATAAATTCATCCCGAGTCTATGTTGGTGTTTCATTGTTGTGATTTACGGAAAGGAATTGTAGGTACAAGTGAATATCAATTTGTTAAGTCTTGTAGACAAGACAAATTATTGAAGATATTTGTAGGCAAGAAGGGGATGCCAATATTGAGAAGTCTATGGAGTATATTCATCATATTTGATGTTAGGCGTGGGAATATCATTGGGTTTACTGTTGAGGTTGCAAAGTTTTCTATTGCAATAAGTTAGAATTTTTTCATAATGCTGGATGCCACTTTGGGAAGAGTTTGGGGCTGCAAACTATATAAGTTATTTGCTACTAACAAAGACATTCTACAGCCATCAAAACTTCTGTGCATGTAAGAACACTTCTTGTTCTCACTTTTGAGGCTCTGTACCTTTGATGAGGGTTTTTGAATCTGTTTGTGTTTTTTCTGTATATTTGCCCCTTTTATATATTTTTTTGTGTATTTTAAAATTATAATGCCAAGCATAAAATCTTGGAAATGTAAATATAAAACTCTATTGCAGCAAATGGATAACTTTATTGATTTACTTTGAAAACTTTTACAATAGGGCATACCCGGAATACAATATTTTGATATTGAAAAGATGTTGAAACCCTTATTCTAGAATTCTTTTGTAAATCTGATGAAGCACAAACTTGACCTCTGAAGGAAGCCAACTGTGAGCACCTTCAGCTGATATTTCACAACCTCAACATGCTGTTGCAATGAAGTAGCTACGCTCTCCAGTGCCGATATGCTGGCAGAAAACCCTAGGGCTCCCTTCTCCAAACGCCAAAGAGAAATCACATGACAAATATCAAATCTTAGTTCATGAGAATGAGCTCTTAAGTCCCTTTTTATTCTTTTCTTGTATGAGCTCAAACACTTTCCTGGCCCATGTGGGATAAAACTTTATAATATTAAAGTGACTTTATTATTATCATTAAAATATTTAATTAAATCACTTAAGTCACTTAAATTTTAATATCTCTTGAAATACTTGTTCGCTTGCTATGCCGTCTAAGCCAAGAGTCGACTTTCCTTGTTCTTCATGTGATCGGATGCCCGTCTAAAAATAGAAACCCTAAACAGTGACTTACTATAAATAGTAAGTCCCCCAAACTGAGTTAAATGAAGGCTGAGCTCGACCCAATACTGAACTCTTAAGGAGAAAACCCGCTGATAACTGCCAAAAGAGGCCCTCTAACCAATCTCATTAGCCTACAAGGGTCAAATGAAAGGCTAATTCTCCAAATTCTGATGCTTGCAAAAATGGGGACATTACAGTGCATCAGCTCTTTAATGTTTTCTTGAGCTCTACTTAGTTGTGAACTTGTGGGACTCATAAAAGGCCAGGAATATATTAATATTTTGTCAATGTATTGACCCTGCTGCTGTAGTTATACTCAAATATATATATTTATCTTTGTATTTCATTCATAAGGGAAATCAACCAACTGTTTGTTTTAATGTCTATTTTTCATGAGATTTGGGTATAAAAAATGAATGCTTGGTAATCTGCTCATCAAAACAATTCAATCACATTACAAACAACTCAGAAACTATCACAGAGAGTGTGCATTCCAAGTGTTTGATGAAATGTCTACACTCACAACAGAAAAATTAAGAGCAAAAACAGGGTAGGGTTCTTACAGTGGTATTAGAGCATGGATGATTGTTTATGATATTTGCAAAAAAATTAGAAATACTCCAGTATGAGGTATTACACTGTTGCTTTTCAAAATTTCATGACTCTTCATATTCTTGTTGTTAGCAACAAGAATTGGGTACTTTTCTTGGCTAAACAGTAATCATTATTTATATGGCTTATTGTTCTGAAGGGACTAGACTCTCCATCGGCAGATTTGAGAGAGGGGAGTAAAGAGGTGAAGGGGGGAAGATTAATTCTTGCTGGAATGTAAAATGTTAATTTTGTTGAGCAGAGTTAAAAGAGTGTAAACCCTTGAATATGAAGAGAGGATTGTATTTGGGAAAATGGGTGTGTTGAAAGTTTGAAACCCTTGTAGTGAGAGAATGAGAGGTAGGCTGCAGGCTGTATAGACTGTTGTTGTAGCATAATGGAGATTTGGTAAGCATGTTGTAATGGACTGCAATAAATTAATAAAATCTTTTATTTTGTATTTAATTGCTTCCATCGTGCAAGGATGTATGTGTGTGGTTGTCTTGGCTGCCCTTAATTGGGTTCCTGATTCCTAACTGCATCAGTTGGGCATTTCTCCTCGCATGTTAGACAATTCTCCTTTTGTTTCTATCATTTCAGACTGCATATTGTGCATGCCTTCTACCAATTGGTGCACTTTGTCATCTAATGAATAAGATATTAAATCTGAAGTCCCACTTTATCCTAACATTGAATCTATATCCTCTTTGTTAGGAGGTTTTCTTGGTGTGTAGGAATTCTTGCCTCAGCTTCTAGTCTGTGGTCTCATCATGATGTTGCCAGAATACTTTTGATATTAACTTATTCAAAACAAATCAAAATAAATTGAAATTTTTGCTATAGTTTTCCTAGGCCTAGATGTTGTTTTGCTGAAAAATCTCCAAGGATTCACTAATTGGTAGCCTTGAGAGTGAATTTGGTGGAAACCCTATTTTTGCAACAACTTTTCTAAAATTGCTTTAAATATTCTCAAATTTGGACTATAGCAGCTTCAATATGTTCTTGATCATCTCTCCAAATTGCAGAAAAAAAATCACCAAATTGAAAGAGTTATATAACTCACAATTTGACCTCCTAAATAAAAAAATCGCTTTGCTTCTTGCTTTTTCAAATGCCAAGATCATGCTCTAATACCACTTGTAATGAAATAATTTGCACAAGAGAAGACTATAATAGGAAATATGTTGGAAATCCTTGATAATAATAGGCCACTTTGAGGGTACAAATCTCCAAAAGTCTTTAATAAGAACAAAATTAACAGTATGATGATCCACTACTACTCACTACTTGTTATGATCTCTAACGCCTAGGCCTTCATTATTTCTCCATCCTGATCTTGAAGGATTTTCCTGTCTTGGACTCGACCATTTCTTCCTTGCCACCTGCCTCACCTGAGTTGGGCGCATTTAGATTCTTGTGGAGGAATTTCAACACTTAGCCGTTTCTTCCAACATCTCCCTTCATGGTTTGGGGGCGAATGAGACATCATGGAGGAATTTCAAACATGTAACTTTTCTCCTTCCAAGGTTGTAATGTTGTCTTGGAGTATTTGCTCCATCACCTCAAGTCATCATGCTTTGGTCCCGGCGTTCATCCTGCAAAACAAATAAAGAGAAGAGCATCAAAACACTTTATAATATAAATTCTCTTCACTTACCTGATCTCCATGTTCTGATTTCCAAGGTCTGATTCATCATTTTCTCCAACAAACTTTGCCTCCATAACTTTTCATCATGGGCGCATTTAACATCTGTGTGCTAGGGCGCATTTGGATGTCTGTGTTTGGAGTATCTCCACCAATGCTTTAGAAATATTTAAGCATCCTGTTCACCTTGGGCGTATATGACCCCTTGTGTTTTATGCTTCATCTTCGACGCCTTGGAGACTTTCATGTAACTTCATTCATCTTGTGCCTTGTTCCTTAGGTGCATTTGAGACCCTGAGTGCTAAGCGTATTTTCCATGAAATATACCGAGCCAAATTTTTTTTTTTTTGAAAGTGATTACAAACAACATACACCCGTTAGGGTTAGCAAATAACTAAACAATGCAGAATTCAACTCTAACCCAGAATGTACACCAGGATCCCGAGATGGGCAAGGTGTTAGCATGTGGTCAGAGGATCTCAATGCAATGCATGAACTGAAATAACTCTAACCAAGATGCGCCAGATGACGGCGTGCATATGGTCAGAGGATCCCTATCTATTGCAATACTGAAAGTAAACTCAACACCAAGTATGTGCTACCCAATCCTAAAAGGAAATGAGGCGACCATATGGTGGAGATGTAAGAAATACAAATGCAACTTCAGAATATAAATAGGCGGCAAGCCAGCCTCTTCCACTTGTTCAGTGGGTGTTACAATATGAAGAGAAAATTGAGCAGAAATGCTGACAGTACTACTGTTCAGCTTACAAGATAAGAGTTTTGTCTGTTAAGCACAAGATAAGAATGTTCACAATGTTGCAACAATGAATAATGCTATCCTTAATGCTCTCAATGTCTCCCCTTTCAAAACCTAACTCAAATGACGGATTCTATGCAAGCTGTTATAACAGAACAATGACTGAAATTACTCAACCAGCAACACTGAAACTCAATGAAGAGCTCATAACTCACTCATTTCTCACTCAAACTGCATGAAATCTGATGCAAAGTACTCCTATAATGAAGGCGCCCAAGATGATAACATAAAACAGAACCTAAATGCAGATATTTATTTTTGGCACGAATTCCAATGACACCCCAAAAGGTACGGCTGCAAGGAGGGGCGATTTTGACTTATAAAATTGGAGACTTCATTAAAAATTCCCAAACTTCACAAAGAGGGGCACCCTTGCCTAGCAAATGCATGGGTAAACTACCCAGAACCAGAATAAAATCACCCAAAGACTTATGAGACAAAACACCAATCTGCAACACAAAACCAGCAACTCCAGATTTTTGATTATTTTGCAAATATAAGGATTACAATGAAGAAATAACAGCTACAATGCAAACTCACTACAAAATCACTCAAAGCAAGCAAACCTCTCCACTAGGTGCTATCTCTCAAGCACGAAGTTGAGCCAAGCTAGGAGGCATTCATTCCTCGAAGCAGTCCAACACCATTTCGGCAGCATAACATTACTCAAGATATCAGATAATCCAAATGAAGACCAAGACCTCCTTTTATAAACTTGTGAAGACTCTCCAGAAACTTCTAGAACCCTAACTTTTCAAATTTGAAGTAACTCCTTTTCCCTCCAAAGATGGCGTCCCCCTTTTCAAGGTCAATTTGACTTTTTGATTTAAGAATAATCTCCTCAATAAGATAGGCGTCCCTTTTCCAAGCATTGTTTTTGCCTTTAGAAAAAATATTAAATCATCTACATGAGGCGCCACCCATAAAGACCACCTTTTAAAACAACTTAAGTTCAATCACTAGGCTAAGGGGGGGGTCAACAGCAAAATATAACATTAGAACATGACTTTATTAAAATAATTCGAACTTATCTCTCCAATTGTGCCCCAAAGCCAAAGTTGAGCAAGCCAACTGAACAGACTGAAGTAGAAGGCCAACCGTGCCGAAACCAACAGGACCACTGCCAGAAATAGAATTTACTAAAAATAGTAAATTCATGAAAGTGCTCAGAATGCCAAGAAAAACACATCACCGCGAAGCTCACGAAAAACCCAGAAGGAATCCGCAGTTCAATCACCAATCCGTGAGCAAAAGAAACCACCAACCATGAAACCCTAATTTTCACCCCCGAGTAGCCTACGGGTCTCCAGAATAGGCCAACGGTCAACAAAAAAGATCATGCTAAGAAGGTATTACATTCCACCTTGTGTGCTTGGTGTTTCATTGCATTCACCACCTTGTGTTATGGAATTCGTGCCTTAGAAAAACCCTTCATGTATTCCCCCTTGGGCGCATTTAGGAGGTTTGACTTCACATTTCATGCCTTAGGCAAATTTCCACCTCCTCTTCTTAGGGCGCATTTTACCCCTAGTGCCTATTGTTTCAATGCCTTAGAAAATTTTTACCCATCTTCTTCCTCCTAGGGCGCATTTGGAGAGTCCTGCTTTCATTTTTGCCTTAGAAAAACCCTTCAAGTATTCCCCCTTGGGCGCATTTCCTTCATCATATCATGGGCGCATTTGAAGAGTCCTCTTCAAGGGGGCATTTAGGGGTCTTCTTTCATTTTTCTACGCCTTAGAATTTCTCACACCACTTACTCCTCTTAGGGCGCATTTAGGGTGGGCTCATGCCATTTTTGTGCCTTAGATATTTTCTTTGTCCAACCTCTTCCTTGGGCACATTTTACCCCTTGAGGTTTGATTTCCAATGCCTTAGAAAATTTTTCAGCCACTCTACTACCTTGGGCGCGTTCTAGGGGTGTTGCTTTCATTTTACTGCCTTGGACAATTCTTTACCCCAGTTCCTCACACCTTGGGCACATTTGGAGGGGTCTGCTTCCATTTTCATCACTTAGAAAATTTTTGTTGCCTCCCCACACTTTGGGTGCATTTAGGGGGGTGTACTACCATTTCTCATGCCTTAGAAAATTTCTTGCATCTCTTCTCAACTTGGGCGCATATGAGGGGGACTCCTGCCACTTCTCAATGCCTTAGAAAAAATTCATTTCAACTTGCCCTCCCTTGGGTGCATTTGAGGTGTGGTGCTTCCATTTTGTGACTTAGAGAAATTTTCTCACCTCATACTCCTTGCTTGGGCGCACTTGAGAGGTGGTTAGGCAATCTTATGACTTGGAAACTTTTCTCACTAACTTGCTTCATGCTTTGGGCGCATATGAGGGGTCAAGCTTCCATTTCTCCAACTTAGAAAAAAAATTGATGCCACCTTACACAAGATGGGCGCATTTAGGGGGGTGTACTGCCATTTTCCATCACTTAGAAAGTTTCATACGACCCTGCTATCTTGGGCGCATATGGAGGGGTCTCTTTCCATTTTTTTATGCCTTAATGCAAGATTTTCAACCTCTCCATGATGCCTAGGGCGCATTTAGAGGGGGCTCCTACCATTTCTCAACGCCTTATGTGCCCTAAGTTTGCTTCCATCTTGGTGTTTGGGCGCATTTAGCGTATCTTGCTTCTTGTTTCAATGCCTTAGAAACTTTTAGCTTCCTTTCCATGATGGGCGCATTTCAGGGGGTGGGCTTATGTTTTTGACTTAGAAATTTTTCAAGCACCCTCTGGAATCACTCTAAGGCGTATATGAACACTTTGCCAATTTTGCTTTGTTTGCCCTTGTCTTCTATTTTTAGAAACTTTTGAAGCTCTCACGATTTTCAAAGATTCTCAACTTCTTAAGATTTGATTTTCGCTCATCCAGACCCTCATGGCATGACCAACTTGTTCACACCCGCCATTTGCGTGTACCTGCTATTTTTAGCCCTGTTCTGGAAGTGACTTACTATAAATAATAAGTATGTAGAATGCGCTCAAATTTTACCAATAGACTCCTTGAAAGATGCTGATCGCAATGGGATACATCCGTTTTTCATTTTTCTTGAGTTTTACCCTCATTTTAGGCACCAAAGTTGGAAACCCTAATTTCACTTGCATGTGCCTCAACTAACCTCCGTTTGACTTTGTTTCTGTTCTGTACTATTCTGCTCCTGAAACTGAAGACCCGGGACTGTTGGAGTGAGCTTGCTAAAAACAGTAAATGCTTGAAAATTGACCAACTGACTGCCGGATGTGGTTGCATGTCATACTACCCAAGAGATTTAAAAAAACCCAGAAAAACCTAGAAAACTGGTCTGCATGTGGGTAGCTGCTAAAAATAGAAAGTCATTAGCTTGACTTGCATGTTATACCATCGCAGAGCTCTCGAGAAACCCAGAAAGACTTTGTTGACATGCACTGAAAAATCATACATGCAAACCCTAAAAATTGCTCTCGAAGCCAGAATTGCTAAAAATAGAAAGTTGTGAGAATTTGCTCAAATTTTGCAGGTAAGTAGCTTAAAGGGCTCTAAATGTGGTGTAGCAGTCAGAATTTCAAAAGTCTTGAGCAAAAGGTCCCAAATTGATTACTTACTAAAAATAGTAAGTTGTCAGAATTCAGTAAAAATTTAATGGGAAGCTTCTTGAAGTTTGAACGTAGTGCCAAGCTCAGACTTCAATTTGCTCACCTAAATTATCCTCAAACTAAGCCTGAAGGATAAACCCTAATTTGATAAAAATGCACTCCAGACTTGGCCAAAATTCCAAATTAGGCCAAAAGATAGGTACATCCCCGGAAAGACAGAAGGAACCGAGAGAGACAGCTCCAAAACAACCCAAAACCAAAGTCAAAAGACTCGAATGGGACAAAAATTAGGGGGTCCCCATTTTGAATGGGGTGATGTGTGAAAAGGTCACAACAGGTCCAATCTCTCGAGATTACACTGTGTTGTAACTGAGGAAGGAACACTTAGAATTTACTTTGTTGATTTATTTCTAATTGCAGCGACTTTCAATCTGTGTATTGTAAATGAAATGTATTGTTGATCGCATTGACCTATGAGTCATGTGCGAAATAGAATATAATTTTTGTGCAAGATTTATTCGACTTCATTTATTTCTTCCATTGCAATTATGAAATCTTTCGTTTCATGCATATACTAGATTTCGTCATTAATTAAGTACAGTCTTTGAGTTGTCTGATTGATGGTCCCTTAGGATTTATTTTGCATTAATCGCATATTTATGGATTAATGTCAGTTGCCTTATCGCTTTTTGGTTAAAAGCTACTTATCTTTCATTTAATTCGCACGAGGGACTTGTACCTCTCAATTAAGAGGAAAGCCACAAATGCAATTGTGGCCTTTCTAGAGTTGTTAGTGGATTGATACTAGTGCTTATCAGGTAGGAGAATCATTGTTATCACCATATTTATTATAGGGGCCAATTCATTTGCTAACACTAGTGACTATTAGAGGAAATTTTGTTGGGTCAACATCTAAGAAGCAAAGCTTGGAAATTTATTGACTTGAGCTATTTCAAACAAACTTTGATTTACTCAAAGCACAAATCATGTAATCAATATTTAATAAACATGAAAATAAACCACAAGAATGATGGCTTTATTTGAGGATCTTAAATAAGTGCTTGATGTGAAACCCAGTTCAAAGCTAAGAGGCTTATGATGGATTGTCTGTTTTAAGTGAATGTACTATGAATATATTTTTTCCAAGTATTGCCATTAACCTTTGTTTTGCTTGATAGGGAATTGAAGTAGGCTTGCTATATTTTTGTTTAGAGTCACAGAGATGCCTATAGAATTTTAATTTATATCATATTTTAAATGAATTTAGTATGATTTTTTTTTCAAGTAGTGTCATTAATCTTCTTCTTTTGCTTAAGAGGGAATTGAAGAAGGCTTTTACTATATTTTTTATTGGGAGTCATAAAGATACTTAAGAGTTTTAATTTATCTCTTGCTTGCAGGTACAACGACAAAAAGAGTACAGGGAGAGAATTTTCAATGAGTATCAGGTGAATAGAATTTCATCTTTTTTCTTCTTCCTTTTGGATTCTTCAAGCTGCAGTTTAATATTTCAGAAATCTCATTCAAAACTGGTGTTGAATTCTTCAACCCTTATTTAAATTGTATTTCCCAAGAAAACCATTGTATGGCTCAAGGATGATTCTACTGGAAGTTTCAATAATGTACAGTGATGTAAATTAGGCCGACTCCTTTATTCTCTTCACCCGTGACATTCTTTTTGTTCCCAAAAATTCGACCTCAAGTCCTTAATAAATTTCCTTTGAATATTCAATAGGCATTAAATAATCTACTCCTTCACAAAGATATCGTACGAACTTCAAAAGATAACTGCAGAATGGTACAAAAATGTGTTCAAATAATCGATGTTATATTTACACGAGAAGCGAAAGCTTCAATAAATAGATTACAAAGACGTTTCTAAAAGAAACAAACGTTAACAAAAGACAAAAAATAGAAACTAACTAAAAATGACTAGATGATCATTAACACAACAAATAGAAAGATATTATATTAATACCCTCCCTTAATGGTCATCGTTCTAACTACCCAGAGAAATAATAGAGAAGGCTGTCCCCTTCTTCTCAGAGCGCTTCTGCAACAAAAGACAAGTGTCTGCCACTGACTCTATCACTGGAGATGAGTCTGCCACCGACCCTCCCAGAAACTGCAGAACTTCTGGGAAAGACCAAAATGGATCACAGAACATGCAACTTGATGTTGGGTAACCAAACTGTCCCTCCCTGTAACTAGAGACACACTGAGAACAACTGCCACAATTTTGAGGAAAAATTGGCAAACCCTCCAAACTTTTGCAGATGAGCACGACGCTCTAAAACAAATTGCAACAAACCACAATTTTTGAGGGAAAAATCACAAAACCCTGAAACTGAAGTTTACAAAGCATCGTTTTTTCGGAAAAAACGGTAAAAACCCACAAAGGAATCCCACGCAACTCTGCAATTACAGAAGCCCAAAAACGATTTTTGAGGATAAAATCGAAAAAACCAACAGGTAGCTGACACAAAATCCGAATCACGGATATACATAACATCGTTTTTAAGGAAAAATGGTAAAACCTTTCCAGAAACCAGAGAGCCCTCCCGAACTTGAAAACCCTGACTAGGGCATACAGAGCAAACCCTTAATTTTTGAGGAAAAAATTATAAACCCTCCCATGATTTTTAAGGCAAAAAATCAGAAAATCAAACTGAACTTTTTTAAGGAGAAAAAATTACTAAAGCCCTCAAGACATTTGTTTAAGGGACAACATTTTTATTAAAATCAGAAATATTTTTTTTTCAAGGACAAAAAAATATTAAAAACCCAATAGAATTTTTTTTTCAAGGAGAAAAAAATTATTAAGAAACCCACAAAACATCGATGCCCAGAAAATGAAAACGGCATAGAAAAAACTGGGAGGACGAGTGCACAACAGTCTTCAACACCTGTGATTTTTAACTTGCACAATTTTCAGGAGGTCGCGCAGAAAAATCCAGGACCCTCGAAATGCAGGGTCACGCATGGGCAATGAGTAGAAAAAATGTGGGTCCAGGTCGTGAGTTGTAGAGGCCTAGAAGGGTTGCACGCCAAGAAAATATCAAAAAAGCAGAAGGATGCGGTTTTAAACACCCAAAAACAACACCTAGAAATCTTGATGGCTAGAGAATCCAAAAACCGTGATTAGAAACCCACATGCGTGGCATCACGATTTATAGAACCAAACTTGGTTGATCGAGTGGGAGAGACCAGAAAAGTCACAAGCAAAAAAACGTCTTCTAGAAAACGCGATTTACAGAACCAAACTTGGTTGATTGCGTAAACAGTAGAGACGCCAATACCAGACGCGATTTGCCACAAAATGCCCGCGATTTTCATAGGAAAGCCTTCAAACTTTCTTCAAAAATTAATTTGCAATTTCTTGAAGAAACCTATCCGATCTTAGAAGATCTCCTACAAAACGGTGTGAGTAGATACAAAACGGACCCTTCACCGCACGAGAGACAACTAGAAGGAGAAAAATTGTCCAAGAAGGTCGTGATTTTCTATTGCACATGAAGCTGCGAGAAAAAAATAAATAAATAGAGAAAATCAACGATTAGAAAAATCAATTTTTCTCCTACTCAACCCAACCCGCTTTGATACCATGTTCAAATAATCAATGTTATATTTACACGAGAAGTGAAAGCTTCAATAAATAGATTACAAAGACGTTTATGAAAGAAACAAATGTTAACAAAAGACAAAAAATAGAAACTAACTAAAAACGACTAGATGACCATTAACACAACAAATAGAAAGATACTATACTAATAAAATGTATGTCCAAACTGTACGAAATTATTTAAATTTACTTGCTCCATTTTCTATTGTAAATACTTCCTTTGACTTATATAGTTTTCAAAGACCCTTTCAATAAAATTAAATTAAACTAATAAATTCAGGATTAATGATTTCTAGCAATGAAATGCTTGAATCCGATACAAGATTGATATTAAAAAACCTCTGATAATCCTAATTTAATACCAACACAACCCCTGAGGTGAGACTATCCGCAATCACCTAGGAAACATCTCTTAGCTTCAGAGGTGATATTCTCCATGAAGATGAACATCCTCACAAAGTTTTGCACAAACTTGCAGCAAACACTTCTCCAGAAAATTTCATCCATAATCCACAAATGAACTCCAAGAAACTTTTAATTCCCTCTTTTGTAACTCCACCACCTTTCTTGAAAACCTCCGAAAATACTTTTTTTTTTTAATTTAATTATTTTTAAGAGTTAATCCTTATATCACCCAAAAGTGACTTCATTAATTTAATTAACCTTGTAATATCCACCCCAATTTTTTCAAATTTTGCACTTTTTAGCATTAGCAAAATAGCAATGATAAGCAACTAAAATAAACTACCTTCCACTTTCTAATCACCCAGATCTTGATGTGGGCAAGGTGGGAGCATACGGTGGCAAGGTTTACATTGCAAATGATAACATAACAAGCAAAGATAATCAACTATAATCAATAGTCTTCCACTTTCTGATCACCCAGATCCCGATGTGGGCAAGGTGAGAGCATATGGTGGCAAGGCTTACATTGCAATGCTGTAAAAAAACTTGTTCAGTGGGGTGAGTAATACAACTGAAAAATAACTCTTACGCTTTTCAGTGGTGAGTGCAATAAGGGCCACTTATGTAGTGGGGTAAGTACTAACAGCCACTTCTTCAATGGATATGAAAGATACCACTTATTCAGTGGGGTAAGTAGCCAAAACCAAGAAGAGCAAATCATTTACTGGTACTACCAAATCAGTGTTACAATGGAATTCTCAATAAAAATGCTATCAGAGTTACAATCCAGCTGCTAATGATATAGAAATATGAAAACAAACCCCAATTACATCCAATCCACTGAAATGAGACCCCCAAGTGAAGCAACTACAATATACCCGAGGTGTATGTATGTCCCATTTTGACGGCATCGAGTTCGTAAGATTGGCCATCGGAGACCCTGAGGGTGATAGAGTGGTTAGAGGGTCGCTTTGGGAGCTTGGCTCAGCTTCAGATTGGCAGTTTGATCAATTGGCTTTCGTGGGCTCGATCGGAGTCTTCTTGCAGAGTTGCTATTTTTAGCAGTTCCTGGCAGGCAGCGTGGGACCCCTGCTATTTTTAGCAGTATGAGATTGGCAGCGTTCGGAATCACTTCAGTGTTCGTCAGTTTCAGACGGAACAGTTATCGGATGAGTAACGAGAGAAATATTAATATTTAATTGCATTAATTAAATATTAATTATTTAATTGGGATTATAATATAAAGTTGTAATATTTAATATTACGACTTAAGTGATTCTTATAAAGGGGGCGCCCAACATCAGGGAAGGGGCCATTTGCATATTAAATTTATAATTTAATATTTTGGCCGAGACTATTGAAAGATTAAAAGAATTAAAAGTTAAATATATTAAAATTCCCTATTATTAAGGAAATCGCACTTTTGAGCAATATAGTGCATTTGCCTTGAGAATTGAGCGATTATGACATTTTATGAATTGAAAATTGACCAGTCTTTGCCAGAGAACGGAGACCTTAGGGTTTGTGTTCGAAATTCTTGGAGAACGAGCCATCTCCATTGAATCAGTTCAGAGGGTGTGAGATATCACCCGATTTACTGCCAGTTGTGAGATTTCTTCATCCAGAAGAAATTCCAGAGCATACCGAGGATATTTGCATTCAGGGTTTCAGTAGGACAACATTACAGAGGAGTCTCTTTCTTTGAGGCGTCTATTTTACTTACATTCTGGAGATCTTTAAAGAAGCCGTACAAATCATTGAATGCTGCTGACAGCCGTACCTTCTTTACAGCAGGCCGTACTTTCTTCTTGGGAGCCGTACTAGTGTCTTGAAGGAAACGCCTCTCATTCAGGCAATCTTTCATCTTCTTTGGAGGCGCTTTAGCAAGTGGAACAAGCTGCAAACAATATACTGAGGGAAAAAGGGTCATTTAAGGCTGCCGTACAGATCTGAAAATCACCAGTTTGCTGCAATAAACAGTACCAGGCCGTACTCTTTATTCTGAGCCATCATCTTCCTTCCAGAGCAAATCAACTTTGGTATTCATCATTTGTGTTCATCTACTGAGGCGCCAACCTTCAGAGAAACACTGCGTGGTATCTGGCAGAGGAAAGAGTGGAGTAACATTCAGCCGTACCATTCATTATTGCTGTATCAAAGAAAACCAGGTTTCAATATTTTATTGCCTTTTACTTTGCATGTCTCTGGATCATTATTGTACTTGTTTCAGAAGATCAATAAATTACTTGGCTACCATATTAGCAATGAAATCTTTCGTTTACAGAGATATATTATTTTATTTTGAATTTATTATTCAATCTTGGCAAAAATCGCAATTTCATTAATTGCTAAAAAAACCTCAAAACTATCAAAAAACCAAAAATCCTTCAAGAATCAGAAAAGAACAGTCAGATCGGAGAATAGGGGAAACTAGGGTTTCTACAACAGCCTGCAAGAGGCTGTACAATCTCAGAAAATAAGTTGCAGCAGGTGTGTGACACTCAGAATTGCTGGTGCAAGTATAGGCAGCTCTCAAAATCTTCCCTATTCTCATTAATGTGACCAAAGGTCACTCCCAAACAAGCTGCAGATGTCAAAACAGGTCTAGGCGCCTCCAAACTAGTCAAATGATGCCCAAAAAGAGGGATGATTCACCCCTTAAATTCCCACGCCCCTTCCTAGGAGTGGTATGGCCTGCTATGGGGGCGACCAGCTTGGGAAAAATCAGAAACAGCTCCAAAAATTCCGCAACCTTGCAAAACAGGTCGCTCAACTCAAAGAAATCCTTAGTAAAAAGCCCACAACCAAAAACCTTGCTCTCCAATCAGCATCACCAAAACAAGGGGTACGGCCTGATACAGGAACTGTACAGTCAGCAAGCAAACCCCTTCAAGAAACTCACTCCAAACATTCTACAAGTCAGGAAAATCACACCAAAATATATAGCAACTAGAAAACATCAAAGCAATCCATGAAGAAATTCAACGGAAATCTTCACCAATATCTCCAACGGTGACTCCTGCAGTGAAATCACACCAATGTCCAATTAGGGAGTATCTCTCAACTTCGAAACTAGAGCAACCTTGAGGGTTTTCGTCCTCAAAGCCTTGAAGAATTCAATCCAAAATCTAGTAGCACTTCGTTATCTCAAATCAACATATGCAAATGAGCTACCCATAGCCTCCTTCTATAACTTTTTGGAGGGAGGTGTTACAAATTTGAAAATAATAAAATAATCCTCCGTTTCAAATTTGCTTTTATAAAATAATATTAACCCCCCATGCCAATGTCCCCCTTTTCTCAAAACTAGGTGTCCAACTTGGGGCCTTTTTGTCATGTCCCTTCCAGCTTGACATCTCTTAGAGCTTATGATTAGCTATTATGCACCCTCGAGGCCGATAGGATGGATAGAGGGTTTGATGGAGCTTGGCATTTCGGATTGTCGGACTTTTGGGCTTTCGCTCGGCTCATTCAACGCTCTTTGCGACTTGCTATTTTAGCAAGATTTGGCATGAGCACTTTACTATTTTAGCAAGATGGTTTGGTCATGTGCAGAATCACTCACTTATTCACCAGCTTCAGACGGTTCGTGAATCGGACATATTTTGAGGGAGATATTAATATTTTAATTGTTAAATTAAATATTAATTATCTGGAGCTTATATTATAAAGTTATAATATTATTTAATATTATAACTTAAGTGAATTTTTAAAGGGGTCGACCATCATTGTGAAGGGGACCATTTTTAATTAATCTTTTAATTAAAAAGAGGCGTCCAACTTTGGAATAATTAAAAGTGAAAATCCAATTTTATTTAAATGATTGCCTTTTTGGAGAGAAGTCGACTTCTTGAGAAATATAAAGAATTTTCATTGGAAAAAGAGCTCATTATGTTGAAATCGAATTTTTGATCAAGTCTTCTTCTGAGAACAGAGCCAAGGGTTACAGTTTTCACTGTGCATTGGAGAACGAGCCATCTTCAGTGTCTGCAGTTCAGAGGTTGTGAAATACCAGCTGATTTATTGCTTGTCAAAGAGATAACTTCATACAGAGGTTGTCACAGAGCTTCACAGTTGATTCATATTCAGGGTTTTCAGTTGGAATACATCCGGAAGAGGTTCTTCATTCATGGCGCCTATTATCTGAGATCTGGAGACTTCAAGATAGGGCCGTACTTTTTATTGCTTGATGCTGCTACCCAAGCCGTACATCTCTTGCTGCAGGCCGTACCATCACCAAAAGGGTCGTACCTTTCTGTCTTGAGTAAATCGCCTTCTCTTTAGGGTTTCTGGCTTCACACATTTGGGCGCCTATGCATCTGGAAGTTTTTGCTAGCGTCTGACGGAGGGAGAAATGAAAAATCACTTGAGGCCGTACCAGTTCAAAGACATTTTCAGCTTGCTGCAATATCAGGTTGTCATCAATAAAAGCATTGCTTTTTCATTCGCATGTTATCAAATCTCTTATGTAATCGCTCCAGTAGATTAATAAATTAACTGGCATCATTAGATCTCATATTTTCCATCATTATTGGCATTGTAATATTTTATTTGAATTTATTAGTAAATTCTTGCAAAATCGCATTTTACCATTTATGCACAAAAACCACAAAAAAACCAAAAACGTCAAAAACAATAAAAAAAACAAACAATTTCAGAGATCGGTGAGAACAGGGGCTTCTACAGTGGTATCAGAGCTAAATCCTGCCATCCTGAGGGTTTAGCAATCTTATGCAGCCACAAGAGGTTGGGCCTCACAGATATTATACTCGCAGGAGAGCCTTGATTGACAGGCAACAAGGTTTGAACAGGCAGCCGGGTACCATGGCTGACAGAACAGATATTCCTCAAAACCCTAGGGATCAGGATGATGTAGAGGTTCTACACACTCTTAGAGATTTACGAGCAGGTCAACAGCAGTCCAACGATGTACTACAGCAGTTGACAGTGGCAATCCAGAGGTTAGGTATGCCGAGGAGACCGTCACCACATTGTGACGAAGACAGGAGTGATGCAGGATCACGGAGAGCACCTAGGACTGTTTCACGGACGGCAGACAGGCCAACTAGGCCTACATTTGTGAGACAGGAGCCCGATGAGGCTGTTGCAGGTGAGAAGCATGAGGATTTGTTCGCTGATACACTTATGGCAGTGAACGATGAGTGGGAGTTACTGTCACCAGAGGTTAGAGAGAGGATCACTTTTGACAGATTCATCACACAGAGGAGAGAACATCACAGAGGTCAACAGGATTGGAGACCTAGACATCAGAACAATGATCTGAAGCATGCTACAAACAGACTCACTCTAGCGATGTTCGACGGTAGTGGCAAGGTTACAGCCCAGGCCTGGATCAGTAAGCTAGACACTTTCCTCACATTGCATCCTATGGCTGAGAGGGATGCTATCAGGTATGCTACACTGCATCTTGAGGGGGAAGCTTACGACTGGTGGCACCACAGGATGGTGACACTCCAGCACGATCGTATCACCACATACCAGGAGGTCGTTGACAGGTTGGTGGAACGATTTGATAGGAAGGATCCAAAATCTTATTTCAGAGATTTGGCTCAGTTGCGACAGAGTGGCAGTTTGGAGTCTTACATAGGTGACTTCCAGCGATTGTCAGTTATGGTTCCTAATATATCAGAGAGGCGTCTTGTAGTGCTTTTCATGGAGGGATTGATGGAGCCATTGAGAGGTTGGATCAAAGCCTTTGATCCTCCTTCGTTACAGGAAGCGATGAAGAAGACACGCAGTATGGAGTTTGCAGCACCATCCAGCAAATTCAACTCCAAGAACACTTCTTCATTTAGGGACAACAAAGGATTTAATAAGAATAACCAAAGATCTGATTTTAAGAGTGACTCGAAGGGGAAATCAGCATCACCACCCTTGGATCGCGAGGCTCTTAATGATTTACGCAGGAAGAAGCTTTGCTTCTACTGCAAAGGTCCCTATGATGCCAACCATGATTGTCCTTTGCGGCCTAAGGGCAAGGCCAATCGAGTGATGTGGGCTTATTACAAGGAGTCGGAATCTGAGAGTTCCGAACAGCAGGAGAGTTCTGAGGAGTCAGAGTCAGAGGCTTCAGAGCCTAAGGCAGAGGCAGAGTCAGAGCTTCAGATTCAAGAGGCACGACTATCTAGCATTCAGCAGGAAGGTTCATTTAGACTGTGTGGAGTTTTGTCAGGACAGAGGGTCATCACCCTTCTTAACACAAGAGCCACCCACAATTTTATTGATGCTAGATTTGTGGAGAAACGCGGACTCATAACTGAGGAGTTCGAAGGCATTAGGGTTAAGGTGGCAGACGGTTACACTCTCAGGTGTGATCGTATGATTAAGGATCTCCCTTTGCGCTTGAATAACTATGAATTCAAGGCTAATTATTACGTGGTGAACATGGGAGACATTGATTTGGTCTTGGGCATGAAGTGGCTTCATTCCCTGGAGGAAGTCACTCTTCGTCTCAAAGACATGGAGATTCGGTTTGATGTGGATGGGAAGACACATATCCTGAAGGCCATTCGGGACAGCAATGTTAAGACTATTTCCTTCCGTCGAATGGAGAGACTCATGAGGCATGACATGGTAGAGTGGGCTGCTGAGTGCACATTGGCACCTATACAGGAGGGACAGCATAAGACTGAGTATCATCCTGACATTCAGCAGTTGAGAGTCAAGCATGAGAAGGTTTTCAGTGATATTCCACCAGGGAGACCTCCAGACAGGGGCATTGAGCACATTATAGAGCTTGAGGAGGGCGCTAAGCCCGTCATGATTACTCCTTATAGGCATCCTAAGAGGTTGAAGGATGAGATAGAGAAGACTATCAAGGAGCTGCTTGCTATGGGTCACATTCGACCGAGTAAGTCACCATTCGCTTCTTCAGTTGTCCTAGTGAAGAAGAAAGACGGTACCCTTCGCATGTGCATAGATTACAGAGTCCTGAATAAGAGGACTATCAAAAATAGGTACCCCATACCTCGTATAGATGAGCTTATTGACGAGCTCCATGGTGCATGTTATTTCACGAAGATAGACTTGAGATCAGGATATCATCAGATCAGAGTTCGTGAGCAGGATGTAGAGAAGACTGCATTCCGTTGTCATTGTGGGCACTTCGAGTTTGTGGTGATGCCATTTGGGCTAACCAACTACAAATACTTTTCACCACCGCGAAATGTGGTCTTCATTCACTCTACCATCGAGGAGATATGTACTTGTCTTCTTCGATGATATTCTGATTTACAGCAGGACTTGGTAGGAGCATTTGGCTCATTTGGATACGGTGCTCAGCATTTTGGAGAGGGAGTCCTTGTACGCCAAGGAGTCCAAGTGTGATTTGGGGATGACTGAGTTGCTATACTTAGGCCATATCATCAGTGCAGAGGGAGTGCGGATGGATCCTGAGAAGATCTGTGCTATCATAGATTGGCCTACTCCGGCGAACCTTACACAACTGCGAGGATTTCTTGGCTTGTGTGGTTTTTATCGCAGATTTGTGAATGGTTATTCACGCCATGCAACACCTATGACGGATTTGTTGAAAAAAGCTGCATTCTCGCTGACTCCCCGAAAGGCAATAAGAGTGCTTTTGTGAGGTTCAAGAGCCGATGACTACTGCGGTCCGCGTTGGCACCGCTGCATTTTTCAAGCCTTTTGAGCTTCAAAGGCGATGCTCTCGGTGAGGGAGATCGGAGCCTGCTGCTTGCGCAAGACAGCACCCCATTGTTTTAATGGTGGTTTCCAAACCGAGGACCGAGAGGCTCCCACGTTTATGAAAAGGAGATGTCGGGCCATAATGCATGCCTTGGCCAAATTTAGGCAGTATCTCGTGGGCAGTAAGTTTTGCATTAAAACTGACCACAACAGTTTGAGGCATTTCCTGGGGCAGCGAGATCTCAATGATCGTCAGCAGAAGTGGGTGAGTAAATTGCAGGCATATGACTTTGATATCTCTTATATCAAAGGCACCCAGAATGTAGTGGCTGACGCTCTCTCATGCAGGCCTTATCTGAGCTCTATGGTTCACATTACAGAGGATTGGAGGCATTTGATTGTGGCAGAGTATGCCAAGGATACTTGGGCATCCAGTATTGTTGAGGGATCGATGGTTGACACCAGATACACGCTTGTGAATGACTTGATCATTTACAAGAACATGATTTATTTGATCCCAGGATCAGAGATGAAGAACACTATCATGCGAGCCTTTCACGATGTACCTACAGCAGGACATCCCGGGTATTTCAAAACGTATAGACAGATTCAGAAGAGA
>VDFB02373365.1:1310342-1467044 GCA_007258455.2 Sequoia sempervirens
TGACTATATTTGCTAATTACAATTAAAACGTAACCCTTTTGCCCTCTTTTCTTCAATTTGTCAAGGAGTTGATAGGCTGAGGGAATGGTTGCACTAAGATATTTTTCCCTCTTATGTTATTAAACCCTTGTCTTTTGGGAGATAATTTTTTTCTGTTGCCCTACATGCCATGGTGAAAGA
Organism: Sequoia sempervirens; assembly: GCA_007258455.2. Classification (NCBI taxonomy): domain Eukaryota; kingdom Viridiplantae; phylum Streptophyta; class Pinopsida; order Cupressales; family Cupressaceae; genus Sequoia; species Sequoia sempervirens. The sequence goes on from VDFB02373365.1 coordinate 1,310,523, forward strand.
ATTAGAGATTGTAAAACGATTAAACATGTGTACTTGATGTTGGATGTGATCATTAAGTCCACCAAGAAACAAGTAATTTAACTTCACCTTTGTATTCGTTTCCACTTGCAAGGATAGGTTTGGGAATCATTGAATATAATTCTTGACTGATTAGCCCAAGAAACCAACTCCTCCTTTGTAATTGTTTCCACTTGCAAAGATAGGTTATAGAATTGTTGAATATAATCCTTGACCGATTTTGTTTGCCACATTATGGCTAGCTGTCTAAGGTAATTCTCTGATAAACTATTATCATAGTGCAACTACAACCTCTTTGTAAAAATTGAGCAGGTGACACTAAGAGCCTTTTTCTTTCTTTGAGCACATAACCATCAGTACCAAATGAATTGCTCTGGTTCCGTATATAGGGAAGCCATTGTCACCTTTTGCCCACTTAGAGTTTGATTTACATCAAAAAAATTCTGCATCTGACTTATCCAAGTGGATCTTTTCTTATGAATCTACGCATATCCACCTTTGGTAGCAAGTTTGGAGACCTAGAGTGAGTGCTAGCATTTGGATCAAGATTCACTTGTTTGGATGATCTGCCTTATTTTATAGAAACATGGGGTTGTGAGACTGATTGTTTCATAATATAATATTCAATAAGTGAAAAATTTGTTTCCATGTTAGTGATGCAGGAGCTTTTGGGTCCACAAGCAATTTTACATCACCAAAAAAAATTGTAGGTTATGTTTTCAGTTTTTTAGTTCATTTTTGGTGTGTTTGTTTGTTTGTAGTCTTATCAACTTGGTTCTAAAAGGATGTTACATGAAGGTTTCTATGTTTGAAATGGGATTTAGTTTTGTAGCTAAAATATAGAGCATCTTTTGGTTGCTTCAGATTTTCTTCTGGTTGTCATGGAATGGTTTATGATGTTTATAAGATAGTTATGATGTTTAGAAATTACTATAGAAAAGGAAACAGAAGTACAATGTGTATACAACTATAGGTGGATTGTGTGTATACATCTATAGGAGGACTATGTAATATCTGCTATAAGAAGTGCTTATTTCTATTGCAGGACTTGTGTATTTGTAATATCCCCTTTTCCTAGGTAGTTGACAGATGTAGTGGTTAGTCTACCAACTGGTCCCCATAAGCTAACATGGTGTTTAGGTGACTCCTTTAGGGGTGATCTATGTCTCTTCAGTAGGCTTTTTGGTACTTATTTCAGTACTCTTCAGCTCAGTGTCCTAGTTTATTTGTGGTGTGCCTTCTAGAGGCCATTCAAGACACTTTGACCCACACTTACTATTTTTAGTAAGTCACTTGGATGTGTTGCTCATACTTACTATTTATAGTAAGTCATGGAATGGTCAGCTGCTATCATGCCTATAGCTGGAAAGTTGATGGATTACTGCCATGAGTTGATATTGGTATTTATTGGGGAGTTAATGATTTAATTTATATTATTTAAGTTAATCTAGTTTAACTTCAATAATATTAATTATTATGGATAACTTTATAAAATGGTGTTATAAGGGGTTTAAAGGTGTTATGAGGCATTTGAATAAATTATTATTATTTTCATGTTTTAAACCCCTCAATTTTATGAGATGAAATATTTAAATGACCATCAAAAGCAAATATAGTTTTAAAAGCATTAAATGGCCAAGTGGGATGTGGGCTTTTGGGGAAGTATAAAAAGCATACTTAATGCTTTTTCATTGATTCTTGTTGTACAAATTTTGAGAAGAGCTGAAGCAAGGGTTTGCTGGTTGTGAAAGCCATTGCTCTTTGAGGACGAAATCCCTCAAAGAGGACAATGTTTGCAGGTGTGGAAGATCACCTAAGAGCACTTGATTGGATAATCTCATTTAGGGATTATATTTGTGCTTCATCAATTTGTAGGAGAGTTTCATATTCAGGATTTTGGAGGCAATTAGGGTTGTGTGTTTGCAACGTTGAGCATTATTCCATTCATTTCATACTGAGGCGGCTATATTGCTGTGTAGCTGTTGCAAATCTCATTCCCCAGTTTGGGTGTGAGGGGTTTGAAGAGGTTATTGGTTGATTTCATTAGAGCAAGGCGAAATTATTATTGCCATACTGGGGCTGGAAATCACTGAAGATATTCATTGCTGCACCTATCCATGCTGGACATGGGTATTTCTGAATTCACAGAGTTGCTGGGCTTTTGTATTGGGGTTTCCAGTGACTTTCACTAATAGTCACACCACCTAGCAGAGCCGTGGCTGCTTGCATAACTCCAATATGCAATTACAGGGGTTGAAGAAAGAAGGTGAAGAGGGATGTGAGCCTTGAAGGAAATCGTGGGACTGAAAAATCAGTCTATAATTGTACAGTTTGGTTAGCTGCTACCTTTGATACCTGTAGTAGGTTTGCAATATAAAAAGGGGAATTTCAATACTGCTGGGTGTGAAGATTAAGAGCTGGCGTGAGCTCTTGTAGCTGGATATTTATTATACAAGCTGCTATTTACTTGCTGGCTGTGGCGCTCATGATATCTGAGAGCAATCGATGCAGTTTGTCTTGCTGTTATGGAGTATGGAGTTGGTTGAAGGCTGCATTTGACTCCAGGTATCTAACTGCTGTGTAAGAACACTATATCAGGCCAGCCATGTTAATGAATGTAAACCTGCACATTTTAGTCATACAGTCTGAGAGTTATTAGCTGCCATGTGTGACCTGTGCATGATCATTTCCAGGTCTGATTTCTGACTGATATAAAATGTTTTGTTTCCAGTACAATCCTATCAACAAATGTATTTGATGCTTATCTATGTCTTAATAGATAAGCACTAGTCTGAAGGTTTACCTTGCATTGTTCCTTTGTAATCTTTAATGATCTTTTTGAGAATTGGTTCCAAACTTTATGCATCCAAATTGTTTGACGTAATGACTACATATGTCAAACTGAATTAATCAAGCGAAAATCACAATAGGGTTTGTTCCAACTGGGGTGGGACATTATGGTATTGCTGCTATAGAGACTTTGAATTTTCTTGTTACAAGACCTATATATTTCTACTACAGGTGTCATGTACATTTTACTGTAGTTGTTGGACCTATGTATTACTACTATAGGGGTTGTGTAGTTTGCTAGTACAGTGGTTATGTATTTTGTTATTATACAACTTGTGTAATCGGCCATAGGAAGACTGCATTTTCTGTTATATAATCTGTGCTTACTGCTACAAGAAGACTGTGTGTGCTGTTTTCTTTTTTAAGTGTTCACAAGGAACTATAAAGACTGCTATAGATATTAACATTTAAGGTTTATATGATGTTGTTTAGACGAGTGTAGTGTTTTTGCTTTATACAATATAATTCATATAAAATATATATGAAAAGTTGCCAGCTATCTATCTCTTAACAAAAGGTGTTTTTTTGCCTTTTACTAATCTTGGTGGCCTCATGAGACTCTATTCATCATCACTTTCAATAATAAAGTCCGAACAAATGATTTTTCTATATTTATTGAGGAGTTTTTATTTGAGGCCAATGATTTTGGAGGTCACGATTTAATTCCTTTTATTTGGGCGGTTGACCTTTCACATTGTTTTGTGGTGACTAGTTTCCTACATGCACGAGATGTTTATACTTTGATCTAGACATTGGTCAGGGATTTTTATTGGTTGAACCCATGGCCAATTCTTGCTTTTTCTTTGTCTGTTTGAAGTTCTTGATGGAGGAGGCTGTTTGTAATGTTCCCATATTTGGTCACCTCAGCATTGTAGTTATCTTCGGCTTTCTTGGTGATCGTCAATTGTGCCAGAGGGGATGTTTGATGTTGGCGATGAGTTCAGATGGTCTAGAGCTATGTCACAACATTTGGCGAATTTCAAGTAGGAAGTTCAAAATTTTCCAAATTTCAAACATTTACATAAAATTCGATAAAATTTGGCAAAAAATTTTTACGAAAAAAAGCATATGTTTTTTCATCAAAATACATTGTGAAAAAGTGTTACTTAAGTTTTTGAAAACAATTTTTAGGGTTTTCGACCTATTTTTGTTATAAATCACTGCTCGCGGATCATTCTAAGCACACAATTTGTTTATGGTTTATATTTTATAAATGTGTCAATATTTTATTACTTCAAATCTATTTAGCAATGTTAAACTATTTTGATAATTCTACGGATATATTAATTATATTTAAAAAAAGTAAAATTTGTATGGTGAATTTAATACCGAATTTTTCACCCTTGCCGAATTTCATCCGAATTTTATTGTTGCTGAATTTGATTTCGAATTCGAACCTTGTGACTTAGGTCTAGAGGATGCTTATGCCACTTTTTGAAGTGAATTTCGGCTTTTGGTAGGTTCTCCAAGATTCTTGGAGAGAGTCTATTTATAGTAAGTCACTTGGTTAGGCTGATTTTCATTATTCATTATCGGTATCATTCCAATGCAGTTAGATTTCAATTCCGATGCTTTTCGATAGTTTTCGCAATTCGTGCATATTATTGGCTTTAATTTAATTATTTTACTAAGGTTGCTTAATTTTATTAAAATAATTTAATGGACACCTTAGTATAATAGCTTGTTGGAAAGAGGATGAAAAGTTTTAAATCATGGACGCATAATATTTGGACCTTGTGTATCAAATATTATTATTATTTTGATAAAAGGGTCTTTTGGAGCAAAAAAAAGCTTTTAATTAAAAAGTGAATTTTAAATTGTATCTTTTGGAAAGTTTGGCAAGAAAAGTATATAAGGAGATTTTGTGAGCTCATTTGGATATGCAGATTATTTGATTTTCTCTTGTGAAACCCTTGTGGTTCTATGGGATTGAATTTGGTTTATCTTAGCCTTCTTGAGGACAAAAACCCTCTTGGAGAAGATTGGCCATGGTGGTGAAAGATCTTCCTCGGTTGATTGTTGATAAATTCATCCCGAGTCTATGTTGGTGTTTCATTGTTGTGATTTACGGAAAGGAATTGTAGGTACAAGTGAATATCAATTTGTTAAGTCTTGTAGACAAGACAAATTATTGAAGATATTTGTAGGCAAGAAGGGGATGCCAATATTGAGAAGTCTATGGAGTATATTCATCATATTTGATGTTAGGCGTGGGAATATCATTGGGTTTACTGTTGAGGTTGCAAAGTTTTCTATTGCAATAAGTTAGAATTTTTTCATAATGCTGGATGCCACTTTGGGAAGAGTTTGGGGCTGCAAACTATATAAGTTATTTGCTACTAACAAAGACATTCTACAGCCATCAAAACTTCTGTGCATGTAAGAACACTTCTTGTTCTCACTTTTGAGGCTCTGTACCTTTGATGAGGGTTTTTGAATCTGTTTGTGTTTTTTCTGTATATTTGCCCCTTTTATATATTTTTTTGTGTATTTTAAAATTATAATGCCAAGCATAAAATCTTGGAAATGTAAATATAAAACTCTATTGCAGCAAATGGATAACTTTATTGATTTACTTTGAAAACTTTTACAATAGGGCATACCCGGAATACAATATTTTGATATTGAAAAGATGTTGAAACCCTTATTCTAGAATTCTTTTGTAAATCTGATGAAGCACAAACTTGACCTCTGAAGGAAGCCAACTGTGAGCACCTTCAGCTGATATTTCACAACCTCAACATGCTGTTGCAATGAAGTAGCTACGCTCTCCAGTGCCGATATGCTGGCAGAAAACCCTAGGGCTCCCTTCTCCAAACGCCAAAGAGAAATCACATGACAAATATCAAATCTTAGTTCATGAGAATGAGCTCTTAAGTCCCTTTTTATTCTTTTCTTGTATGAGCTCAAACACTTTCCTGGCCCATGTGGGATAAAACTTTATAATATTAAAGTGACTTTATTATTATCATTAAAATATTTAATTAAATCACTTAAGTCACTTAAATTTTAATATCTCTTGAAATACTTGTTCGCTTGCTATGCCGTCTAAGCCAAGAGTCGACTTTCCTTGTTCTTCATGTGATCGGATGCCCGTCTAAAAATAGAAACCCTAAACAGTGACTTACTATAAATAGTAAGTCCCCCAAACTGAGTTAAATGAAGGCTGAGCTCGACCCAATACTGAACTCTTAAGGAGAAAACCCGCTGATAACTGCCAAAAGAGGCCCTCTAACCAATCTCATTAGCCTACAAGGGTCAAATGAAAGGCTAATTCTCCAAATTCTGATGCTTGCAAAAATGGGGACATTACAGTGCATCAGCTCTTTAATGTTTTCTTGAGCTCTACTTAGTTGTGAACTTGTGGGACTCATAAAAGGCCAGGAATATATTAATATTTTGTCAATGTATTGACCCTGCTGCTGTAGTTATACTCAAATATATATATTTATCTTTGTATTTCATTCATAAGGGAAATCAACCAACTGTTTGTTTTAATGTCTATTTTTCATGAGATTTGGGTATAAAAAATGAATGCTTGGTAATCTGCTCATCAAAACAATTCAATCACATTACAAACAACTCAGAAACTATCACAGAGAGTGTGCATTCCAAGTGTTTGATGAAATGTCTACACTCACAACAGAAAAATTAAGAGCAAAAACAGGGTAGGGTTCTTACAGTGGTATTAGAGCATGGATGATTGTTTATGATATTTGCAAAAAAATTAGAAATACTCCAGTATGAGGTATTACACTGTTGCTTTTCAAAATTTCATGACTCTTCATATTCTTGTTGTTAGCAACAAGAATTGGGTACTTTTCTTGGCTAAACAGTAATCATTATTTATATGGCTTATTGTTCTGAAGGGACTAGACTCTCCATCGGCAGATTTGAGAGAGGGGAGTAAAGAGGTGAAGGGGGGAAGATTAATTCTTGCTGGAATGTAAAATGTTAATTTTGTTGAGCAGAGTTAAAAGAGTGTAAACCCTTGAATATGAAGAGAGGATTGTATTTGGGAAAATGGGTGTGTTGAAAGTTTGAAACCCTTGTAGTGAGAGAATGAGAGGTAGGCTGCAGGCTGTATAGACTGTTGTTGTAGCATAATGGAGATTTGGTAAGCATGTTGTAATGGACTGCAATAAATTAATAAAATCTTTTATTTTGTATTTAATTGCTTCCATCGTGCAAGGATGTATGTGTGTGGTTGTCTTGGCTGCCCTTAATTGGGTTCCTGATTCCTAACTGCATCAGTTGGGCATTTCTCCTCGCATGTTAGACAATTCTCCTTTTGTTTCTATCATTTCAGACTGCATATTGTGCATGCCTTCTACCAATTGGTGCACTTTGTCATCTAATGAATAAGATATTAAATCTGAAGTCCCACTTTATCCTAACATTGAATCTATATCCTCTTTGTTAGGAGGTTTTCTTGGTGTGTAGGAATTCTTGCCTCAGCTTCTAGTCTGTGGTCTCATCATGATGTTGCCAGAATACTTTTGATATTAACTTATTCAAAACAAATCAAAATAAATTGAAATTTTTGCTATAGTTTTCCTAGGCCTAGATGTTGTTTTGCTGAAAAATCTCCAAGGATTCACTAATTGGTAGCCTTGAGAGTGAATTTGGTGGAAACCCTATTTTTGCAACAACTTTTCTAAAATTGCTTTAAATATTCTCAAATTTGGACTATAGCAGCTTCAATATGTTCTTGATCATCTCTCCAAATTGCAGAAAAAAAATCACCAAATTGAAAGAGTTATATAACTCACAATTTGACCTCCTAAATAAAAAAATCGCTTTGCTTCTTGCTTTTTCAAATGCCAAGATCATGCTCTAATACCACTTGTAATGAAATAATTTGCACAAGAGAAGACTATAATAGGAAATATGTTGGAAATCCTTGATAATAATAGGCCACTTTGAGGGTACAAATCTCCAAAAGTCTTTAATAAGAACAAAATTAACAGTATGATGATCCACTACTACTCACTACTTGTTATATATAGGCATCATTAGGTAATATTACTACCCTAATCCCAATGAGGCTGATTTAGCATACTATAATTGTACTTGTGGAATCCTAAATAACTCAATTAAGGATTAAGCTAGTTAAAAGTTGGCCACACACATCCCAATACAATCAATGGGTTAAGAGTGTAGCAAATTGATATACAAATGTTGAGTAGGAATAACATTTTATTTAACCTCCTTTCCTAGCATAAGTTCCTCAAGTTTTGTTTATGTATCCCATTTGGCAAAGATAATGTGGCTATAAGGGCACCAAATACAATCCTATGTCAGTAAATGGCTATGCAGATGAAGCTCTTTTCTATTCCAAGGCATATAACTACTTAAAGGAATTGAAAAGGCTACTGATTTATCCTCATCTAGAGACTACCATGCCAATGGTAGTTTTTGAAATTGGTTGAGAGATTTATGATATGTTGAGTTTACTGTCGTGTGGTTCATGAAATAAATTGTTTGCTAACAAACAAACATATTTAGTCTTTAGTCTACAAAAAATATACACGTAACACCTTGCTCCTAAGATAAGAAGTCATATTTTTCAATCCTTTGATATGCTAGTTGTTGTCTAAATCTTGGGACCCCTCTTTGTAAACTGGCACCCTTATGTTTAATTTTGGCTAAGTCTTTACCTAGGCAATGTTTTATTGAATATGTCTAACTTGGGTGGTGTTTTTGCCATTTCGTCTAACTTTCCATTTTACCGCCACATTACTTTCTTTTGTCGTCTTTTAAGCCGGGCGATATTTTGGGCTTTTGTTATAACTCGCTGCATGTTTTGAAGTCTTTCTTCTGAAAGGTTAGTGGTTCGTACCTAAGTTTATGAACTTGTCAAAAAGACCGTTGATAACCTTGTTTGAAGTTTTTCTAAGCCGAGTAGAAATCCGAGAGACCCCTATAACTACAGCGGCAATTTGTATAGTTCTACGAAGTCCCCACTTTACCGTCAGAGCGCGTTTTCAAAAGAAATTAATTGGCCATCATACAGATTATTATTTTAAGGTGCAAACAAAAACCATTTATGTAGAGTTGAATAAAGAAAATGCCATCCACATAAAGCAAAATTAAACCAAAATCAAGACATAATTGTTCAGAATACGGAAAATCAACACCAAAAGTATTAAAATGCTATACTTTATTATATATATATGTGTACGGCTGGAAATACAAGTTTTTTGTTGATTAGATAGAAACAGGAGAACTAGATAATATCAAAACATGAAATTCTTTTAGGCCCAACACACGGATTGCTTCTTTAACCACTTGGAGACGCTCTATCTGAGCAAGTGAGAAGATTCTCATGCGACTACAAAAACCGGGCAAACAGTCCCATGTTGTTCCACACAAGCCCCACGTGTAGGAGAGTTACTGCTTCTTCTAGGGCTTCATTTTGAGGAATAGAAGCAATGCAAATGGCATTGCTTGTCAGCCCCCTCCGTGGATAGCTACTAAGACCAGCGATGGCTACGTTCACTTGATGAAGGTATTTTGGTCGCACCATTCTTTCTGTTGCCCTCATTCCCCAGTCACAGCGACTGGAGGTGCGGATTATGGTGTACACAAAGCTCTCCAGGAGTGTTGCATTGTGCATGTGAACTCGATTAAGAAAGGTATCTCCCAATATGTTGCACAACACTTCCTCCTCAATCTCGCTTTCAACTGTGAAGACCTCCTTTAATTGATCAGACAGTCGTCTAAAAAGAGGACCACTCGGATCTCTTCAATGGTGACAAAATCATTCATGGATACACCATCACTTTGAGCGCTAACCATGTTTGATATTGCAGGATGGCGAAGTGAGGTTGTTCCTATTGAATTTATAGAGGGTTGGCGAGATATGTTAACCAAGAACAATCAAGATGATAAGATGGGGAAGCGGTCTGAATTAATGGTCTATATGACGGGAATTCAAGTTACATTCCCAATTGATCTGCCTACGGGACAACTTGCATGTGTGACAGTTGTTTAATGCTCAATAGGTGAGGTATGCCAACCATTTTTGAATCAATGGCCACGAGGTGAGAGTTAAATCAAGAAGTGTTTGGGAATCATTTAAGGTCTTTTCATTGACGATACAATCATTCTGGTTATTTGTTATTTCTTGGCCATCGGTCTCCAAGATAGACAATTATGCGGCAAGAAGACATTACCACAACAAATCGGTAACCGTCAAGAGAGGAATATGACCCCTATATCTAGTCGAAAAGGTCATTCAACAGGGGTCTTGTTGACGGGTGTTTTATGACCGCACCAACACAGAATAAAGTTCCCAACGGTTACTCTATCCTCTCTTGATCAAAATCTTCTGCATGCTAAGATTGCGAGAAAGATCATGCATTCAACTCCAAGGTTCCTTTATGTAGTGGACATAGTCTCAATTGGCTTGATGTGATTTGCTGGTATCTCAAGGGGGACTTACGTTATTGTTCACTCAAAGAGAAAGGGGGTCTTCATGATTCAAAATATTTATCGTTGAAGCTCGAGTTCCTAAACTAACCGGAAAGTATTGAATTTGAATGGCTGCAGGGATTAAAAATACTATGATCTATTCTAGGCGCGGGACATGGAGATCGACTCTTGCAAACTTCAACCAAGCTCTACTTCACCTCACCTTGGACAGCTTCCATAGAACCGGTGCAATCTTCGAAGGAGTAACTAGAGGTATTCAGATCACAACTTAACATGAAGATACCATCACAACGACGCATACCAACATATAAATCGTAATCGAAGTTAAGTCCAAATTGTTCCAGTGGTCATACCATCACAACGACGCATACCAACATATAAATTGTAATCGAAGTTAAGTCCAAATTGTTCCAGTTGACCACGCAAGGCGAACTCACCATCAGTGAGCCCACTAGTGGTATGGATTAATGAAGCTTGCTTAATTCAACCACCACATTCCACAACTATCTACGTGCATGAAATGAAATCTATTCTATTCTATGTTCTACTTTAAGATTCTATGCGAATATAGCTACCCACAACAAAAGATGAAACCACAAGCAATGATAACTCTTTTTATTATAGGAGCGTTTACAACAACTTCTTACAAAGCATTCAATTTGAAAACTTTCCTTCCTCTTCAGTCTATGCTATGCTATCAATCTATGCTATGCTATCTCTCTATGCTCTATCTCCTGTGTTCCTATCCTCTAATCTTCTAATCTATGATGCACAAATGAGGGAGGATGCCCCTTTTATGGTTGCTCAATTCCAATGGGTGGCTCAGATTCAATTACAATGAAGGGCTCAGATTGAGCCACATAAGCCCTAATCAAGATTCTTCCCTAAAAACTGCTAGAAGGTGGAGGAGTGGGGTAATAAATGAGCACATAATGTCCACTCTCTCCCTTTGACCACTATGAGCATTTAATGCCCACTATCTTCTAGAAGATTCTCATCTAGAAACACGTTCCCATTGTTCTTCTCTTTGACTATAAATTCGATGAATCTGGCCAACACAGCTTCTACTTCTTGAACTGACATGGCAGGCACGTTCTCAATCTAAAACTTCAAGATTGCAACTTCTTTCTCCTGTTTGATGATGATTTTCCTCCTAGTTGTCATTGCATCTTGGGTTGCGAAGTATGGTGGAGAACATTTTCTGAATCACTGCCGGAGAAGGACTTCACACTTAGGAAGAACTCCTCTACTTTGTCCTTCAATCCATCCTACTGTCATTCTTTAACTTTGAAGTGCTTGAGGATGATCTCTGACGCCTAGGCCTTCATTATTTCTCCATCCTAATCTCGAAGGATTTTCCAGTCTTGGACTTGACCATTTCTTCCTTGCCACTTGCCTCACCTGAGTTGGGCACATTTAGATTCTTGTGGTGGAATTTCAACACTTAGCCGTTTCTTTCAACATCTCTCTTCATGGTTTGGGGGCGAATGAGCATCGTGGAGGAATTTCAAACATGTAAATTTTCTCCTTCCAAGGTTGTAATGTTGTCCTGGAGTATTTGCCCCATCGCCTCAAGTCATCATGCTTTGGTCCCAATGTTCATCCTGCAAAAAAAATAAAGAGAAGTGTTGTGAGCTTTTCACACATCGCCCCATTCAAAATGGGGACCCCCTAATTTTTGCTTCATTTAGGTCTTTTGGTTTGGGTTTTTCGGTCTGTCTCTCTCTGTCTATTCTTTTCGTCTGGTGATGTACTTACCATTTGACCTAGGTCTGAATTTTGGCCAAGTCTAGAGGGCTTTTCGACGAATTAGGGTTTACATTTTCTGGACAACTTTGAGGTCAAATTGAGTTGGCTAATCAATTTTTGAGCTTAGCATTGCTGATAAGATACTTTGAGCAGGCTCCCTCTGAATTTTCAATGAGTTCTGACAACTTTCTATTTTTAGTAAGTGCCAATTTGGGGCTTGTTTTCTTGAGATTTTCAAATTCTGACGACGACACTGCACTTTGAACACTGAGAACTCATCACTTGCAAAATTTGAGCTAAAACGGACAACTTGCTATTTTTAGCAGTTCGAGCTTCAGAAGCTATAATTAGGGTTTGCATGCGGGATTTCTCAGCGCATGTCAGCATTATCTTTCTGGGTTTTCCGAGAGCTTCGCAACGAGGTAACATGCAAGCGAAGCCGGTCACTTTTCAAAAACCTTCTATTTTTAGCCAGTGCTCGCATGTTGATGATTTTTCTGGGTTTTTCAAGATCTCTCCTGCAGTGTGACATGCAAAATCATCTGACAACTAATTGGTCACCTTTTCAGCTACTTACTATTTTTAGCAGTACCACTCCGACAGCTACCTAACACTTCAAGATCACGAACCTGATGACATGCAACAGAAACAGAGTTAAACATAGCTCATTCGGGGCACATGCAAGATGAATTAGGGTTTCCAGCTTCGGGACCAAAAATGAGGGGTCAAACGCCAAAATTTCCAAAAACTGAGGTATCCCATCGTGATCAGCATCTTTCAAGGAGTTCGCTTGTAAAATTTGAGGACAAACGGAGAACTTACTATTTATAGTAAGCCACTTCTGAAACAGGCTATAAATAGTAAGTCGGCATCAGGCGCCAGTGTGAACGGGCAAGTTTATCGATGAGGAGTGCGACATTCAAATTTCAAGTTAAACGAAATTGTGGAGGTCTCAAAATCAGGCAGCTGCTATAAATAGTAAGCCACCTCCAGAAACATGCCAAAAATAGCAAGTCAGCACGAGGCATTGATATGAATAGGTCAAGCAAGTGATGGAGACCCATGGCGCGAATTTTGAGTACAGAGATTCAAAAATCAAGCACTTGCTATTTTTAGAAGGTCTGTGCAAAGGGATTAGGGTTTCCTAAATTCAAGGGCAAAACACGACAGTCATGTAAAAGCAGCATCCAGCCACGATCAACACCCTTCAGGCAAACAAAACGCAAAATTTGAACTCATTCTAAGCAATTGCTATTTTTAGTAAGTGGCTAAAAATAGTAGGCGTGGGCAGGCATCAGGCCCCGAAAGTTCAACCACATCCCAAGGTTTGAAACGAAGCAAAAATTAGGCCTTTCGGAGTCAGAAATTAGTTCAAAGCACAAAATGTGGAGAACTTTCTAAAAATAGAAAGTTAGGAGAGGCTAGGGCTAGCATGAACAAATCATTCCAAATCAGGCAGGAAATTCACTAAGTTTGAGAAAATTTGGAGTCCAGCATCAAAATTCGCCCTAGAAGCTACCTGATGTGGATAAAATTTTGCTAAGGCATTGAAACTTGAAACTCAACTGCTGAAATGCGCCCAAGGAGAAGAAGAACCTCAAAATTCTTCTAAGTGTTTGAAACTTGAAGTAGGCCTGGTCATATGCGCCTTAGCTTGAAGAGGGAAGCTAGAAAATATTCAAAGTGTTGTGAAACTTGAAGCTCACATGGTGAAATGCGCCTTGGGGAGGAGGAGTTTAAATTTTTTCTAAGTGCTTAAAAATGAAAGCTCACATGGTGGAATGCGCCTTAATAAGAAGAAGTTGAAGTTTGAAAAATTTGACTAAGGTAAACAAAATGAAAGCACAAGGGGTTGAATGCGCCCAAGGCCAGAAGAGGAGGATTGAAAATTTTACTAAGTATTTAAAACTCAAAGCATTCCTTCCTATATGCGCCCATGAACTTTGGAGGAGAAGGTGATTAAAATTTCACTTAGTCTGAAAATGAAAGCACAAGGTCTAAAATGCGCCCCAAGCTAGAGTGAAGAGAATGAAAAACGTCTAAGTGTTCAAAATGAAAGCTTGATATATCATATGCGCCTAAGCTTGTGAAGGTATAGGGAAAAGTTGCTAAGGATGGAAATTGAAAGGAGCCCCCTTCATATGCGCCCTTGGCTGGAAGGCACTTGAAAAAGTTTCTAAGTGTTTAAACTAAAAGCATAACCTTCCAAATGCGCCTAAGTTAGCTAGGTCATGCAAAATGGAAATGGAGAGGGGTCAAGTACGCCTAGAATGTTAAAGGAGAAGCTAAGTTGATAAGTGATTGAAATTGAAAGGAGCCCCCCTCTAATGCGCCCAGCATTGAAAAGCTGAAAGCTCATGAGTGCAAGTGCGCCCACCTTTGAAGGAAAGTGGAAGATTTAAATTTCCTAAGGCATAGCCAATTGAAAGGAGAACCCCCAATATGCGCCTAGATGAGTAGAAAGTGAATAAAATATTCTAAATGAGTAGAAAGTGAATAAAATATTCTAAGGCGTGTAGATTTAAGGTAAAATATCCTGAATGCGCCATGGCTGAAGCTGGAGATTGATGGAAACAAAACGCCTAAGTGTTGCAAATTGGAAGTTTCCTACCCCATATGCGCCTTAACATGGAGATGAATGAGAAATTTGGCTAAGTGTCCAAAATTCGGAACTTGACTTCCTCTATGCGCCTTTGAGATTGGAGATGATTTGAAATTTATCCAAGGAAAATAAATTTAAGGATGGAACCCCTTTGATTGCACCTAGAGGTTGAAGAGTTGAAAGTCATTTGTGCCTGGCATGAAAAATCAAATGGAGATTTTTGTAAGATTGAAGGCACTTAAAATTTTCCTAAGGCGTTTAAAATAAAATAAAATTTGCTCTAGGCAAATAAATAAAATTAAATTCGCCCAAGCTGGAGAGGTTAAATAAAGTTTGATTATAATTATTTTCCAATGTCTAAGAAATTAAATCCCCCCCTTTTTGGTTAGACACTTGAAATTTTATCGAGAGATATTTATTAAGGGGAAATTTATTTTGGAGAATATTTTGGATGGAAAGTAATTATTGCCTGGTGATTTTAAAATGCCGGGGCTCGTGAGTGATGAAGCTTTTTCGGCCAAAGTGTGGATTTTTTTTCTAAGGCACTGGGAAATAAATAAAATTGTCTCAAGTAAATTAAAAGGTGTTGAGATTAAATTTTAAATTTTAAATACGCCATTGTTCGAAAAGGATAAATTTTTATGTTGAAGTAAATTTTAATGAATTTCTCAAAATTACTTCAGTCAACTAAAATAACTGGCAGTCGAGGAGGGAAATTTTAAATTCGAACTGTTGGCGTTTAAATTCGCACCTCTGGATGCGTATTTGAAATGGACAGCTATGCACAGTAAAACTGCTCTTCAAATTAGGAGGGGAAGCTCCCTCTTGCTGATGGTGTTGATGTTGAAACTAAAAACTAAGTTGCCTATCTTTTAGATCAGCTAGAGCACAAGGTTTATAAAACACAAACGCCGCAGCTGAGATTTTCTGATTTAAGAATTTCAACTACGACTAACTTAAGCTAAAGACGTTTCTAACTTCTCAAGTAATACGCAGAGCAAGAGAAATTAGAAATGAACAAGGTTGATTCTCTGACAAAGTGCTTCAATAAACTCTTTTTCAACATACATCTACACACTTCAATGTAAGCTGAAATTAAGATCACAAAAGCATAACACATATAACGAAAATTTGAGACATTATACCAAGGCAAAGGAGGCTCATGATTTTATTTCTCAAACTTCTGGAACAAAATCTACACTAAACACATGCACGGAACAAGAAATTGCAGCTAAAGAGGCTTGCAATCTTGTTCTTACACAATAGGAACAGCAATTACAACAACTCTTTGTTGGCTAAAAGAGACTCAACAATTCGCTATCATAAACACAAGTGAACTGACACTGAATAACAGCTTGCTGGCTAAAAGAGACTCAACAATTTGCTATCACAATAACCGTTAAAGAAAACTAATGAGCAAAGGCTCTTATTTATAGGCAAGCAGAGGAGTAGGGAACCCTAAAATCTCCTTGCTTTTACAATCTAGGGCTTGCTCAGCAAGCAAGCTTTATTTCTAAATCTAGAAAGAAGATAACATCTAACACCTAAGAAAGCAGGAAAAACAGGAAATGCCAACTATTACATTTATCTTCTTTCTCTTCTTCAAAGAATGGATAAGAATTGCTCCAAGAATAGAAAGAAAGCGGAAAGAAAGCTTCTAGAAGAAAACTGCTTTAAATCTCGATCACATTTGCTAAAAAGCAGGAAACTGTGTCCCGGTCAGGTGCATGGATACCATCTAAGGCAATATTGTGATTCTCCAAGATCTCCTCGCCTTCTATGATCAAACTTAGAGCATCTTTCACTTCTTCAGCTACTTTATGAGTTCTATTCTTGAAAAACATCGCTGCCTGAAAGATGACTCACTAATTGATAACTTGGCGGCTCTGCAACTTTATGCTTCTGACACTTCCCCTGATTTCCAACAAAAGAGTATTGCACAACTCTTTCCTGATACCTTTCCTTTTTCTCATATCACACCTCCTCGTGTTCTTCAGCTGAGATGATGAAGTTTTGATATAGTGCTGATTTGGTCTTAAACTCGAGGGGAGTGTACTCCATAATGAAAACCTTGAAGAATGACTGTAAACTCGCCTATGTTCAGACAAGTTTTGAGCAACTTTCTATTTTTAGAATGCTGGATTTTCGGCCTCAAATGGACAAATTTTTGGAATTTTTTTTGAGATATGGGTTTTGTTTAGAATTTCGTTGCAATACAACCCAGATCGTCCGTTTTTGAAAATTTTGAATTTAGGCTGAAAAAGCAGCAAATCCTAATTTCTTCAATTTTTCACCGAAAAAGCTAGCACCTGGGTTTTGTTCAGAATACAATTAGAAATGGACCCAGTTGATTAGATTTGAAAAACACTGATGGCTGATCGAAAAAGCAGCCAACCCTAGAATTTGAATGTTTTTTGAAAAAGCTGTGATATGGGTTTTCTTCAGAAGACTGTTTTGAAAGGACCCAAATGATCAAAATTTGTAAACTCAGAGGATTTCACTGACATGCAAGGAAAAAACAGCTGCTGCAACTTGATGGATTTCTCCAAAAATTCTTCAGAAGAATGGGATGAAGAAACCCAGATGGCTGAAAATTAAATCCCTTGACCTTCTCCTTCAAAGATTTGATTATCTGAATGAAAAAGCATGAAAAAGCAAGGTCTTATGTTGCTGGTCTGAAAATTATTCATGAAAATCAGCAACCTTGAGCTCTTGAATCTTGAAATAAAACCTCAAAGTTGCTACTCCACTTTTCTTCTTTGGAAGCCACCTGCAAAAATGATGAAAACTGAAAGGAAGAGATGTCTTAAATAGATTTAGGGCTTGAAATAGATTTGCTTTCTTTTGCTTTAATCTTCAAACCCTAAACTCAGCTTGTTCAATGAATTTAGACATTCATCTTTCCCTTGCCATTTTGAATCTTTTGAAAACTTTGAAAATTTCACTAAGGCATTGTAAGTTGGGCGCCCTTCTTGGCTAGAGGTGCCTACTTCATTCAGATTTAATCACTTTTCTGAGTTTAACTTTTCTTCCATTTTGACCCTTGGTTTGATCCTGAATTCTGAATGTTCAGTTGAACCGGTGGACGAGCTGAATGATTCATCGCGAAGCTCGACTGATTCTGAGAAAATTGTTCTGGAGGCGTCTCTGGCGAAAAACTTCGTTTTGACCTTCAAATTCATGGGAGCTTATTTCCTCCAGGGGCTCCGAACTTTCACAGTGTTGCCATTTTTGCATGATTTTCAAGTTCTTTATTTCCCTTTGATCTTCTAATGAAATCTTGATTCCGGAAGCTACGCTGATCCGATTGACTGACTGTTTGCTTTGCTGGGTAGCTTGGCTGAATCTGACGAGGTGATCTTGGTGACTCTATCAGTAAATTCTATCATCTTAGACCTCAAAACCTTGGGCGCCCTTTCTCTCCAGGGGTGCCCACCTGGACCAGACTTAGCCATTTTAGCATTTCTTCATCAACTCTCTTCTACAGACGATCTCGTCAAATCCGGGGACTCGGAGCTCGGATTGGCTGATGACTGGGCTTGTTGCGGAGCTGAGAAGATTTTGGAGGAGGTTCTCTGGGAGTTACTTCGCCAAAAAGTTAGATTTGGGCCTTCAAAAGCTTGGGTGCCCTTCTTGGCTGGGGGCGCCCAACTCTACCATATTTAGAATATTTTCTTGCATTTTCACCTTGCTTTTGATTTTCAAAATTTCACTCTCGTCAAACCCTCTATTCAGCCTTTTGCATCTGATGACTGCCATCTCGGATTGACGTGCTTGAGATCTTGTTGGAAAGCTTGATCAAATCTGATGAAGTCACGTTAGAGCTTCACTAGTGGATTCATCTGTTTGGACACTCAAAAACTTGGGCGCCTTTCTCCTTCAGGGGCGCCCATGTGCTCCAGACTTAGAAAAATTTTCATTAGATTTTATCTTCAGATTCAAACCTTCATTCTGTACCTTCAACTCTGATTTGGATTTGCTTGAGATTGGCCAGTCGAATGCCCTGACAAAGATATTCGTTGCGAAGCAGACTGAATTCCGGAGAGATTGAGCATTTTAGCAAACCCTAACTGTTGGATTTGCCCCTTCAAAAAGCTGGGCGCCCTTCTTCACCAGGGGCGCCCAAAGTTCCCAGACTTAGTCAAATTTTGGTGATTTTCATTCTTTTTCATTTTGACTTTTGTTTGGATCTTCCCTGTTCAGCTCTGAATCCCGTACGACTAGATGATTTGTTGACTGCACCATTGGATTCGTTGCGGAGTAGGAAGAAAACTGAGCGACTTTGATTGGAGGCTCAAACCCTAATTTCAACATTTGATGTCCTAAAAAGATGGGCACCTATCCTCTCCTGGGGTGCCCATGACATGCAGAGTTAGAAATTTTTCATAATCTTCACCCTCTTTCTTCGTTCTTCGTGCTTGCTCACCAACTCGCCTTTTGTTGAACGCCTGAATGTTGAATCTGACGCCTGGCAGCTGAATAACCTCCATTGATGACCTCGGAGTTCCTGTTATGCTTCTGAAAAGAAGAATAGACCCAGTATGGCAAAACTGCTTATTTTGAGATTCTGATTGCACGAGCCTAAAATGGAAGTATTTTGAGCCAATCAAAATCAGTTTGAACTCTAACGGACCAACTTTCTATTTTTAGAAAGTTTTGCCAGTATTTGTTTCGAAAGAAACCCAGAAAAACCCAAAAAAAGTTAATATTTTTAGAAAATTTCTAAAAATAGCAGTTTCTCTAAAAAGTAGGGATGAAAAACTAAGAACTGGGTTTTGTAGATTAGGCTGCTCTTAGCAGACCCAGATCTTCAAATTTTGAGAATTTCAAGATTTCACCCCTCATGCAAGACATGCACACCTAGATTTTGACCTTTTTGACTGATTTAACAAGACTTTTACTCATTTCTTCAAATTTCTAAGTGTAACAAAATTTTTAATTTTGGGGTACAACACGAACGAGGAAAGAATCTCTAATATTAGCAAATTTCTATGACGACTGTATAACAACTGGGAATATTCTCTCCTAAAATCGGAAAATTTCTAAGTAGTGGGGAAATGAATTAATGGCATTTGCTAAACTAGGCGCCTGCTTGCAATTATAAAAACTCCGAAGTTTTTCATTTCTCTTCACGAAGTTGCAGAGCTGAAAATTGTGCTGAAGCTGAGAATAATTGCTGAGTGAGTGGGAGGTTTTTTTTTTGAGTTGAGAAAATCATTTCTCTGAGTGCTGAAAGTTGAGAGTGCCGAGTGCCGAGAAGAAGTAAATTCTGAAGTAGAAGTGCTGAGACTGATTTTTCGAAGTGCTGAAAGTGTTGCAGCTGCAAGTTGCTGAAGCTTGAAGTTTTTAAATTTCGGAGTTGTATTTCTCGAGGTTTGGAGTTGAAGTTTTAATGCTGAAGTTTTTATGTATTTGCAGCCAACTCCACTTGCCAGCCATCTCACGAAATTTTTATTTTTAAAAGTTGGAATTATAATGCTTGCTTTTTTGTTTTGCAGATGGCTGAAAGTAGAAGAGGAGATGCTGCCGGTACAAGTAAGGTTGCAGCCAGAACTGGGAATGTTGAGGCTGGCAAAGAAAATGCTTCCAGGCAGGCCATTATTAAACAGTTGAAGAAGTCTTTTATTTCGGAGTCAAAGTTCGTGTCGAAGCTGGGAGGTCTGACTAACACCAACTTGGGATCGTTCAACTTCGAAGCCTTCAAGAGAAGAATATATTGGCAAGGTGGTTATCCTTCGTCGGTGACTTCGCACAATATTGTGAAGAGCGGGTTATATGCAGCTGCCAGTTTTCCACCAGCAGTTCGATGTCATGAGCTGATTATGGAGTGTGTGAACTACTACAATTCAGATCACCGGACGATTGTTTCTCCAGAGGGCAAGTTGCTAGCAAATTTCACACCTGATGCAATTGGTGAAGCATTTGGGATTCCAGCAGCAGACAAAATGTTGTACAAGTCCAAGGAGAGCTGATAAGATGTATGCTACATCTTTTGATAGGTGTGCAAAAAGGATTAACACATAATGGATGAGGAAACCAAAGCCTCCTGGCGCCAAGCTACCAAAGAAAATCATCTCAAAGGAGCTGAAGCAAGAATACTGCGACTTGATCATGATGCTCAGTCGGGTGAATGGCAGCCCACATGCATATGCGTTTGAGCCGTGGATGTTCTTCTATATCAGCGTGGTACTAGAAGGAAAAGAGTATGTGGATTGGGCGCAAATGATCAGTGATAACATTAATGAATAGTTCAAAAACCTAAGAAGGACAAAGACATTTTACATGAGCTCATATGTCATCTACATGCTGGCTCAAATGACAAGATATAAGGGGCTGACTTACCAGGAGCCGATCGGATGTGGTCACGGTCAATTCAAAATTCACGAGGCATGTAGGCAGTTGCATCTGACGAGTACCTCACTTCAAAAGAGTGAACGACGCCTTCACGATGTACATCACGAGGACTCTTAAGCAAAGATTGCAGCAAAGAATATCCAAAGAGGCATAGGAGCTGATTGAAGAGTACGAGTTTTGGTTTGTCCAATTCCCGAAGTTCACGTATATAAGGACGTCTGGGTTCCATTCCTATACCTTCCAACTGCCAAGGTACCCCACTAATAGAATGGTGATGCTGGAGGTGTCTAGGCAACTCACTGCCTATGATAAAATTATAAGAAAGAAGAAGAAAGGAGGATTGCACTTTCCTATTGTCATGGGAAATTCACTTGAGGAGTGCCCTTCTCTGCAAGCAGCCAAGGAAGCAGAGGATGAATTGCAGTTTTATTGCCTCAGTCTCCACACCAACCGGCAAGACTTTGATCCTCGAGGGAGGATTGGAACTGTACAAGGCGAAGAATATAGACACAAGGCTCATTTAGAAGACTTTTGGGCAAATGCAGGAGACGAAGCTGAAATCAAAAGGAGGATGTTTTCCAGGTTGCCTCTAAAGTTAATTAGAGAATGTGAGGTTTTCCAGGTTCCAGATCAATTAGAAGAAGATGCTAGGCTTACTCACCCGGACTATGAGCCAATAAAGGACACACCAATCCCACCACTTGATTGGGCGGAGCCAGAGATCACAGACTTAGACACTTTGTCTATTCCTGTCTTGAGTTTCACGAGGAGTTGGGTAGAGGGACATGTTCACAGGCTAAAAAGGAGATCAATTGCCCTCTCGTACAATCTCATGGGCGATCGGAGGCCACCAATGTCGGCAAAGAGGAGGAAGCAAATCGCCCAACCTATAGAACCACGAGTAGAGGAGCCGGTTCAGCCTGAGCCTCAAAGGACGGAGGAAACATCGCCCACACAGTTGTTGGCTCGCTCTTCAAGTGTGCAAGAGGTGTCAGTATTTGCAGATCAGAGGGTTAGAGCGGTTGAGGAACAGGATATGGAAGAAGTTAACCAGTTGTTGTCTAGGGAGCTTGACAGTCAAAGTGCCAATGCTCGTGAGGGTGCTGATCAGCCAGATGAAGGAGAAGAAACAGAGACAAGACATTCGCTTTGATCGTGCACTTGAGGCAACTTTTGAGGAGGAAGACATTGCGGAACCTGACGTTCGGGGTTTTGAGGAGGATAGCCAACGTATGGAGACGGATGAGCCTCGACCAAATATTGCTCAAGAGGAAGTTCATGGAGTGGAGGCAACAGAGGAGCATCCCCTTATTGTCTGTGGCACTCAGCAGAATGTTCCAAATTGGCTCTCATGCGCGATAAGGAGAGATCAGGAGGATGACACCGACCCGATAGTAGAAATGGAAGAGCTCCTGAATAGAATAAGTGGGTCACCTAAGAGGAAGAGAGCCAAGAAGTTCTCCAAGATGGAAACAAATAAGGCTGGTTCTCGCACTCTCCATGTTGCAGTTCCGAGGGAGGAGTGTGATTTAGGTGATGTGATGCCTGAGAGTTACACTGTTACTACAATTGAATTATGGCGTCCCTCCGGAGCACAAGTTGTTGAGGAGGCTGAAAATTCCTTCCAGGTGCTGAAGGATAGGTTGCTACGAAAGGAAGGAAAGTACAAGAAATTGAAAAAGGAGCATAAGGCATTAATTGGGTATGTGCGACATCTGGGACAACCATGTGCTCAAGAAAACCCAACGGTGGAGCTTCCAGTTGAACTTCCACGGGAGTCAATCAGCGGGCTCGAGGAGATGAGGAGAGCCATTCAGGAGGGTGATAGGTGGGTTGGCGGTGTTCGTGCTGAAGCCGAAAGATTTATTATGGATCTTGTCTCCTCTTTCCAGAGCGCTTCCAATATCCTCTCACGCTTGGAGGACATCGAGCAGGCTTGGAGCGACACACATATATTTCAGGATAAGACTATCCCACGCCTGGCTGCTATGATGCGAATACCAACCCAGACTTTGGTTGATGAAGGGGTGATTCAAGCAGGGGATAGGTATGATTTTCTAGGATGGTACTCTGCTGCATTCACTGGCAGAGGCTTCTTCGACATGGAAAAGGCGGAGTTGGCCAAGATCAGAAAAGCAATGGGAAACATTCATGAAAGCATCCTCAATACGCTGGAAGCATTATTCGCCAAAAGACTAACTCTTTTTTTTTTTAGACCTAGAATCGGGTAGCACCACTCTATAAACCGGCAGCGTTCAGTAACTTTTAAAACTTTTTAACGTGACCGGCGGCGCTGGCGCGACACGCCCTCCGGTACCACGGGACGGGGGAGACTAGAACTCGTGACCAGCAGAGCCGCAATGGAATTACTTAGCCAACCGAGCTAGGGCCCCCGCCCGCCAAAAGACTAACTCTTGAGGAGGTGGAGGTAGATGGATTGAAAAGGAGATTGCAGCCTTTCTTCTCCGAGATGAGGGTGTTTGCTCAACTGGACTTTGAAAATATCTCTACATTCTCGGCCATCATTTAGAGCACACAAGAATCTATCGTGAGTTGGAAAAAGTCTTGTGACCGGCAGGAACAGACGATTGCTATCCTCGAGTATTAACTCAACCTTACTTCAGCGATCTCTGAGCAGGAAGTTGATGCAGTACTGGCTCGGTTCGTACCTTACGTGGTTAGAGAGAAGAACAATGGAAACAGGGTCATGGACGAGAATCTTGTGGAAGGATAGTGGGCATTAATTTCCCATAGTGGTTAAGGAGGAATCTGCTATTTTTGTGATCATTAATTATGCCACTCCTTCGCCTTCTGGCGGTTTTTAGGGCACAATCTTGTCTAGGGCTGAAGTGGCTCGATCTGAGCCGTCCATTGTAATTTGATCTGGACCATCCATTGAGATTGGCCAGCCATATAAAGGGGAGTCCCCTCATTTGTACACTAGTAGACATTAGATCAGACTAGAGAGTAGACATTTTGTTAGAGCATAGAGAAATAGTTAGAGTTAGAATAGTTTCATTGCATTGTTTGAAGGAGAAGGAAAATTCTTCCTTTGAGAATTTTGTAAGGAATTGTTACGAAGACTATCATAATAAAAGAGTTTCATTGATTGGTGAATTTGTCTTTGTTATGAGCAGTTAGTGAGGTTTCTTCACCCTTCGACTTCAAGTAGGACTATAAATTAGAGTAATTCTCATTTTCATGCAAGTAGTTAATTATGGGTGGTTGTGTTTGATTTAAGTGAGCTTCATTAATCCATACCACTAACAAGCTTACTGATGGTAAGTTTATCCTGCGTGGTCAACTGGAATACCTTTTAGACTTAACTTCGGTCAAGATTCATGTGTATGTATGCATCGTTTTGATGGTATTTGCATTGTTGAGTCGTGATTTGGACATCTTTTCGCTCCCTTGAAGATTGCACCAACCTTGTCGAAACTGTCCAACGGGAGGCAAGACAACGTTCGGTTGAATGAATGAATGAATGAATGGTTTTTAATGACGTCCACGAGACCATCAGTCTATGGGACCAAGCACCGAAACTTTAACCATTTTCAAGTTCTTTTCCATGTCAGCCCTTCTATTGTAGATCTTGATCAGAAAGCTAGCAATCTTGAGGAGCCTAGCTTCCCTAAAAAGTTCATTTAGATTATCCACCTTCAAAATGTCTTCATATTGGATACGGATATCATCATAAGCAGCACACTCAATCATGAAGTGCCATTCAGTCTCGACAGTCCCTTTGTTGCAAAAAATACAAGTTCGTTGTTCCCAAGCCTCCTTGGGGACAGCCCACCTACCTGTCTCGCATCTAAGATGGTGTGACCCGGTTCTTAATTGAGCGATCAAAAGCCTAGCCTTGCCTTTAATTGTAACCTTTAGATAGTCTTTCTCATCATGCTCCCACGTGGGGTTGAATTCCTGGATATAATGAGACTTTTTACGGCCAACCTGCTTAGTCCACATAGTAGACCTAAACTTTTCTAGCACAAACTTTTTTATCTCAGCATTAGTGTTGGGGCACTCATGTAGTTTAATGTTCCATTTGTTCAACCACTTGCTATTTTGCTTCATCCAAGTCTTCTTTCTACGGTTTAGCTCCTCCCCAACAACCATTTTGGGCCAGCGGTGCAAATCCATGTTCTCAACTTTTTTTAAATAACTTATTAACCGGATGACAGCAGATGCCTCCAACGGGAACATACCAGTTTCAGCCAAGAGAATCTCATACGGAACCGAAGATTTGACTTTGATGTTAGTAGTGATCAAATGTTTTTGAATTCTTTCAACTTGCCTCCACTTGTGGTTTGACATGCTACCCCCCCAAACCTCACAACCATAGAGGACAACCGGTGCCACCAACAAACCAAAAAGAGTTTTCTTGGTTTTCCAATCCCATAACTCTGCTTTCCTACATCTGTTTTGTAGTAAATAAGACGCCTTCCAGCCACCCTGAATCCTTTTTGCCCTGCAAGTCTCCCAGCTGAGCCTATTATGGAAATCAATCCCAAGATACTTGTATTCTTCCACCACCTCCAAAGGACTGCCCTCAAAGATGAAATTAAACTGCTGCTTCTTCCTTTTCAAAGAGAAGATCATGATTTTAGTTTTGCTGGTGTTAACTTGCATACCGACCTCTTGGCAAAAGAGCTCGAGAGCCTTTAAATGATCTCTCAAACCAAGAGCAGATTTTGCAATTAAGATTAGATCATCCGCATATAAAAGTAACTTCACCACATAACTAGCAAGTTGAATGCCCTCCCCATCAGTTTTGTTTAACCATTCTTCAAGCTTATCAATATATAACCCAAACAGAGTGGGAGATAAGGGACAACCCTGTTTGACCCCGATGTCACTACCGAAGCATTCCGACATACCATCTTTTGTTCTAATTTTAGCACTAACTTTCTCATAAAGTTTATGGACTGCTGCTCTAAGTTCATCAGGGATACCAAGTTCCTTCATTCTGATCCATAGTTTGTCCCTAGGTACCGTGTCAAAGGCTTTTTTGAAATCAACAAAACAACAAAAAGCTTCAGCCCCTTGGGTGTCCCAAACTTTCTCAATGAAGTGCCTAAGCGTGATGCAGTGATCTATGGTAGAATGTCTTGATCTGAAACCAGCCTGCCCCTTTGCCCTTTTACCTTCCCTTTCGGCCCAATTACTGATTCTGCGCTCTAACATGCTCCCATAGAGTTTACCAAGAAGAGGATTGACCATTATAGTACGATAGTTAGAGGGATTATTGATATCTCCACTTTTATGTAAGGGGATGACCACACTGGTAGCCCATTCAGCCGGAAAGCCATTTTGAGTGATGCTATTAAAGAGGTATTTGATGTGAGGTGTGAGGAGCTCACAGCCCCATTTTAAGAATTCAGCCTGCATCCCATCAATATCTTGAGCCTTACCGCTTGCTAGCTTTTTTATGCCTTTCTTGATATCCTCCTCCGAAAAGAGTTCACTTGAGGCATGCATTAAAGGGGGCTTGATTTTCTCCACCGGTCGTTCATACAAGAGCTTCGCATACTCTAACCACTGCTTCCCAGTGATATTATTTTCTATCTGACTCTTCTTTTGTTGCAGCTCTCTCCAAAAACTTTTGGGATTGTGTTTACCCAAAGCAATTAACTCTTTCCTTCTTAAATCCACATAAATTTCTTTTTTAGATTTTACCAACTTCTCGTAGTTTACTTTACTTTCTTTGTTTGACATATTCTTTTTGGCCAGTCTTCTTGCCGCTTTGCACTCCTCATCATACCATGGGTTAGCAGGAAAAGTATTCGAAATCCCTTTCTTGGTTTGGGATCTCTTACAACCTTCTAGAGCCTTCTGAATTAGCGGAACCAACATATTGCTGCTAATGTATTTATTTTTTTCATTGCTTTCATTGCATGGTATGTTTTTTCTTTCTTGGAGGTGATGATCCAACGCA
Source organism: Sequoia sempervirens (assembly GCA_007258455.2). Taxonomy (NCBI): domain Eukaryota; kingdom Viridiplantae; phylum Streptophyta; class Pinopsida; order Cupressales; family Cupressaceae; genus Sequoia; species Sequoia sempervirens. Next base: position 1,337,468 of record VDFB02373365.1, read on the forward strand.
GCCACAAAGATTTCTTGATTTTCATGATTCACAAGGATTTTTCCTTGTGAGTGAGCCCTCTTATGAGAATACTGATTTTTGCTATCTTGCTGGTTGTCATCATGAATGTTAAATTTAACAATAAGAGGCATATGATCAGAATTTAGACCAATAGGGCAGCACCCAATATTGAACTCCAGCAGCCTAGAGACCGAATTTTGAGAACATAACACATAATCTACAACACTTTGCCCATTGTAGGTTTTGCAAGTGATACCGCCCGACTTTGGCCACATTTTCATACCATTACAGATTACCATGCCATATAAGCTACATAAACCAAGTAACTCCACTCCAAAATGTGACACACCCCCATTGCCATCTTGTGAGGTCCTTTCCCAAGTCTGAACCTCCACCTCCACAAGCCAAAGAGGGTTGTTGTCTTCCTCCCCACTACTGCCCAACTGAATGGATTGATTGTTGGCCGTCCTTGCATTAAAGTCCCCCATTAGCACTATTTCTCCCGAAGAGCTAAAAACAGAAATGTCCTTTTTTAAAGCAGCAAATGGATCTTCATTATCCATCTTTCTCTTCTTGTAGACCTTTGAGTTTTTAGGAGCAAAATAACATGCAGCCAGCCAAATTATTGCCCCATTTTCTGTTATTTTTAGCCATATGAACTGCTTGTTTGGATCCATTTTTTCAACCTTTATCATCTCTCCCCAAGCTTCTTTTATTAGGACTGTAATCCCTCCATGCCCCTTACCTGTTTCAGTCCCTTCATTCCACACTGAAATTTTAGCATACCCTTCAAAATCTGGAACTTTGCAACTGTCATGTTCATGAGTCTCTGTAAGAATGATAATGTCTTTCCCTTCTCCTATGGGCCCCAACCCCGGTCCTCTTCTCCAAGGGTAACCTCTACAATTCCAACTTACTATATGCAAATACTCTCGTGGGGCCCCAAATTCCTATTTATTGTGTGATGGTCGCTCGCTAATTTGAGCTTTCCCATTTTTCAACCATGCCCATTTTCCGGCATCCCTTGCTGATTTCACTTTTACCCACTCCTTCCTTCGCTCTTCTTGCTGATCGAATGTTAGGTCTTCATCTAGGTAGATTTGAGTGCCCCTAAGGGCCCCCCTATTCTTTAGGATTGCATTCTTGTCTTCCATGCTACCTAAGACAACCCTTACATGTCTATCCCTCCCATTTTCTGTTTTCTTTCCAATCCTATTTGCCTGCTGAATTTTTCCTGCCCATTTGAGTTGGTCCTTGAGAAAGTCCCTTGCTAAGATAGCAGTCCCTTCCTTTTCCCCGAAGTCCTTCAAACCTTTGATGATGATGTTTCTAGCTTTGTCTTGCTTGACTTTTTCTTCTCTTAATTGCATCTTTATGTGTTTCCCGATGATTTCATTTTGCGTGATTGATGATCCACTTATGACTTGTGCCCAAGACTTGGCCTCCTCTATTTGATCTTTTAGTTTACTTTCGCTTGTTACCATGTCTGAAATTGCTGTTTGGATCGCTTCTAGCTGTGCTGTGTCATTACCCAACGCTGCCTCTGAGTTCTTTTCTGTTGCTTTTGCTTGTTCTAACACTTGTTTTAAAGTGGCCAGCTCTTCTTGACCTCTTTCCATCTTACTTTGCAAGCTTATTACTTGCTCCTTAAGTAGCATGTTTTCCCTTACATGATTCCAGTTGGCTTCTAGTATTTCTTTTAGCTTGGAATCATCACGCTGTCCTTTCATTTCTAAGAGTTCAACCCTTTTTTTCATGTCCATGAGCTCATTCACGTAGAGCTCAGATGACCACAGCAGAGGAGTGGTTGTTGGACTGTAGGAGTCCAAATTGTCTTGGGGCATTTCTGCTCCATCTCCCTTGCTTATTGTAAAACTTCCTGTTTTATTTTGGGTTGGCCTTGGAGCCTCTTGAGATGACAGAATCTCCCTTTTTTTACCCTTATCATCCCCTTGCTCTGATTGGTCACCTATTAAATGGGGCATGTTAATAGCGACACTTACATTGTTTCTACCTTTTGGTAAGATCATGATGAGTTTTTTCTTCTGTGACAGTTTCAGTTTTTTGTTTTGCCTACGCCTTAAAATCCCTTTATACTGCTTTGCGTTCACAAACACCAACTTCTCCTTTGTGCCAGTTGAAAAAACATGAGGGACCTCCGGGTAAAATGAATTCCAAGGCCTGATCAAATCATCTGTTTGAGAGCTCAAGAGTGAGATTGCAGATCCTTTTGTAGCTTGTAATGAGTGATCCCATGGGATAAGTATACCTTCCTGGTAAAGCCTTCTTATCCAAGAGGCAGCTAACTGCATTTGGGGACTGTGTATTGACTCACAGCCACCCGATGCAAACTCTGCAAGCCCTATATTCAAAGAGTGTGCATTTCCAAATGAAAAAGGAGTTATTTCCCCTGCAGGTCCCTGATTTTCCCCAAATGCGGTAGCCTGAGATTTTACTGATTGTTTAACCATGATTTACCGTGTATTAAACCACTATAGATTTCAACCCCCCCTGATTTTGAGTTGCAAAAGAGAGACAGGAAACTGATAAAACAAAGAATCACCAGACAAGAAAAAGAAGCAGGGCCCACATCAAACTTGATTGTGAAGAAGACAAAGCGAGACCTTGCTTTCACGGGCAGACTTTAAAAATGTTGATTTTCCTCGAAACCAGGCCAAAGGCTGTCGGTTTGGTCACGTACTGCCTTTTTGCTGTCTCACCGCACTAATCCGCATAACCTCCAAAATCACGTGGACCCGCTACCCGGAGCGCAGATCTCTCTTGAGCCGCTACCCGAGCCCGCTGACCTGAGCTCGCTATCCTGAGCCGCTATCCAGCTGTTACTCGCGGGTCCCTTCTTCCACCGTTTCAACAGTATCCTGAGCCGCTATCCTGAGCCGCTATCCTGAGCCGCTATCTTGAAGTTCATTGTAAGAGACCTGCTTTTCTCTACTTCTGATTTTTATGCTGAATGATAAGGGTTTGTAATTTTTTTGTATTTTCTCATAGATTGCCAGCCAAGAAATCAAATACAAGAAATGTAAACATAAACCCTACTGCAACAATGCAATTAATTTATTGATTTTCTTTCAAAGCTTTTACAACAATATGTGCATACCCGGAAATACAATCTCCTGTAGATCTGAAGCAAGCAATAAATCTGATGAAGCATAGACTTGACTTCTGGATGAAGCCAACAGTGAACACCTTCAGCTGATATTCCACAACCTCAGAATGCTGATACAATGGAGAGTTTTCGTTCTCCAAAGCCGATACGCTGGCAGAAACCCTTGGGCTCCCTTCCCCAAACGCCAATGAGAAATTCTCAAACAATTATCCAATAATTAATTATGAATCTCCCCAAATGAGCCCCTTAAGATTCTTTTATACTTTTCCTGGAGGAACTCATACACTTTTCTCACCAATGTGGGATTAAAAGATAATAGGCCAATTCCCTCCAATTTTCCTTTTAAATCATTTAAAATAATATAATATTTGCACTTTGGAATATTAAAATATGTCCTTGAAATTGGCGCCCAAGTAATTAATTAAAATGGCCCCCTTTTTAATGATGAATGGACCCTCAAGTCATAAAGTGCAAATATAATATTATAATATAGTATTAAAATATTAATTATTATTAAAGTCACCTTTAATAATAATTAAACATTATAACTTAGGCAAAACTCCTTATTTCACCAACTCAGTTGAATTTGGGAATCGACACTGCCAACCTGTGAACTCTAGGTGCCCTGCTATAAATAGAATTGCTTGTCGGCTGACTTATTATAAATAGTAAGTATGTGAAACTGAGTCATTGAATGCTAAGCTTGAACCCACACAAGACGCTGAAGGAGAATTTCCTCTAATCACCGCCAAAAGAGACCCTCTAACCAGACATATTAGCCTACGAGGGTTAGGAATAGGCTAAATCCCCGGAACTCTGATGCTCGCAAAATTGGGGACATTACATTCATTGAAGTCAAGCTCAATACCTCTTGCATTTAGACTAGGGCATATATTTTCTAATCTCTGTAGCCATTCAATTCCGCATAATTTTGGTTAGTTTTAGGAAAAGTCATACATCAACGCTAAATCATTCGCACGGAAATCTCCTTCAAATCATCAATCTGTTGTCAGTTGCAAGCCTTTTGAACAATTGTGTAAGTCCCCTCGTAAAAATAACATATCACAACGAACCTACTAAGGGTATTCCAAAGCATTTCGGAACCTTGGAGTTGAACGTGCGATCTTTCTTGCAATCTTAGCGCACGAAATTCTTTGATCAAGAGAGAATGGAGTAGCCTTCAGATTACTTTGTTCTGCTGATTGGTGCGGTCACGAAAATCACATCAAGAAGGACATCAAAACACTTTATAATGTAAATTCTCTTCACTTACCTAATCTCCATGTTCTGATTTCCAAGGTCCGATTCATCATTGCCTCCTTGACCTTTCATCATGGGTGCATTTAACATTTGTGTGTAAGGGCGCATTTGGATGTCGTGTTTGGAGTATCTCCACCAATGCTTTAGAAATATTTAAGCATCGTGTTCACCTTGGGCATATGTTTTATGCTTCATCTTCAATTCCTTGGAGACTTTCATGTAACTTCATTTATCTTGTGCCTTGTTCCTTAGGTGCATTTGAGATCCGGAGTGCTAAGCGTATTTTCCACCTTGTGTGCTTGGTGTTTCATTGCATTCACCACCTTGTGTTATGGAATTCGTGCCTTAGAAAAACCCTTCATGTATTCCCCCTTGGGCGCATTTAGGAGGTTTGACTTCACATTTCATGCCTTAGGCAAATTTCCACCTCCTCTTCTTAGGGCGCATTTTACCCCTAGTGCCTATTGTTTCAATGCCTTAGAAAATTTTTACCCATCTTCTTCCTCCTAGGGCGCATTTGGAGAGTCCTGCTTTCATTTTTGCCTTAGAAAAACCCTTCAAGTATTCCCCCTTGGGCGCATTTCCTTCATCATATCATGGGCGCATTTGAAGAGTCCTCTTCAAGGGGGCATTTAGGGGTCTTCTTTCATTTTTCTACGCCTTAGAATTTCTCACACCACTTACTCCTCTTAGGGCGCATTTAGGGTGGGCTCATGCCATTTTTGTGCCTTAGATATTTTCTTTGTCCAACCTCTTCCTTGGGCACATTTTACCCCTTGAGGTTTGATTTCCAATGCCTTAGAAAATTTTTCAGCCACTCTACTACCTTGGGCGCGTTCTAGGGGTGTTGCTTTCATTTTACTGCCTTGGACAATTCTTTACCCCAGTTCCTCACACCTTGGGCACATTTGGAGGGGTCTGCTTCCATTTTCATCACTTAGAAAATTTTTGTTGCCTCCCCACACTTTGGGTGCATTTAGGGGGGTGTACTACCATTTCTCATGCCTTAGAAAATTTCTTGCATCTCTTCTCAACTTGGGCGCATATGAGGGGGACTCCTGCCACTTCTCAATGCCTTAGAAAAAATTCATTTCAACTTGCCCTCCCTTGGGTGCATTTGAGGTGTGGTGCTTCCATTTTGTGACTTAGAGAAATTTTCTCACCTCATACTCCTTGCTTGGGCGCACTTGAGAGGTGGTTAGGCAATCTTATGACTTGGAAACTTTTCTCACTAACTTGCTTCATGCTTTGGGCGCATATGAGGGGTCAAGCTTCCATTTCTCCAACTTAGAAAAAAAATTGATGCCACCTTACACAAGATGGGCGCATTTAGGGGGGTGTACTGCCATTTTCCATCACTTAGAAAGTTTCATACGACCCTGCTATCTTGGGCGCATATGGAGGGGTCTCTTTCCATTTTTTTATGCCTTAATGCAAGATTTTCAACCTCTCCATGATGCCTAGGGCGCATTTAGAGGGGGCTCCTACCATTTCTCAACGCCTTATGTGCCCTAAGTTTGCTTCCATCTTGGTGTTTGGGCGCATTTAGCGTATCTTGCTTCTTGTTTCAATGCCTTAGAAACTTTTAGCTTCCTTTCCATGATGGGCGCATTTCAGGGGGTGGGCTTATGTTTTTGACTTAGAAATTTTTCAAGCACCCTCTGGAATCACTCTAAGGCGTATATGAACACTTTGCCAATTTTGCTTTGTTTGCCCTTGTCTTCTATTTTTAGAAACTTTTGAAGCTCTCACGATTTTCAAAGATTCTCAACTTCTTAAGATTTGATTTTCGCTCATCCAGACCCTCATGGCATGACCAACTTGTTCACACCCGCCATTTGCGTGTACCTGCTATTTTTAGCCCTGTTCTGGAAGTGACTTACTATAAATAATAAGTATGTAGAATGCGCTCAAATTTTACCAATAGACTCCTTGAAAGATGCTGATCGCAATGGGATACATCCGTTTTTCATTTTTCTTGAGTTTTACCCTCATTTTAGGCACCAAAGTTGGAAACCCTAATTTCACTTGCATGTGCCTCAACTAACCTCCGTTTGACTTTGTTTCTGTTCTGTACTATTCTGCTCCTGAAACTGAAGACCCGGGACTGTTGGAGTGAGCTTGCTAAAAACAGTAAATGCTTGAAAATTGACCAACTGACTGCCGGATGTGGTTGCATGTCATACTACCCAAGAGATTTAAAAAAACCCAGAAAAACCTAGAAAACTGGTCTGCATGTGGGTAGCTGCTAAAAATAGAAAGTCATTAGCTTGACTTGCATGTTATACCATCGCAGAGCTCTCGAGAAACCCAGAAAGACTTTGTTGACATGCACTGAAAAATCATACATGCAAACCCTAAAAATTGCTCTCGAAGCCAGAATTGCTAAAAATAGAAAGTTGTGAGAATTTGCTCAAATTTTGCAGGTAAGTAGCTTAAAGGGCTCTAAATGTGGTGTAGCAGTCAGAATTTCAAAAGTCTTGAGCAAAAGGTCCCAAATTGATTACTTACTAAAAATAGTAAGTTGTCAGAATTCAGTAAAAATTTAATGGGAAGCTTCTTGAAGTTTGAACGTAGTGCCAAGCTCAGACTTCAATTTGCTCACCTAAATTATCCTCAAACTAAGCCTGAAGGATAAACCCTAATTTGATAAAAATGCACTCCAGACTTGGCCAAAATTCCAAATTAGGCCAAAAGATAGGTACATCCCCGGAAAGACAGAAGGAACCGAGAGAGACAGCTCCAAAACAACCCAAAACCAAAGTCAAAAGACTCGAATGGGACAAAAATTAGGGGGTCCCCATTTTGAATGGGGTGATGTGTGAAAAGGTCACAACAGGTCCAATCTCTCGAGATTACACTGTGTTGTAACTGAGGAAGGAACACTTAGAATTTACTTTGTTGATTTATTTCTAATTGCAGCGACTTTCAATCTGTGTATTGTAAATGAAATGTATTGTTGATCGCATTGACCTATGAGTCATGTGCGAAATAGAATATAATTTTTGTGCAAGATTTATTCGACTTCATTTATTTCTTCCATTGCAATTATGAAATCTTTCGTTTCATGCATATACTAGATTTCGTCATTAATTAAGTACAGTCTTTGAGTTGTCTGATTGATGGTCCCTTAGGATTTATTTTGCATTAATCGCATATTTATGGATTAATGTCAGTTGCCTTATCGCTTTTTGGTTAAAAGCTACTTATCTTTCATTTAATTCGCACGAGGGACTTGTACCTCTCAATTAAGAGGAAAGCCACAAATGCAATTGTGGCCTTTCTAGAGTTGTTAGTGGATTGATACTAGTGCTTATCAGGTAGGAGAATCATTGTTATCACCATATTTATTATAGGGGCCAATTCATTTGCTAACACTAGTGACTATTAGAGGAAATTTTGTTGGGTCAACATCTAAGAAGCAAAGCTTGGAAATTTATTGACTTGAGCTATTTCAAACAAACTTTGATTTACTCAAAGCACAAATCATGTAATCAATATTTAATAAACATGAAAATAAACCACAAGAATGATGGCTTTATTTGAGGATCTTAAATAAGTGCTTGATGTGAAACCCAGTTCAAAGCTAAGAGGCTTATGATGGATTGTCTGTTTTAAGTGAATGTACTATGAATATATTTTTTCCAAGTATTGCCATTAACCTTTGTTTTGCTTGATAGGGAATTGAAGTAGGCTTGCTATATTTTTGTTTAGAGTCACAGAGATGCCTATAGAATTTTAATTTATATCATATTTTAAATGAATTTAGTATGATTTTTTTTTCAAGTAGTGTCATTAATCTTCTTCTTTTGCTTAAGAGGGAATTGAAGAAGGCTTTTACTATATTTTTTATTGGGAGTCATAAAGATACTTAAGAGTTTTAATTTATCTCTTGCTTGCAGGTACAACGACAAAAAGAGTACAGGGAGAGAATTTTCAATGAGTATCAGGTGAATAGAATTTCATCTTTTTTCTTCTTCCTTTTGGATTCTTCAAGCTGCAGTTTAATATTTCAGAAATCTCATTCAAAACTGGTGTTGAATTCTTCAACCCTTATTTAAATTGTATTTCCCAAGAAAACCATTGTATGGCTCAAGGATGATTCTACTGGAAGTTTCAATAATGTACAGTGATGTAAATTAGGCCGACTCCTTTATTCTCTTCACCCGTGACATTCTTTTTGTTCCCAAAAATTCGACCTCAAGTCCTTAATAAATTTCCTTTGAATATTCAATAGGCATTAAATAATCTACTCCTTCACAAAGATATCGTACGAACTTCAAAAGATAACTGCAGAATGGTACAAAAATGTGTTCAAATAATCGATGTTATATTTACACGAGAAGCGAAAGCTTCAATAAATAGATTACAAAGACGTTTCTAAAAGAAACAAACGTTAACAAAAGACAAAAAATAGAAACTAACTAAAAATGACTAGATGATCATTAACACAACAAATAGAAAGATATTATATTAATACCCTCCCTTAATGGTCATCGTTCTAACTACCCAGAGAAATAATAGAGAAGGCTGTCCCCTTCTTCTCAGAGCGCTTCTGCAACAAAAGACAAGTGTCTGCCACTGACTCTATCACTGGAGATGAGTCTGCCACCGACCCTCCCAGAAACTGCAGAACTTCTGGGAAAGACCAAAATGGATCACAGAACATGCAACTTGATGTTGGGTAACCAAACTGTCCCTCCCTGTAACTAGAGACACACTGAGAACAACTGCCACAATTTTGAGGAAAAATTGGCAAACCCTCCAAACTTTTGCAGATGAGCACGACGCTCTAAAACAAATTGCAACAAACCACAATTTTTGAGGGAAAAATCACAAAACCCTGAAACTGAAGTTCACAAAGCATCGTTTTTTCGGGAAAAAACGGTAAAAACCCACAAAGGAATCCCATGCAACTCTACAAATTATAGAAGCCCAAAAACGATTTTTGAGGATAAAATAAAAAAAACCAAATAGGTAGCTGACACAAAATCTGAATCACAGATATACATAACATCGTTTTTAAGGAAAAATGGTAAAACCTTTCCAGAAACCAGAGAGCCCTCCCGAACCGCGAAAACCCTGACTAGGGCATATAGGAGCAAACCCTTAATTTTTGAGGAAAAAATTATAAACCCTCCCATGATTTTTTTTTAGGTAAAAAATTAGAAAGCCAAACTGAACTTTTTTAAGGAGAAAAAATTACTAAAAGCCCTCAAGACATTTTTAAGGGACAAAAATTTATTGTAAATCTAGGAAATATTTTTTTTTCAAGGACAAAAAAATATTAAAAACCCAATAGAATTTTTTTTTCAAGGAGAAAAAAATTATTAAGAAACCCACAAAACATCGATGCCCAGAAAATGAAAACGGCATAGAAAAAACTGGGAGGACGAGTGCACAACAGTCTTCAACACCTGTGATTTTTAACTTGCACAATTTTCAGGAGGTCGCGCAGAAAAATCCAGGACCCTCGAAATGCAGGGTCACGCATGGGCAATGAGTAGAAAAAATGTGGGTCCAGGTCGTGAGTTGTAGAGGCCTAGAAGGGTTGCACGCCAAGAAAATATCAAAAAAGCAGAAGGATGCGGTTTTAAACACCCAAAAACAACACCTAGAAATCTTGATGGCTAGAGAATCCAAAAACCGTGATTAGAAACCCACATGCGTGGCATCACGATTTATAGAACCAAACTTGGTTGATCGAGTGGGAGAGACCAGAAAAGTCACAAGCAAAAAAACGTCTTCTAGAAAACGCGATTTACAGAACCAAACTTGGTTGATTGCGTAAACAGTAGAGACGCCAATACCAGACGCGATTTGCCACAAAATGCCCGCGATTTTCATAGGAAAGCCTTCAAACTTTCTTCAAAAATTAATTTGCAATTTCTTGAAGAAACCTATCCGATCTTAGAAGATCTCCTACAAAACGGTGTGAGTAGATACAAAACGGACCCTTCACCGCACGAGAGACAACTAGAAGGAGAAAAATTGTCCAAGAAGGTCGTGATTTTCTATTGCACATGAAGCTGCGAGAAAAAAATAAATAAATAGAGAAAATCAACGATTAGAAAAATCAATTTTTCTCCTACTCAACCCAACCCGCTTTGATACCATGTTCAAATAATCAATGTTATATTTACACGAGAAGTGAAAGCTTCAATAAATAGATTACAAAGACGTTTATGAAAGAAACAAATGTTAACAAAAGACAAAAAATAGAAACTAACTAAAAACGACTAGATGACCATTAACACAACAAATAGAAAGATACTATACTAATAAAATGTATGTCCAAACTGTACGAAATTATTTAAATTTACTTGCTCCATTTTCTATTGTAAATACTTCCTTTGACTTATATAGTTTTCAAAGACCCTTTCAATAAAATTAAATTAAACTAATAAATTCAGGATTAATGATTTCTAGCAATGAAATGCTTGAATCCGATACAAGATTGATATTAAAAAACCTCTGATAATCCTAATTTAATACCAACACAACCCCTGAGGTGAGACTATCCGCAATCACCTAGGAAACATCTCTTAGCTTCAGAGGTGATATTCTCCATGAAGATGAACATCCTCACAAAGTTTTGCACAAACTTGCAGCAAACACTTCTCCAGAAAATTTCATCCATAATCCACAAATGAACTCCAAGAAACTTTTAATTCCCTCTTTTGTAACTCCACCACCTTTCTTGAAAACCTCCGAAAATACTTTTTTTTTTTAATTTAATTATTTTTAAGAGTTAATCCTTATATCACCCAAAAGTGACTTCATTAATTTAATTAACCTTGTAATATCCACCCCAATTTTTTCAAATTTTGCACTTTTTAGCATTAGCAAAATAGCAATGATAAGCAACTAAAATAAACTACCTTCCACTTTCTAATCACCCAGATCTTGATGTGGGCAAGGTGGGAGCATACGGTGGCAAGGTTTACATTGCAAATGATAACATAACAAGCAAAGATAATCAACTATAATCAATAGTCTTCCACTTTCTGATCACCCAGATCCCGATGTGGGCAAGGTGAGAGCATATGGTGGCAAGGCTTACATTGCAATGCTGTAAAAAAACTTGTTCAGTGGGGTGAGTAATACAACTGAAAAATAACTCTTACGCTTTTCAGTGGTGAGTGCAATAAGGGCCACTTATGTAGTGGGGTAAGTACTAACAGCCACTTCTTCAATGGATATGAAAGATACCACTTATTCAGTGGGGTAAGTAGCCAAAACCAAGAAGAGCAAATCATTTACTGGTACTACCAAATCAGTGTTACAATGGAATTCTCAATAAAAATGCTATCAGAGTTACAATCCAGCTGCTAATGATATAGAAATATGAAAACAAACCCCAATTACATCCAATCCACTGAAATGAGACCCCCAAGTGAAGCAACTACAATATACTTGAGTCTAACAGCCAGCAAGAGGCTGTACAATCTCATAAAATAAGTTGCAGCAAGTCTGCAACACTCAGAATTGCTGGTGCAAGTACAGGCAGCTCTCAAAATCTTCCCTATTCTCATTAATGTGACCAAAGGCCACTCCCAAATGAGCTGCAGGTGTCAAAACAGGTCTAGACGCCTCCAAACTAGTCAAATGTGGCACAAAAAGAGGGGCAATTCACCCCTTAAATTCCCAAGCCCCTTCCCAGGAGTGGTATGGCCTGCGATGGGGGCGACCAGCTTGGGAAAAATTAGAAACAGCTCCAAAAACTCTGCAACCTTGCAAAACAGGTCGCTCAACTCAAAGAAATCCTTAGTAAAAAACCCACAACCAAAAATCTGCTCTCCAATCAGCATCCCCAAAACAAGGGGTACGGCCTGATATGGGAACTGTACGGTTAGGAAGCAAACCCCTTCAAGAAACTCACTCCAAACAATCTATAAGTCAGGAAAATCACACCAAAATATATAGCAATTGGAAAACATCAAAGCAATCCATGAAGAAATTCAACGAAAATCTTCACCAATATCTCCAACGGCGACTCTTGTAGTGAAATCAAACCAATGTCCAATTAGGGAGTATCTCTCAACTTCGAAACTAGAGCAACCTTGAGGGTTTTTCATCCTCAAACCCTTGAAGAATTCAATCCAAAATCTAGCAGCACTTCGTTATCTCAAATCATCATATGCAAATGAGCTACCCACAACCTCCTATAACTTTTTGGAGGGAGGAGTTACAAATTTGAAAATAATAAAATAATACTCCGTTTCGAATTTGCTTTTATAAAATAATATTAACCCCCCATGCCAATGTCCCCCTTTTCTCAAACTAGGCATCCAACTTGGGGCCTTTTTCGCCTTTGAGAAACATTAAAATCACTTAAGTAGAAATAAATAATAATTTGACATTATACTTAAGTGAAATATTAAATTATTTAACCCCATAAGCTAGAAAATCCCGAAACAACTCAGAATCCAATTTTGACTGAACTGAACTGATGTGGAGGTATTGGATGAATGAATAAGGCTATTTTGGAGACTTTCTAAAAATAGACATGCTCTCCAAGAAGTTTGGAGAACACCTAGATCATTCGATGACACTACAAAAAGTGTCATTCAACTCAAAATCATACCTTGAGCTCAAAGCCAACATTAAAAACCAAGAACTATTGCTACTGCATCGTCAAGGATCTTGGAGTCCCCTTAATCCATCCATTTAGCCTACGTGACTTAGGAAATAGGCTAATGGCCACTAAAAAGCTTAGGATTGAGAAGGGGACATTACAAACTTTTCCAGAATTTAAGTCACTTTTTCAAACATTTAAAATAATTAATTTAAGTTGCTTTTTGATTTATGCTTTTTGGACAACTTAAAAATAATTATTTAATTAATAAATTTTTCCTGCACAGCCAACTAAAAATACAAAAACTATTGAACTGAATCATAAGTGATATTAGAAGGTGCTAGAATACAAAGGCTCATCAGAAACATCAAACATCCCCTCTGGCGATCACCCAAAAATCTGAAATTAATTATGATGCTGATGTAACAATGAAACGGGGACATTACACTTCCTCCAAGACAAAGAAGAAGATAGGCAATTCTTTCAACATTATTGGCAAGCTTGGACATGATGAATCTAAATGTTGGCAAATGTTAGAGGCTTGGAGGAACCCATTTGGTAGCACAAGATTTCTAACTCCAAGCCTCCTTCCATAGGTAAAGGGAAAGCCCTTACCGCATGAGCTTTGCATGGTTTATCATCACATAGATTGGATATCGATTTAGGTGTTTCTCACCAATATGACCCACTCACACGATCTTCTTTCTTCACTTTCAAAGAGCAGTATTTCTTAGATTACAATGGGAAGCTCTTGACAAATTCTGGTTTTGGGACCTAGCACAAGACAATTAGTAGATGGGTGCATCAATTCTCTTGGTTCCAAAGATTTCTATCAATATCTTCTTTTTGTTTATCAGATTTGTCATTTTGGCAAGGGAAGATATTTGAGTTTACTTCACATGGTATAATCATTCTAGAGCTATAGGATCATAAGATTGTTTTTGATTAGAAAAGCAGGGAAAGGGCCTTGATTCCATCAGTTTTAAAACAACATAGGACAAAAAGAAGAAATAATAGGAGGGCATGCAAGCTCGACCAAACAGCTAAAGGGCACGCAAACCCGACCAAACAGCTAAAGGGCATGTAGGCCCATGAAAACAGTGAAACTAATGAGATGAAATAGAAAGAAAAAAGACCAAGAAACCACAACACCTAGGCTGGTAGATTAAACTCCAATCCGCGAGGAGGGCATTCAAGGACGCTTCCCAGTCCTCCTTAACTGCTAGCTCTTTGTCGTTCTTATCTTTCACATTTTGTTCTTCGTCACCTTTAGCCCTTTTTTTCTTTTGTTTGATGATTTTAGAGTGGCCAAAAGCAATCCCCATAACAACCTTGTTCATAATGCCATTTGTGAGCATTATGATTTTGGAGATGGCATTTTCCATACGTTTCATCTTGTCATTGTTGCTGCTGGTTTCAAGTCTCTTTTCCAACACCTCCACCTTGGCCTGGAGATCCTTAATATGTGTATTGTCTTTTCCTTTAGTGGCCTCGACCATGTCTGTCGTAGGTCCCTTATCCTCATTTTTATGCAAGATTTCCAAAAACTCGATGGAGGGAGGAACTAGAGTATCTATATCCATTACCTTCGTATCCTTGGCCTCTTCTTGTGCATTCTCCTCTCCCAACTCCTCCTTATCAATTTCCCGTTCCTCCAATTTCTTCATCTTCTTGCATTTCCCCTCTAACTCGTTCTTTGAGTCTTCCTCCTTCCAATCATCATTTATACTTGCCAAAGCACTTCTTCATCCAAAGGAGTGTCATGTCCCCAATGGTAGAGAACGAAATACATATTTAAATATTAGCCACTTGATATAATTGTTAAAGACAATAACATTAATTTATATAATATTAAAATAAGAAGCATATAGTACAAAATAGAACATAGCAACATTTGAAAATGACTATGCCTCGATTAGATAAATGAGTAACAAGCAGAAAGCATTTACATCGACCTCATTAGTAATCACGAGTATCGGCAAAGGTTTAGTCTTTAGCAGGCAATAGCGTCCATCGGTCTTCTTGGAACTATTGAACCTAGGAGAAACTAAGACATCCCTGCCAAACTCCTACAACTGACACATTCTCAGAAGGTATAGTCATCACTAATTGGTGGTCATGTATCAAAAGGGAACCGAGCAAATGGAGTCGCATCCCACTGACGGGACTCATCACATGCTGAAGTGACGGGATTCACTGTATGTTTGGCAATATATTATAAGCATCGATTATTGGATATTCGAGAAAACACCCTTTGCTAAGGCAGTTAGAAAATACCTTCACTGACATAATCAAATAATACATTAATCGATTTCATTTAAGCATATAACAAAATACCCCTTAATCACCGGGAGGTACCTCCATTCGCAAGGACGCATCTTGCTAAAGAGTTGTGATCTATCATAACATTAGAAAATGAGAATGCCAAGATCAATCATGGGATCATTGGGGTAACAAGAAGAAGACGAGTAGGGAGCAGATAACGTGGGAAATATAGTGCTCAGGTGATGTATTCACTAGCACTAATATTTAGCATATTTTGAATATTAACGATAGAGGCCTGAATATCCGATGCATGAGTTTCTAGACCAATAGACTGTCTTCATGGCTCAACCTGATGGTTTCTGTGCTATGTCTGATCTTTGAATGCTTCTAAACAGATTAGTCTGAATTTGAGTATGCGAATATTAGTCAAACATAATCTGACTGTTAAGATTGCTGCATTTATGAAATGGCTAATTCTGACTCGGTATTGATCAAAGCATTGTCTTTTCATGTGAATATATATTCTTGATGCTATTTACATGTCAGTAGAATGAAATGTGATAGGACTGATCATAGGCATACATATATATATATATTGTTTCTCCATTTACTTAGAATTAAACATACATACTAGATGTTGCTGATCTGATTAGTAGTGCAATACTCTCTTTAGTATTATCATAATTATAATGGTTCTAGGCAATGACTTTTACATGAACTTAAAAGAATCAAAGATGAATGCAAATGTATTTAATTGCTTAAAGATTGTCTTTTGAGTGTTTGCAAACCTACTAGGGAGGAAGGGCCCGAGAAAAGTGGTGCCTAGAAACCTCACTCAAGATCCGTCCCCGGAACCCAAGGCAAGGATGGGCCATGGATGAGTGGAAGCTCCACTTAAGATCAACCCAGTCCTAAGGCATGGGTGGCCCATGGAGGGGTGGGGGTCCCACTCAAGATTTGCCTAGGCCATGGAGGGGTGGTAGGCCTAGACCACTTATAAGCTCCGTTAGCTTCCCCCAGTAGGTTAAGTGTCTTTAGAGGTGATGACATGGGTGGAGAAAGCAGGTACAAGTCGCTGAGAAGAGAGAGTTGTGGTACACAACCTCTTGGGCTTGGCAAAGGACTTTGGGCGGATCTACCCATGCCACTCCTCCTATGTCTTCATTATTGCTTTTGTGATTATGTTTATATTTTGGATATCTAGATATTAATGCTAACAAACATATGTATATGTGGAAATGTTGTTAATATGGTGAATGTAGATTTCAATCCAAAATCACTTCATTAGAGAAAACATTCCTTTGAAAAGAAGAAACCCTAAACCTAATCAAAAAGCGAATTCTAGGGCAAAGCAGGACAAGGGACATTACAAGGAGGCAACTCCTCCAAGGGGGTCAGCCATATCAGAAACCAATAAATTTTATTTATTTATTTTACTTGCCCAAGATAGGCATTCAAATGCAAGGGGTCGACCCCTTAAAATACATAAATTGGGGCACCACTCTAAAGGGTGGGTCAGCCCATTTTATTAATTTTTATTTGCAATTTAATTTTCAAGGAGAAGGGCACTAGACATGGGTTGGCCATTTAGGTAAATAATAAACAATTACTTATGCAATTTTATATTTAATTTGCCTCCTCAATTTTGGGCACCAAGATAAATCGCTCGTTTAATTGGTTCCATTTTTCTCCTTCCTTGCACAACGATTTCTTGATATTGGTGCCATAAATTTGGCACATGACTTTATTGATTTAACCTTAATAATTTAGCTATCACTTGATTTTGGACTTGCCTTTTGACATCAATGACAACATCTTCAACAATCTAGTCTATAAACTTTTAACATCAATGACAAACTATCCATTCCCCTTTGACATCAATGACAATATTTCCAACACTCTTAGTTCCGTTAGTTGCCTCATTCAACCTTAGCTTAATCCATTTCTCCCATTTTTCCATTTCCCTTAGCATCTTTGGACCCATAACTACACGATTCTCTAACTTACACCATCTGAGGGAAGTGCTGTATTTCCTTCCATACAATGCCTCAAGTGGTGCCATTTTGATGGATGAACAATAAGAATTATTGTATGCAAATTCTGCTAATGGCAGGTACTATTCCCAGTCATACTGTTTGATCAATGTAATATATTCACAAGAGATTATCAACTACTTGGTTTACTCTTGTGTTTGATCATCAATTTTTGGATGTTATGTTGTATGCAAATTCAGGGTTGTGCCTAAGGCTGATTGGATTGTTATCCAAAACTTAGAAGTCATTTGGGTATTCTTATCTGATATCTTTTTCTGGGACACCATGTGATCTACAGTTTTGTTTTACAAGCCTCCTCGCTAAAGCAGGTGAGTTAACCTTAAGGTTGAGAAAGGTGAAATGAGCAACCTTTGTGAGTTTATTGACTCCTACCAGAATTATGTTATACTTGTAGGGTGTCAAAGGTAATCCTTGTATGGAGTCCATATTTTATAGTTTGCCACTGATATTCTGGTATGTTATGAGAATAGAGCAACCCTGTTGGATGTACATATTCTAGTAGTGTTGCACTCACAAATCACAATTGAATATAAACAGTTTTCAGTGCCTTCAGTACCTAGTTTAAAGTGTTTTGATATTTTACTGTACTAGGGTGGATAGATAGATGTATTTTTAAAGATAAAAATAAATATATTTCAATTATGGTGTATATGTAGTGCAAACTACCCTTTTACAGTTCCTGACACTGTTATTCTGTTTCACAGCCTCTACATAAAGATTTACACACCTTGAACCCCCATGACTACTGTGTTCAGACTTTTATTGATGCTGTTAAGGAGAATACGCAAGAGAGCTTTAGACGGATAGTTATGGAACCCTTGCCTGGGGTGTATGCATTTGATTTGCTTCAGAAAGGATTTTGCCAGTTACTAATAGATGAAGTAAGCTCTCAGTACAACTGTGGAAATTGGCAGATGAGGTTTAGCTTTGCTTCAAACTGTTGTATTTCAAATTTCAATACCTGATAAAAATTCTCCATCTGCCTTTGTTTTTATTTTTTTCTTTATTTGTACATATCTGAATTCCTAGGTGGAGAATTTTGAGAAGTGGGTTGCTGCTACAAAATTTGATGTTATCAGACCGAATACAATGAACAAATATGGAGTTGTTCTAGATGATTTTGGATTTGACAATATGCTTGATAAACTGATGATTGATTTTATCAAACCTTTGGCATCAGGTATGTGTTTGCCATAACCTTTTAGTTTTAGTTTGCTTTCCACCATCAACATTTCCATTCCTTCTTGCCTAAAGATGCAAAGTATTTTCTAATCCATTTCTTTTTAAAATTGGCATTTGAATGAACACGTGCCCTCATATTTTTGGCCTTGCAGTTTTGTTTCCAGATATTGGTGGCTCAACTCTTGATACACATCATGGTTTTGTTGTTGAGTATAGCAAAGAACGAGATCTTGATCTTGGTGTGTGCTTTGCTTCCATTCTTCTTTCTTAATCTTTTTTTTTTCAGTTGTGTACAAGGTAATGGCCTTTAGTATAATTCAGAATATATGATAATATAGAGCCATGAAAGTTTTTAAATGCACCATGAATTTGCTAGAATTATTTTCTAATGATCCTACAGTGAAAACTGTTGACTAATACACATAAATCTAAAGGGTTTTCTCTTGGTATTTTGTGAATCTTCATGAAATTTGAAAATAATGTCTCTGCTTACTTGGTCACTACAAGTTATGTGTTTGTAACTCTTTTATATTGATGGATTACTGAGCGTAGAAGGGAACCTTGGCCAGTGGGACACAAATGGAATCCACTCTATAGGTACTAAATATGTGTGTTCCATTGTTTCTGGATTAACATGTTGAAGCTTGATTGTACATGGAGCTTGCCCAATGGTTATTAGGGGCTAAGAGGGGAGAGAGGTTTGAACCCAGGGTCTCATTGTATAAATGTTCTTATCTTAACCAGTCAACTTAGCTTGCTGGATTTGTGTGTTTGTAACTCTTACTATTATGTTTATTATGCATTTTAGTACTTCTTTGTGATGGTGCTCCGTTTGCACTCTGAATTGTAGAACACAATCATAGAGCATTATATTTACTTCCCAAATTCCATCTGCACTCTTTTCTTTCCTAAATTTGTGAAGATGTCTTGGTTTGTGCTTTTTTAAATTGTTTTCTTGTAATTTTTATTTTGTTGGTCACGGTCAAGGTAATAGCTTGTATTACAATTTAGAATATCTGAAAACATTTGTGTTGTCAGGGACGTTTCCTTGGCTGTTAAACCTCCATCTCCATCTCCATCTCCAATGGCGTTTTGGGTATGGGAGGTCAGTAGTGGACATCTCCTGGCTGTCCCCAAAACCCATAGTTGTAAGAATTGGACATGATAATTACTTGGCAGGCCCAAAAATTTAAAAAATTGGGGACTCGGCAATTTTATCAAACATTTGAAAATACAAGTTTTAAAAGTATTCTTCAAAAACACACATTACTGAATTTGTAGAACATATTATTAATTTCTATCATATATAAATCAAAATTAGAGTTTAATACATATCATAAACCAAAAAACGAGTTCAACCTCTGAATAAATATCCACTTCAAGATTTGGTATCAATGAAAATTATAAATCATAAAATTTGTCTATGACTAAAGCCCAAAAAAGTTTGTTGCCACTGTGTGGGTGTTGTTGAAGTGGATGGTATAGCTGCAATATCCTCAATAGAAGTCTCAACAAGTTCCTCATCCACAGTGATAGGATCAAGTTGTGTATGTGAGGATCGTACCACTAATGGCTCACCAACCTTTTTGCCTTCTCATATGCTCCCTCATTCACTTCCCATTTAGTTCCCTCCCTCTCCAAACCAACTATCTCATCATTAGTTAATAATGGATCCACATTAACATCACCAGTTTCAACAATCCAATCTGAATATGGATCAATGCGATCAAGGTCAAGTGCTTCCTACGAACCTTGCTCTTGTACTTGTTTTCATGCAACCGAAGGTTGTACCACACATAGACAAGGTCATTCAAGTGCTTTTGAGTCAACCTATTGCATTGCTTTGTGTAAATGGCCTAAAAAACACTGCAGTTGCATTCACAACTAGAAGCACTACAAGGCTGGAAAAAAATGTGAATGGAAAGCTCTTGAAGATAGGCATTGTGGCATTATAATCTTCCCACCACAGATTTGCAAGGATAATATCAAAGAATTGGTGTCTCTTGCTGAGTTGGTTCTCAGTTGTGGGGATTGGTGTCCTTAGTGGGTTGGTGCCTACAAATTCTACAATTGGGGATTGGTGTCTCTAGCGGGTTGGTGCTCATATATTGTATAAGAGGGGATTGGTGTCTCTTGTAGGTTGGTGCCTACAAAGATTGTAAAAGAGATTTATATAAAAAACAATATTTTGCCATGGGTTTCTCCCACAAGGGTTTCCACGTAAATCGTGTGTTCTTGCGTTTCATAATTGTTAGATCTTATGTGAATGATTTTGTGCAATTGACATTATTGTGGATGTTAGTTTAAAAATAAAGAATTGTCATAAAAAATGTCCTCATGTGGAAAAAGAAAAACAAAAGATGATGATAGCTCAGATGATAGTAGCAAGGGTGAATCTGAGAAAGTACAAGCATTTCAAAAAGATATGCTTTGGATGACGAAAGAGTTGAAGGTAAAAAAAGAGAGCAATAAGGAGCGCAAAGAAATCTTGTGCATAGAGTGTAAATGTGAAGGACATTCTAAAACCAATTGCTCGAAGAAGTTATTTTGTGACATCTGTTAAGTCTTGCGACAATTCATTAAAGAGCGCCCATACAATTTGGAATCCAAGAGTACACAAGTATTCTTCACACAGGGAGAACAATCTACCCCACCAAGTACACCGCCCAAACCACAAAACACTAACCATTCCTAGGTGGATATTGACATAAATGATCTAACAATAACAAATTCAACAACAATAACAATGGAAGAAAAAGCAGAATACAATATGACTCCAAAGGGCATCCAATTATACAATGCAGGCAATGCATTGAGTGGGACGTTCTGGGTTGCCTAGGTAACCAAAACAAAACTGGACTTTGCTAATGGTGTGGAGTAGGAGACCATGAAGATGCCGATTCAAACTCAGAATTAGGAGAAACTTGGGGAGAAAATGAGAAAAGCTTCATGGAATCAAATGAAGAAGGGATCTTGGACCTACAACATTGCTTCGAAGATGAAACAAGCTCTTTGAATGGACAATTTCATTGGCAGTTGGAGGATTATGAGATCTTTCAACTTGAATGTAATACAATCCAAATTATGGAAATTACAAAGAAAAAGAAAGAAAGAAAGAGGGATAAGGAGATAGTTTGACAACTATACATCACATATTCCCATGAGACTATGGAGATGTAATGTCCCCGTTTTGGAGGTAATCTGATTTAATTAATTTAATTAATTAAGTTGTCCAAAATAATGAATATTTTATGAGGATGACTAATTAATTATTTTAATTAAATAAATAAGTGGCATTAAGTTAATTATTTATAAAGTTATCAAATAAATAAATATTAAAAGGTAACTTTATATTTAATTAATTTAATAAAGTGACTTGAATTATAAAATATTTTATAAAGTCACTTAATAAATAAAATAAAATAATGTTCTAGAAGTTTCTGGAGAAAGTGGAGAAAAAGAATAAATAGGCATCTTGGGCTTCATTCTCACCAGGAAGGTTTGATGAATTGTTGGTTGGTGACTTCTTCTTGAGTATTTGTGGAGCCAAGTGGTCTGCAGATAATCAGATTGTCTTTGGGAACGAAAACTCCCATTGATAGCAATTTTGAGGGTGTGAAATATCACCTGAATTATTGCAGATTGGAGGTGATATTTCAGTCACTTCATTAGGGCAGAAATTTGTGGCCTAAGGCCAATTTTGAAGCTTATGATTATAGGAGTTGGCTGGCATTGAAGAAAAGTGCCTTGTGGCATCGAATCTTTGAAGGGAAAGGTCAGATCTACATTGGGCAAATCTGAAGCCAAGTCTGAAGCAAACAGGGACGCCTTTGGAGGAGCATTTTAATTCATTCCAGCTCATAACCAGGTCGATTCCTCTTGGAGATTGGTGCGCCTCATTTCCAGGGTTATGCTGAACATGTTAGAAGTTATTGGAGGCTTGGAGGGTTAGCAGATTATTTTATTTTATATTTCCACTCAGAACAGGGGCGACTTCTTCAGAAATTCGTGTGGGCTGCATATGGTCATCATCTTCCAGAATTTTCATTGCTTCTTCATTGTGCATGCAAGGCGACTCCTAAACCAGGTTCCATTGTTAAATTCCATGCATTTTAGATGTCATTTAGTTGCACAATATATGGTACGGCTGTAGGTGACTGTTAATTTCAGACTTTGCATTTATTTATATGTAAATTGCCAAGAGTCTTGGCTGAGTTGAAATTGTTATTGTATTGGAAAGATTATTACTTTGAAGGAGTAATAAGTGGTTCTCAAATTCTTATTGCAATCAAAAGCTTGAAATCTGATTAGGGTTTGTAAGCCAATTGTTTGTAAAAATGTCTATTTGCTGTAGCTAGTCTTTGCATACCTAGTTTCCCATATATTTGCATAAAAAATCAAAAGAATTACATTTTTGCATATAGATCAGATTGTGGGCATTATAGGGGTATTTAAATCGATCTTAGCATCCACTTTATCAAGCAACTTCAGACTGAAACACTACATCAGCAAGCTGCAAGGTTGCTTTTAAACTGTTTGACGAAATTACAATCAGCCAATTAGGGCAAATTGTGGACAGTTTTGAGTTAGGCTCATTACAGGAGAATATAAAGAAGGGGATGCAAGATTAGATAAGACACCGACCTACAACTTTAAGTAAAACAAAGATATCAAGTATAAAGAACCCTTGACCAAAAAATTAAATTGGGGGAAGAATGAAGTTTAGAGACAATAATGGTTGGTGATGACTTGTATCTAGTACTATAATCAGCAACATTCAAAATTTTCATAGAATACAAGGATGTTTTTGTGTGGACCTATAAAGATCTTTAAGGGAGTACCTTTGGAGTTAAGCGTACATCAAATCCTCATCATATTAGGGGCACAACCAAGAAGAAAGCAACCATATCAAATGAACCAAAACTACACAACTAAGGTCCAAGAGGAAATAAGTAAATTGCTAGAAGCAGAGATTATATTCAAGGTGGAAACTAGTGAATGGGTATTACCTATAGTCATTTCACTAAAGGAGTCCAAACAAATCAAAA
Source organism: Sequoia sempervirens (assembly GCA_007258455.2). NCBI lineage: Eukaryota > Viridiplantae > Streptophyta > Pinopsida > Cupressales > Cupressaceae > Sequoia > Sequoia sempervirens. The sequence continues at coordinate 1,360,982 of VDFB02373365.1, forward strand.
TCTATGTAGACTTTAGGAGTCACAATGCAATGACTATTAAGGATCCATTTCACATAACTTTCATAGATTCCATCCTTGAGGAAGTGATAGGCAAAATCTATGTAGACTTTAGGAGTCACAATGCAATGACTATTAAGGATCCATTTCACATAACTTTCATAGATTCCATCCTTGAGGAAGTGATAGGGCATGAAATATACACATGTATGGATGGATTCTTCGGCTACAATCAAATCAGTATGGCCAAAGAAGATAAATTGAAAACCACTTTTGTAATGGAAGATGGAGTATATGCATACAACAGATTGCCATTTGGCTTATGCAATGTTCCTACAACATTTCAACGAATAATTTTGTATATTTTCGAAAAATGTTTGTTGGAAATTTTGAAGTCTTCCTGAACAATTGGTCAATCTATAGTGACTAGAAAACTCATGGAAAGGCACTAGCTGAGTGCATGTAATGATGTAGATCAAGCAAGATTAGCTTTGAATCCAAGAAAATGTTGATTCATGGTCCCTCAAGGCAAGCTCCTAGGGCATATCGTACGTAAGCTTGGATTAAAAACATACCGAGACAAAGTATAGCTCAGTCATGGAATGATATAGAACCACAAGATTAGCTTTGAACCCAAGAAAATGTTGATTCATGGTCCCTCAAGGCAAGATCCTAGGGCAATTGTATGTAAGGTTGGATTAAAAACATATCGAGACAAAGTAGGGCTCCGAAGGATATGACAAGCATCAAATCATTCCTAGGACATTTTGGGTACTACCAAAGGTTCCTAATATTTTTTGCCCAAGTATCACATCCTTTGGATGTACTAAAAGGAGGGGAGTAGCATTTGTATGGTTGGATGATCAAGACAAGGTATTCAATGAGTAAAAAGTACGTTAATCAGTTCCCCTATCTTAGCATATCCTAATTGGAATAAAGGGTTTCATGCTCACATAGGTACACCTAACTTTGCCATCGGAGCTACACCGGCACAAGTCGGACCACAATGGCTCAACCACCAGATGTTCTTTACAAGATATTTGTTGTCAAATGCAAAATGCAACTACAACACAACTAAAAGAGAAGCATAGGGGATGGTAAACTCGGTGCAAAAGTTCAAATACTATTTACTGGCAACCCCATTCACTTTTCTCTTCAATTAGGATTTATCATTAAAGGCTCTCTTCAATTAGGACTTCAATTTGGATCTCAAAAAAAAGGCAAAAAGATAAGGGTTTAGGGGGTCTATTCTACGCCTAAGAATTTAAGAGACAGTAAAGATCCGGTGAAAGGAATAACCACACTTTGTTTCGCCTCCCTAGGACAACTTACGCAAAGTGGGTGCAATCTTCAAGGGGTGTGATAATGATTTTCAAGCCTTGAATGAGACTGAAGTTAAGCTTCCACAATTATAAGCTCAGGCTAACTTTACGCATCGAATGCAAATCATCCATTCGAAGAAAGTATGAGCAATATTTCACCATTGAATCTACACGATCAATCTCTCATTCACTTAACCAATATTCCAAAGCGAATTCTACTTAACTTAATGCTAACTTTAATATATGGCGGAAGAAGATATGCAACCTCGCTTACTATTTGACAATAAAAGTTATTCAAAGCAAATCATGCATAAGAGCTTTTATTATCAGAAATAGTCTCAATGCAACAATCTCATATACTGTCTCCACACAAATGAAAGTGAGAGATCACCAGTTTAAATAGAGTTTCGAAAATCAAATGAAGGGCCGAGATTAAAACAATATCGACGGCCAAGATTATTACAACTCAACCCTAATTAGGGTTGCCCAAAATAACATGAGTTATCAATCAGTAAATAGGTAGTAAAGTGGCAGTGAAGTGGCAGTTGAAGCTATCATCAAGGAGAGGCGTCCCTATCTGCTTGGTTAGCATTGTGCTCGACGAACCTGGACACGACTGCGATAACCTCCTCCATCGTGACAGGCGGCAGCATGTTAATCCGGAATTCTAACCCATCCAAGTTCTCAGCACACTTGGCAAATGTGCTTGCCCAATCTGCCTCCTGCTTCACAAAATCATTCCGGATGGTCAAGAGACTCGCCACTTTCGTGAAGTCCTGTCTCAGAATTGGTCTAGTAGCCGAGAAGAAAACCTCCTGAACCTTACGTTTCAACCTCTCCAGCTGCATGTCGTTTTCCCGGACAATCTCACGGTCGAACACGTCTGCAACTATCATATAAATTTTCTTCCAGATTTATTTTACCTGCTCCTCAATTATGAGCTCATCTGCCTTTGCCTTCTCCAGAATTTCTCTCCGTATAGTCACTGCCCAAAACCAATGGTGAAAATCATACGCTGCTCCTGCAACAATCACCCTTCTTTCAACCAACTCCTCTCTTGGAGTGCCCTTCAGGACCCTAAGGCTTGGAATAAGCCTCTCCTACATAACTGGAATACATTCCCATGTCTCTGCCATATCAACAAGTCTGGAAAGAAAAGAAGAGGTCTGCCCATAGGCAAGTGCCAGTTTCTCCATGAACGAGGCTGCCTCAGTGCCTTCGCTTGTCATCCATTCCTGAGCCTCCTTGGCTGTGACCATCCCGTGCTCTACATCCTTGGCTATTTCTTGTGAGGGATTAAAGGGAGGAGGAGCTGCCGAATCACCCTGATTAAGTGGCTGGGTCAGATGCCGTATGTATTCCTTCAGGCGTTCAACTTCCCTTTTATACTCCTTTTTCGCCACTTCTTTTTCCAGTCTCGCTTTGACAGTTGAGACAGAATTATCTAGTTCCTCCACTTCCTGACCTTTTGTGGTTGGGCCAAGATCTATGGTGGTTATGGCGTACTCTTGAGGAGTGATCTCATCCTGTGGCTTGTCCATTGTCGGTACTGCAACGTGTATGGAACGACTGCTTGCCTTGTCCCGCTGAACAGTGGAAAATTTCTTAGCTGGCTTGTTAATTGCAACCTGTTCCAACCTTGCCAAGAAATCCGCAGTATCATCTTCCTCTTGGGCTTCCTCTGGTGCCTGGATCTTCATCCTTTCTATCAGCCAATCCGGGATGGTAGGCTGCTCGATTCCATCTTCTACCTGAACATCCTCCTCATTTGGAACATCCACTACTTCTCTGAGAGCGGAAATCATTCCCTCTTTGAAGTCATTATGTCGGACTTCCATCTCATTATCTGAACCTAGTATTTCCATGCCCGTCGGTGATGAGGGCTCCTCGTCATCTAGCTGAATAGGCTCATTGTTCTCTTCTTGAACTGTAGGAGGTACGATCATTTCAACCAAGGATTCATCAATGGTGGCCACCAGCTTATTAATATTCCGGGATGTTGCAGAACGAGATGGTTCTCCCTTTTGTCTTTTTTGAACAGGCTCTACACTTGGAACTACCTCCTTCCTTTTCTTTCCAATCTCAGCCAAATCCTGATGGGATGCGCCAGCATTGGAGGAATACGATTCTGTCTCGCTCAGTAAATCATACGTGAGCATTATTCTCTTTTGTCTCATCTCCTGGACATGATGATCAACCCACCACTGAGAGTATTTGGTCACTGGTCTCATCAAGGTTGCCAAGTCTGAGTGCTCAGGCTCTGACCACCTTACGGGAGGAAGAGGTCGGCTTTCCTCGAAGCGTGGCTGGATATAATTCCCATCGTCCTGCAACTGATCGGGCACTCGACAAAGTTCAATTGCCCTCATGAGGTCAACTGGCATTCTGGACCATAATCTCCTTCTAACCTCATATTCATCAGCAGCGTTTTCCCAGAAGTCCTCCACTTCCACCCTGTGCTTGTACCTTCTCCCATCCACTGTCCGGATGTGATGATGTGGGTCAAAATTGGCCCTGGACTTGTAGGCCGTGAACGGGTACCACTGGATTTCCAACCTGGCGCTCTCAGCTGCCTGCGCTGAGAGACAAAATTCTAACATATTCCCGATGAAAAATGGGAATGTAACAGATACCTTCTTGGTTGGCCTCTGGATGTTTTGATATTCTTCTAGCTGCCTCAGGACTTCGAGCAGAAACATCCAATTTGTCGGATAAATGGGCAACTTATAGGGATTTCCAGTAAATCCCTGGATCCTGACATATGTAAATTTTGGAAACTGGATTAACCAGGATCCGTATTTACTTATCAAACTTTTCGCCTCATGACTCAGCCTTTGATTCACTCCTCCTTGAAGTGCTCTGGTAATGTGCATTAAGAAGGCATTGTGCTCCCGCCTGAAATGAGACTTCTCCTTCAGCTAGAGTTGTGGGTAGCAATCATAAGGTTTGAGTTCGTTTTCTCTGCTGCCAACTTTGCCCTTGCAAACTAGTCCTGGATATTTATATGACCTGGCCAATAAGTAGACAATATACGAGCTCATGTGAAAAGACTTAGTCTCCTCCAAATTGACCAACTGCTCGTGAAGATTGTTACTTATCATTCGAGACCAATTGAACATTTTTACGCTAGAAGCGATTTCATCTATGAAGTAGTACATCAGCTCTTGAAAAATGCACCTTGAGGGTTGCCAACTATTCTATTCAGCATCAAAATGATGTCTCCATAGTCCTCTTTAAAGTCCGTCCGACGTGGCCTTTTAGGCATCTTCTTTATTGACGGTTTAGGTTTATCCAGCCATGCCTTGTTAACATTTGTGGCGCATAAATCTGGCTGACTGTCATACAAATGCTTAGCCTCCTCCTTGGTCTTATAGACAGTCCGAGAATGTGCTGGGATGCCGAAAGTTTCTTGAATTGCCACCTCGCTCAAGTGTGCCAAAATTCTACCGTCAGGTGCAATGATCTGCCTCTTCTGAGCATCATAGTTGATAGCACATTCTACCATCAATTCTGCACAATCCATCGCAGGCGGGAATCCAGCTGCCTGAAATATTCCATTTCTCACCATTCTTCTGGCAATTGGTGTTGGAAGTCCGTTCTGTCCATACACTCTTTTCTTGAACTCTTCGAAGTCGACATGTCCCAGATCGGTGTCTGTGACATTTTTCCATTTTGAATTTATTTTCGATTCTCGCTGGGCACCTTTGCTGGCGAACTTCATTGCTGCCTTCCTTGATGATTTGCCCACCGTGGTCATCAACCTGCAGTCAAAATATTAACATTAATACAAAGACTTTTTAAATAATTTATTTTCATGCCTTGGGTTCGAAAATTTTACTTTCAGCTTATTAAATAATTAAATTTCTGCGAAAAAGCAAGCTGAAAGTAAATGGGTGAAGTTGAAATTCTAGCTAGAACTTTTGCTAAGATGAAAAAGACAGAAGAAGAATGGCGAATCTATTCAACTGAACATCAAACCTCAGTAAAAAAACCCCTGGCTGCAAATCAGATTTAAACTCTGATAATTTACTCAAAAAGCAAGTGATGAAGTGCGCCCCTCTTGCATAGAAGAATTCGACTTTCAATAATGAAATCTTTTCCTTTCTCGAGAAAATTCTTCCTTAGCATAAAATTTCTTCTTCCTTTGGGAAATTCGATCTTGCCTGCTGAATAATTGATTGCCTTAGAATTTCGAGAGAGATTAAATTTCTCTTCAGCTGGGTGTGAAAAATGAGTTGCTAAAACTCATTATAATGTTGAAGAGCTTGATTTGTTTAGCAACTGCCTTCTTTTCTCTCGATCTCAATTTGTTTTCACTGGTTCAAACAAGCAAGTTTCCTTTATTTTTCAAAAAGAATCCATGTTGAGCTTATCCAGGCAAATCTCTTTGATTTTCAAAAATACGATTTTTGCTTAGATGTTTGTCTTTATTTTTCGAATTTTGAAAAACACATAAAATATTCAATTAAATTCGATTTTTTCCAACTTTAAATTCATGGCGAATTTAATTTTGCCCATCGGATTTTGTCTTTTTCTGGCGCAATTTATTTTCTTCCGACTCACGTCTGGCAAATTTTATTTTGTCCAAGGCCTTTTGAGTATTGGAAATAAATTATTAAAATATTAAAATATTTTAATTTATTCCAACCCATTCATTTTGGACCCATGGCTATTTGGATTTTCTCTTCGTTTTCTCTGGCTAAAAGTTTATTTTCCAATTTTATTCCCAATTTCGTCTAGCCAAGTCAAAATTTTAGCCATTTCGTCGATAAATGTTATGCCAGATCCTCAATTTTCCCAGCCATGGCGAACTTTTAATTGCACCGAGCATATTTTCTTCTGCTAAAGTCAAATTTTCTCTCGCTTGGGCGAATTTAATTTAGGCAAAGTCTTGGTTTGGATGTCTTCCTTAGGCAAAATTCTATGATGCTTGACAAATTTTTATCTTCCTTAGCCAAAGGCAGACCTTCCTACCTCTTTGCCTTGTGCATTTTTCTCTGTGTACTAGGCCAATTTTGCAAAATTTTCTCCAGACATCCATACTTAGGAAATTTTTAGTTTCTCTTCTCTTTTCATGCTAGGCACACTTCATTTTTTTCTTGGCCTTGGCCTAGGCAGACTTCTTTAAGTCTTTTCCACCTTCCATTAAGACATGGCGGACTTTCCTTAGCACTTGCCTTTCAAATTTAGCACTGTACCTCTTGAAAATGTTACAATATTTAGCCAAAATTTTGATTTTCCATCCTTTAGGCCTCTATACTTAGGCAAATTTTCGGATTTCTTCTTTTAAGCACCAAACACTTAGTGAAATTTTTAAATTTTCTCCTTCCGCATGCCTAGGCGGACTTCCTAAGCACTTTGCCAAGTAAAGGCGGACTTCAAAGATCATTTTCCAACCTCCTCTAAGTCAAGGCGGACTTCACAAGCATCTTGCCAAAGTGAGGGCGGACTTTAGAAGGTCTTAGACATTTTCCCCTTGAGCATGGCGGACTTCCCAAGCAGTTGGCACTTATCTCCTTGAGTATGGCGGACTTTGGATGATCCTAGACAAGATGTGGCGGACTTCAAAGGGTCTTGGATATTTTCCCTCAAGGCTGGGCGGACTTTGGATGACCTTTGCCAAGTCTAGGCGGACTTTGGAATTGCCAAGTCTAGGCGGACTTTGGAAGGTCTTAGACAAGGTTCCTCAAGGCTGGCAGACTTTCCATAGTCCATGCCATCCTCTCCTTAGGCATGGCGGACTTTGCAAGCTTCCAGACATTTCTCTCTTCGTCCCTCTTTTCAAGGGCCAGCTTCTTCACCTTGAACTTGATGAATTTTCCAGAATTTTGCTATGAACTTCATATTCTTTGGTTGATTTTCTGTGATTTTTACTCAGATCTGACTGATTTTTGGACTGATTTTTCCAGAATTTGATGCTTTTCAATTGATTTCTCCCAGCCTTTTGACTGATTTTTTCATGCTTTTTGCTTGCTTTTCAGATTTTTCACTTGATTTTTCGATTTTCTCTTTAGATTTTTCAATGATTTTTTGGCTGATTTTTGGATCTAAAGATGGAAAGTTGACTCGTTGACTAGGGTTGACTTTCTAAAAATAGAAAAAGCAAAATCCCAAAAAAATAGGGAACCCCGTTTGGTCCAAAAATGTCAAAAATGAAAAAACGAAAAAGCAAAAAACTGAAAAAGCAGATTCCCTAAAAAGTAGGAAGTCTCAGAATTGGCTGAAAGCACAGGCGATCCTCGTCTCCCAGGCCTTCTGAGCACTTCCATGACATTTATGTACTGATTCAAGCATGGGTTATTGACTTGGCTCGGATGACTCTTGAAAAACTGACTTGAAACTCTCAAAGTGATGACCTCATGAAACCATTGCAAGGAGACAAAACCCTAAAAAACTAGTAGGCAACTGGGGGTCCCCATTTGCGATGGGGCGATGTGTGAAAAGGTCACAAGAAGTAGGAAAGTCATTGAAGAGAGACTTTATGCCACTCATGGTCTTAGCCACAAGAATTATTTGAACGGTGGGGATTGGATTTTATAGGCCCTCGTAAGACTAGTCAAATTCACAGATGCAAATGCATCATATTAGCCACATAATAGTTAACAAAGAGGGTAGAAGCAAGAGCACTTCTAGATAACATTGCAACAAGTATGACAAGATTTATTTATGAGCAAAAGTTACAAGGTTTGGCATCCCCGTCCAAATAATTAGTGATAGAGGGGGACATTTCGTGAATCACATAATTCGGTTGATGATGATTGAGTTTTGAATCTTCCACATCTTATCCAATCCTTACTACCAAAGAGAAAATAGACAAGCAGAGTTGATAAATAAGGTATTTATTTCTGTTATCCATAAATCTTGTGGTATTGAAGGTACATATTGGGAGGAAATGCTACCACCAGTGTTATGGACCGGCATAATGATGTACAAGGTAACTACGAGACGTACCCCTTTCCAATTGATGTGTGTAATGACCCTGCTCAAATCTGATTGAAAACTTCTGATTTTTGGCCTTGGAAATTACATCAAATACTTTGCATACAAGGGTCATATGACTGATATAACATTTCAGTTTGCTTTAATGGGTCTTCCTTCACTTAACATCAATGAGAATGCTTGCAAGAAGACTCTAGATTGTCTAAACAATGACCTAACATAAATGTGCAACTAATTTTGGCAATATTGAATGCATATATGAGTTCTAATCATGAAAAATGATCACCTACAGCCAACTGGTATTTTAACAAACAGTTGGTATGCAAACTACTAAACTGAATACAAATGATATTGAATTGCTCAAATGATACCAACAACTTATATCTCCTTAATTGCAATGAAATTTCTAATACAATGCTCATACAAATTGGCCAAGACTCTTGGCATTTACATTACTTTCAAAATATGATAATGCTGGTATAATGCACACCTACAGCTGCAAATATAATTATGCTAAATGCAAAGCTAGAAGATGATAGAAATGTGAAGAACCTGTCCTCAAGAAGTGCCTTGGATGAAAGATGAAGTAGCAATCAACATCAAGTTCAAATGATATTCTCCAAGCCCAAATCGAATTGCTCAAGTAGCCGCTCCTGTTCTTGCCTGGCAATATTTTTAGAAAAATAAATACAGCCTCTAAGCTCCTCAAATTTGTCCTTGAAATGATTGTCTCGACGATAGCAATTGAATGCAACAATACCCAAAACCATAGGAGGCTTCGATGATGAGATATGAACAAAAATGTCTTGCCAATGGCACCCTTGTTGTAGTATATCAGACCACTGAAATTATTTACCAGCAACCTGATAGCCACTCCAAAATACTCCCAAACGATTGCCAAGGTCTCCGAAGATGAATGCTTAAATATCCATAAAGAAATAATGCACGAATGAGGCCATACAAGCAAAAAATTTGAATATGATATGCAAAAATCGTGGCTATAATACGCAGACTTATATTGACTGAAATAATACATCAGAATTCTGGAAATAACCAAATGAATGCAAATCAGCCTCCTCAATGCAAATTCGTTGAAGACTATAACTCCAAAATGTCCCCAACAATGCTCCAAATCAAGGCACACAAAAACTTGGCCAAAGGCCATGTAATGATCCGAACAATTTTTTTTTTGTTTTTAGCAATGAGATTACAATTCAACATGCACCCGTTAAGGTTAGCATAAACCAAAACGATGCGGAAAGTAACTCTAACCAGAATGTACACCAGGATCCTGATGTGGGCAAGGTGTGAGCATTGGTCAGAGGATCTATGCAAATGCAAACTGAAGGGAACTCTCACCAAGAATGCGCCTGTGCAGACGAGCATATGGTCAGAGGATCAATGCATGATGAACAAAATGTAACCCTAACCAAGAATGGCGCCGAGTGATGGCGAGCATATGGTCAGAGGGTCCCTAAACTACTCAACTGAAAGTAAATAGGTGGCAAGCCAGCCTCTTCCACTTATTCAGTGGGAATGTACAATAGATTAAATGCAAGATAAAAGAAGAATGGCTGATAGTACTACTAACAGCTTACAATGTGTCAGAATGATCATTTAAATCTAGAGTTTTTCAAGTCTTCATTGATGCAATTGTGTAGATTGTCTTTCAAAGACCAAATACAACTTTCAATGCTCAATCCCTATCAAAGGGACAACTTCCTTAATTTTGATATATCAGACCTGCAACATAAAATGGTGAAATCTGCAAACAAACCGTCACTCAAATGCTCATATCTCGCTCTAATCACACCCTAATGACGTGAAATCAAGTGCAGATCAATCTATGAATGATGGCGCCCAAGATGAATTCCCAAAACCACTCCAAACAACCTCACTTTAATTTGCACAAACTCCAAGACATCAGCAGAATGGTACGACCCTCTTAAAGGGGCGATTTTACTAAATAAAATCAGAATCAGCAAATAAAAATCTACAAATTTGCAAGATGGGTCGCCCCAAGTAGACAAGATGATATGATGAACACCCAGAACAATATCTTTTTGTATTTTTGATTTATGAATGAAAACCGCCTACAGATATGCAACATCAGCAACTTTGAAACATGACAAAATGCTGGAATAATATCTACCAAATGCAATGAAACTCAACTACAATGCAAAACAACCAAGTACAAGCTAACCTCTCAACTAGTTGCTATCTTTCAAGCAAGAAGATGAGCCAATGCTAGGAGGTGTGCTTTCCTCGAAGCGAGTGCCTGAAGACAATTCAGCAGCATAACGGTGTAGTAGACAAAAGATCCCAAGTGAAGAGCTGAGGCCAGAATAAATAGATGTGATAAGAGCCTTCTAGAACCTTTAAGAAGGGCGCCCAAACCCTAATTTGAATTCAAACATATTCCCTCCAAAAGTGGCATCCTTTTTCCTTAATGAAATATTTCACTTTTTTTGTAAAGTCCATCTTCTCAAATAGGCGTCCATTTCATTAAGCTTAATATGACTTTAGAAACATAATTTATCTTTATGACGCCTTGACCCTTTAAGTCCCCTTTTTAAAAACAACATAAAGTTGTACTGCTAGGCAAAGGGGTGTTATAATATTAAAATATAATATTATAATGAAAAATACTTCTCTCCAAAGAAAATGCGCCCAAGGCCACAAACTGAAGTGCCAGCTGAATCAACTGAAGAAGAAGACCAACTGAATTGAACCCAACTTGTCCACTGCTAAAAATAGAATTTACTAAAAATAGTAAATTCGTGAAGTTGCTCGGAAAGCCAAACTGAACATGCCACTGCGAAGCGCTCTCACAACCCAGAAAGAATCCGCAATCAGAATTCCAAACTTCAAGCAACAACCTCCTCAAAATTAGGAAACCCTAATTTCACCATCCGCGTAGCCTACAGGTCTCCGGAATAGGCCAACGGTCAACATAAACGATCACATCTGAGAAGGGGACATTACAGTCCGCCGTCCCCAAGATTGCTTGCCCTCAAGCAATCGCAAGTCTGGATGCTGTAGAATCTCCTCATTCTCCCAAGTAGCATCCTCCAAAGGTAAATTCTTCCACTTCACCAAGTACTCTTTGACGGTTCTCCTCTTCAAGGAACGCTCTTTGGAATCAATAATCTCTTCTGGAACCAAGGTCAACTGCCCTTCTTCATCCAAGGGAGGCAACTGTGATGAAGCAACAACATTGTGTCCAAGTGTCTTTTTGAGGCGAGACACATGGAAAACGTTGTGGACCTTACTACTTGAAGGTAGTTCCAACTCATAAGCCACTGCTCCAACCTTTTTGACAACTTTGAATGGCCCATAGAAGCGAGGTTTAAGCTTCTCAGCTCCACTCTTCTTCAGTGTAGACTGTTTGTAAGGCTGAAGTCGAAGATAAACCATATCACCAACCTCAAATGAGCGCTCAACACGCTGCTGATCAGCGTACATCTTCTGCTGATTTTGTGCCATTTGAAGGTTGTCCTTCAAGGATTTCAAAACATCTTGACTTTGCTGCAACCAATCCTTGGCTTGAGGAGCTTTGCTATCACCAAACACCAAATCAGCAAAGCTAGGAGCCTCGTAACCATAGAGAGCCATGAATGGAGACATCTTTATTGACATGTGGAAAGATGAGTTGTAGCAATATTCTCCCATGTGGAGCCATTTCACCCATGCTCTTTGCTGCTCCGAGACATAATTCCTGAGATAGCCCTCCAACCATTTGTTCACAATCTCTATTTGACCATCTGTTTGAGGGTGATAGCTAGTGCTCGGAGTAAGCACTGTACCACTCATCCTGAAAACTTCTTGCCAAAAGGTGCTTAGAAACTTGCTGTCCCTATCACTCACAATGTTTTTAGGCAACCCGTGCAATCTAAACACTTCAGGGAAAAACAAATCTGTAACTTGAGCTGCTGAAAATGTGCTAGTGATGGCAAAAAAGTGAGCGAACTTGGTCAATCTGTCCACTACAACATAAATACAGTCTTTGCCTTGGGCCCTTGGCAAACCAGTGATGAAATCCATCGAAATGCTTTCCCATTTTTGATTTGGGATGGGAAGTGGCTGCAGTAGACCAGCTGGAAGAGAGTGCTCCTTCTTGTTCATTTGACAAGTGCTACACTCCTTGATGTTGCGCTGAACTTCCTCTTTCAACCCCTTCCAAGAGAACCTCTCTTGAATCTGCCTATATGTCTTGAAATACCCTTGATGACCAACGAGTGGAATGTCATGAAAAGTCATCAAAATCTTCTTAAGTTTAGAATCAGCCACCAAGAAAGTTCTTCCCTTGTAGTGTATCAACCCATCAACTACCTTGTACCTTTCATCATGAAAAGTACCTTCAATAATGCTGGTTGCAAACTGATTTTTGGCATAATCAGCAAGCAACATCTCCTTCCAATCATCAGTAAGCTCACACAATGAGCTCAAATGAGGTCTTTTGGATAAAGCATCAGCCACAATGTTGTTCTTCCCTTTGACATACTCAATGTCAAAATTGTAAGCTTGAAGCTTACTCACCCACTTCTGCTGTCTTTCATTCAAATCCTTCTGATGCATGAAGTGCTTGAGACTATTGTGATCAGTCTTGACCACGAATTTGCTCCCCACCAGATATTGTCTGAACTTGGCTAATGCATGCATGATTGCAAGCATTTCTTTGTCATAGATAGAATAGGTCCTTTCAACGCCCCTTAGTTTTCTGCTTTCAAACACAATAGGATGCTTATTTTGCATCAAAACAACACCAACACCTTCCCCTGATGCATCACACTGTAACTCGAAAGGTTTGGAGAAATCTGGTATGGCCAATACTGAACAAGAACTCATGATTTTCTTGAACTTATCAAACACACTTTGAGCCTTTTTTGACCACATGAAGGCCCCCTTTTTAGTGAGGTCAGTAAGAGGAGCAACACTTTGAGAGTAGCCCTTTACGGATCTTCTGTAGAAGCCACAAAGACCCAAGAACCCCTTCAAATGAGTGAAATTTTCTGGAGGTGGCCAATCTACTATTGCCTTGATCTTTTCAGGATCAACCTTCACCCCATCAGCGTTGATTATATGACCAAGGTAGAGCAGCTCCTTCATTCCAAATTCACATTTGGACTCTTTGGCAAACAAACTTTCTGATTCAAGAATGCTAAGCACTTCCTCCAAGTGCTTGAGATGTTCTTCCCACGTCTTGCTGAAGATGAGAATATCATCAAAGAAGATCAACACAAATTTCCTCAACTGTTTCTGGAAAACTCTGTTTATGCAAGACTGGAAGGTGGCTGGAGCATTAGTCAAGCCAAAGGGCATGACTAGGAACTCAAAATGACCATAGTGGCATCTGAATGCCGTCTTCTCAACATCTGAACCTCTCATCCGGATTTGATAGTAACCCGACCTCAAATCAATTTTTAAAAAGAACTTGGCACCATGTAGCTCATCAATGAGCTCATCAATCTGAGGAATAGGATACCAATTCTTTATTGTGCTTTGATTCAAGGCACGATAATCCACACACATGCGGATGGTGCGGTCCTCCTTCTTCACAAGAACTACAGCTGAAGCAAAGGGACCCTTGCTAGGGCGAATGAAGCCCATCTCCAGAAGTTCTTTTATGTTCATCTCAATTTCATCCTTCTGCTTCTTAGGATATCGATACGGTGTTGTGATGACTGGTTTGGCCCCTTCCTTGAGTTCAATGACATGCTCAGCTCCTCTTTCAGGTGGTGGCCCAGGAGGTAGATCAGCAAACACCTTACTCCTCTTGGTAAGTATAGACTGAATATCTGGAGGATATTCCCTCTTTGTCTCAACTGGACTAGCTGGAAGGACCATGCATTCCGCAGCCCACTCCACTTGGTCATGCCGAATCAGCCTCTCCATTCTTTTGAATGAAACTATTCGAGGACCTCCATTGGACATTCCTCTCAACACCACCCTCTTTCCATCAGATTGGAACTTGAGCTCCATTGTTTGTAGATTGAGAGAGATTTCACCAAGTGAACGTAACCATTGTATGCCCAGTATTGTATATGTGTCACCAATAGTAACCACATAGAAGTCATCTTTGACTTCATAGTTTCCTAACTACAAGGACATGTTAGGAACTCTTCGGGTGCATGAAATATGAAACCCATCAGCCACCATGACTTTGAAGCCTTCGAATTCTTCAGTTTTCTGTAGAAACCCCAGTTTCCCCCTGATACGGATTCTGACTGTTTTGTTTGACTTTCTGAAGGTTTTAGGTTTTTTTTGCAAATTTAGTGTTTTCAATGCAATAAATGAAAGGGTACGGCTCTTCTTGAAAATGATAATAAATGATATAAAAATCATAGATCCTCAATATGCATAGAAATTACAAGCTAGAATAATGGTGTTGCTTTTATTTGATCAACCGGCAACAATACAAGAAGTTCTGGAAACATGCATGAAAGAATAACAAATTTATTATGTAAAAAACCTGGTAATCAGCATGCTGGTAATCTGATACAGAAGGTACGGCTGATGCAATAAATGTTTTCTCCTCTCTGCAACTGTCTCAGATGGTTCTCAGGATTCCAGCGCCCTCACAAGTAAAGACTGGCATCTCTGGAGACAGGCGTTTTTCCTCAAGAACAAGCACGCCTTTCTGAAGAAGTACGGCCCAGGTACAGTGAAGGTACGGACTGCTGACAGCAGCAAATAAGTTTGTACGGCCCCCTCTCTGAAGTCTCTGAATGATAAGAATAGGTGCGCCCAAGTAATTAGATGCCTTCTGGATGAAAGAGATGTGCTGAGGCTCAGTAAATGAATTATTTTGAAGATCAATGGTACGGCCAGATGTACAAAACAGCAAGTACAAAGTACGACCTTCCTTAAATCACTGTCTAAACCCTCAAAAGATGCGTTTTGTAGAATGGGTGACTTTTGGATGCAACACTGGTAAAAAACCCTGAGGATAATAAATCTCTGAAGTTAGAATCAACTGTGATGCTCTGTAATTCCTCCTGCATGAAGAAATTTCTCAACTGGCAATAAATCAGATGTTATTTCACATCCTCTGAACTGCTTCGAAGGAGATGGCTCGTTCTCCGACGATTTCGAGACGAAACCCTAAGGTCTCTGTGCTCTGGCAAAGACTTGCAATTTTTTTCAATTCATCAAATGTCATAATGGCTCAAAAACCAATGCAAAATCCCCTTTATTGCACAAAAGTGCGATTTCCTTAATAATAGGGAATTTTAATATATTCACTTTTAAATCTTTTAATTTTCTCCATAGTTCTCAGTGAAATATTTTAATATTAAATTAAGCGTTAACTGGCCCCTTTTAATGTTGGGCGCCCCCTCAAAAGGAATCACTTAAGTTATAATTAAAATATTATAACTTTATATTATATTCATCAAATAATTAATATTTAATTAATATAATTAAATATTAATATCTCCCTCGTTATTCGTCCGATGACTGATCCGTCTGAAGCTGACGAACTCTGAAGTGATTCCGGATGCCGCCAAATCCCTACTGCTAAAAATAGCAGGGGTCCCACTCTGCCTGCCAGGAACTGCTAAAAATAGCAATTCTGCAAAATGTCTCTGAATGAGCCCGAACGAAAGCCAATCGATCAATACTGCCAATCCGACGCTGAGCCAAGCTCCGAAACGACCCTCTAACCATTCTGTCAGCCTACGAGGGTCTCATGATAGGCCAATCTCACGATCACTGATGCTCGCCAAAAATGGGGACATGACAGAGACCTCTCTTTGCAACCACACTTTCATCAATGAAGTTATGCATTGCACCAGTATCAATTAAGGCAACAATACGATTACCTCCAACTCCACCACGAACCTTGAAAGATTCGTTCTTTTGGAAACTAGAGAGTTGGGCAATAGGGCCCCCAACTCCTTGCTCATGATCGGACTCTTCTGTGGCTCTTTCATCTTCGCTGTCCCCAAAATAAGACTGCTGATCAGACATATTAGATGCTGATTCATAATCAGAATAGGTTCCCATTTGATTATAACGCCCTCTTCCAGGACATCTATGACCCTTAGTCCAAGGCTCTAAGCATGTGTAACACTTGCCCTCCTTTCTGAGCTGTTCACGTTGCTCTTTAGTCAACTTAGGTGGAAACTTCTTGTGCTGATTAGAAGAATGTCTCTTATCCTTCTTATGGCCAAAAGGCTTAGGCGGAAATTTAGGCCTAGGGGCTGATAACTCCATACTTCGAGACTTCTTGATTGCCTCTTCAAGACTTGGTGGATCGAAAGCTTTAACCCACCCTTTCAAGGGTTCAACCAAACCTTCGGAAAACAAAACAACCAATCTTCTTTCAGTGATGTTGGGCACCATCACAGAAAGTCTCTGGAAATCAGCAATGTAAGAATCCAAGGAGCCATGCTGCTTCAGTTGTGCAAGCTCACGAAATCTTACTTCAGGATCCTTAGTGTCGAACCTATCAATCAGCTGGTTGGTGAATTCTCCATAGGTTCGAATAAGGTTATGGCCAAGTGTGACCAAACCATGGTACCACCACTCATGGGCAGCTCCGTCCAAATGAAGTGTTGCAAACTTGATGGCATCTTCTTCTGGCATGGGACGAAGTGAAAGGTAGTTGTCTAACTTCCAAACCCACGATCTTGCTGAACACTTATCATTTCCATCGAAGTGAGCCAATGACACCTTCCCAAGAGCTTGTTGATAGTCGGTTCTAGGAGCCATATGAGCACGGTTATCAACTCTTCCTCCGTTCCTTCTATTTCTCTGGTTCAGGAATTGATCAAAGGACCATTGGTCTCTAAGATCAGGGGGTAAGGTGGAATACTCCAAGTAGGCTTGCCTGGCATTGTCTACCAAAGGAATGGTAGCTTCAACTTGCGGTTCTTTCCTCTGAGTGAATGTAGGAAAGAGTGGCCTAGAAGCTGATCCACTAGAGGTGGCATCATGCTGTCCAATAGTTCTACTTCCTCCATTACCATTGTTCCCATTGTTCCCATTGACTCCACTGCTTTCTCCTGTAGTATGGTTTTGATTAGGAGTAAGATTCTGAGGAGTTTGCTGGTCCATTCGAGCAAGTAATCGGGACATCATCTCAATCATCCCATCAAACTTCTTTTCCATCCTTGCATCTTTCTCATCCATGGCTTGCCTAAGATTGTCTGAGATATTCTCAATTGCTTTACCAGTATCTTCTGCTGTTCCTGTTTCTCTCAAAGCTTCTGAAAGAGTATCTGCTTCTGGCACTGGCCGAAGCTGTGTCTGTTGTCTTCTGGCCTGACCTCTGGTATAGTATCTGCAACCACTGTCACTCATTTGACAACTGAATCACTGTAGGGCACAGGTTCGCAGAACCATGGCTCTGATACCACTGTAATGATCCGAACAATTTTTGTTTTGTTTTTGCAATAAGATTACAATTCAACACGCACTCGTTAAGGTTAGCATAAACCAAAACGATGCCGAAAGTAACTCTAACCACAATGTACACCAGGATCCCGATGTGGGCAAGGTGTGAGCATTGGTCAGAGGATCTATGCAAATGCAAACTGAAGGGAACTCTAGCCAAGAATGCACCTGTGCAGACGAGCATATGGTCAGAGGATCAATGCATGATGAACAGAATGTAACCCTAACCAAGAATGGCACCGAGTGATGGCGAGCATATGGTCAGAGGGTCCCTAAACTACTCAACCGAAAGTCAATAGGCGGCAAGCCAACCTCTTCCACTTATTCAGTGGGAATGTACAATAGATTAAATGCAAGATAAAAGAAGAATGGCTGATAGTACTACTAACAGCTTACAATGGGTCAGAATGATCATTTAAATCTAGAGTTTTTCAAGTCTTCATTGATGCAACTGTGTAGATTGTCTTTCAAAGACCAAATACAACTTTCAATGCTCAATCCCTATCAAAGGGACAACTTCCTTAATTCTGATATATCAGACTTGCAACATAAAATGGTGAAATCTGCAAACAAACCCTCACTCAAATGCTCATATCTCGCTCTAATCACACCCTAATGACGTGAAATCAAGTGCAGATCAATCTATGAATGATGGCGCCCAAGATGAATTCCCAAAACCACTCCAAACAACCTCACTTTAATTTGCACAAACTCCAAGACATCAGCAGAATGGTACGACCCTCTTAAAGGGGCGATTTTACTAAATAAAATCAGAATCAGCAAATAAAAATCTACAAATTTGCAAGATGGGTTGCCTCAAGTAGACAAGATGATATGATGAACACCCAGAACAATATCTTTTTGTATTTTTGATTTATGAATGAAAACTGCCTATAGCTATGCAACATCAGCAACTCTAAAACATGACAAAATGCTGGAATAATATCTACCAAATGCAATGAAACTCAACTACAATGCTAAACAACCAACTACAAGCTAACCTCTCAACTTGTTGCTATCTTTGAAGCAAGAAGATGAGCCAATGCTAGGAGGTGTGCTTTCCTCGAAGCGAGTGCCTGAAGACAATTCAGCAGCATAACGATGTAGTAGACAAAAGATCCCAAGTGAAGAGCTGAGGCCAGAATAAATAGATGTGAGAAGAGCCTTCTAGAACCTTCAAGAAGGGCGCCCAAACCCTAATTTGAATTCAAACATATTCCCTCCAAAAGTGGCGTCCTTTTTCCTTAATTAAATATTTCACTTTTTTTGTGAAGTCCATCTTCTCAAATAGGCGTCCATTTCATTAAGCTTAATATTTGACTTTAGAAACATAATTTATCTTCACGACGCCTTGACCCTTTAAGTCCCCTTTTTAAAAACAACATAAAGTTGTATTGCTAGGCAAAGGGGTGTTATAATATTAAAATATAATATTATAATGAAAAATACTTATCTCTCCAAAAAAAATGCGCCCAAGGCCACAAACTGAAGTGCCAGTTGAATCAACTGAAGAAGAAGACCAACTGAACTGAACCCAACCTGTCCACTGCTAAAAATAGAATTTACTAAAAATAGTAAATTCGTGAAGTTGCTCGGAAAGCCAAACTGAACATACCACTGCGAAGCTCTCTTAAAACCCAGAAAGAATCCGCAATCGGAATTCCAAACTTCAAGCAACAACCTCCTCAAAATTAGGAAACCCTAATTTCACCATCCGCGTAGCCTACGGGTCTCCGGAATAGGCCAACGGTCAACAAAAATGATCACATCTGAGAAGGGGACATTACAGGCCACTAAGTTTTTACAATGAAGCTCAAATAGAAAGTTTGAAGTAACTTTCTCCCAGCTGCAATAATTCAAGTGATATTTCACACCCTCAAAATTGCTCACCAATTGAGAGTTTTCGTTCTCAATGGCCAAAGACAACTGCAGAAACCCTAGGCTCCACAACCATCAAACATCAAACATCAACAACAACAAATCTGGATGATGAGAATGAAGCCCATGATGCCTATTTATTCTTTTTCCTCAAGAGGTCGGCCTTCTTCTAGAACTTTCCCAAGTCACCTTCTAGAAGGAATATTATTTTATTATTTTTCACTTTATAATAAAATAATTATTCATAACATAAAGTGCAAACATAACATTACTTTATAACATGACGTTTTTAAAAATAGAAACATATCAAGAAATCATTAGAACACCTCCATATGTAGGCTGAATTACGAAACGAGTCAACCAATCAACTGGGTATCTGCCAAACGACCCTCTTATCAAGCTCCATTAGCCTACAAGGATCAGGAATAGGCTAATTCCTCCAAAATCCATTACTCATGAAAAAGGGGACATTACAATGTGCAAACAAGAAGCGATGGTTCCTATAGAATACATGGTACATACCTTGTGAATAGCCATAGAAAATAGATTGGGCAACATTAAAAGTTTGAAAGAATGGCTCATTGAAATGAATAAGTTGGATGAACAACGGATACTAGCACAATGTGCTACTAAAGTTATGCAAAAGAGGAGGAAGTATTGGCATGACAAACATCTTTGGCGAATGGATATCAAATTGGGATAATTAGTAGTAAGGTATAATGGTCGTAATGCAATTAAACTGAGTAAGTCTAAAATCATGTGGCTAGGACCATTTAAGATCCAAGAAACCCTAGCAAACTAATCTATAAGATTAGAAAATCTAGATGACACTTTGATAAAAGACACTGTCAATGGGTCTAAATTGAAGATGTACATGGAGAGACAAGAAGCCACCATCATCGTAAATATGATAGATTGGAAGGTTGGAAATGATGAAGTAACCAACAAGATCCTAGAGAAGCTTGAGGAAATAATCGAAAGTGCCATAGCTCGGACACACACGCACTTGACAAAGTGTTTGTTTGGTCCATCGGCCAAATGGATAAAGATATATGGAAAATGGAGATTGCATGCCCCATACTTTGGGATTCAATCAAGGTACATTAGTTATGACTTACATCCAAAAGAAACATGATCGAATCAATTTGGTGAAATGTAAATGAAGAAGATTGCAATAAACCTATTGAGGAATTTTTAAATTTCCATGATCTATACCCATTCTTACTTCTGATTGAAGATCAAGTCCAACATCTTCGTTTGATAGTGATGGAAAAACACCATATTGTGGTGGAACAATGATCAAGCAATATGAGAATATGTAGAAAAAACATCACTTAATACAATTTGATGCACCACTACCCTCCATACTGTTGTATCCCAAATTAAAATTTTTGCTACACTTACGCATTTTGAAGAAATGGTATAAGTCTTGTCAAAAACTATCAAAAAAGGTCTAGAATGGATTTTGCATGTCACGCATGTTTGTCAAAAACTCAAAATTTTCAAAATCTGACGATCTGGGTCTGCTCAGAGTGACCTTGTCTACGAAACCCAGATCTCAGTTTTTGAGCCCTAAAATTTAGGAAATTTTCAATTTTTAGAAACTTTCGAAAAATAGAACTTTTTTTGGGTTTCTTCTCAAATGGATGCTTGCAAAATTTTCTAAAAATAGAAAGTCTAACTCTAGGGATTCAAATTGATTTTGATTGGCTTAAAATACTTCCTCATCAGGCCGGTCCAATCAGAATCATCAAAAGATCAGTTTTGCCTTGGTGGGTCTATTCTGCTTTTTTAGGAGCTTTGAGGTCATTAATGGAGGTTGGTCAAATGTCAAGTGTTAGATTCAAGGTCTCAACCATTACATAGATCAAGAAATGGTGAAGGATGCTCGAGGAATGAGGAACGAAGGAAAGAAGTTGGAGAATCTTGAAAATTGAGGAAATTTGACTAAGTTTGGAGATGCTAGGTGCCCCTACTTAGTCTAAGCGCCTAGCCAGTCATGCCTTAGAATATTTTTCAACCCCAGTTACTGAGAACAAAGTAGAAGGATGAAGAACGAAGGAAAGTTGATAATTGCAAAATAAAAACTAACACTTGCTAGTAAAGGTGCCCTTGCTAGCCAGGGGCACCCATCTTTTCAGGCCCCTAGAT
Organism: Sequoia sempervirens; assembly: GCA_007258455.2. Lineage (NCBI taxonomy): Eukaryota > Viridiplantae > Streptophyta > Pinopsida > Cupressales > Cupressaceae > Sequoia > Sequoia sempervirens. The sequence goes on from VDFB02373365.1 coordinate 1,382,668, forward strand.
GATGTTATTAGGGCTTATGCTTCCAGGCAATGTTGCTCAAAATCCTCTCGGCTTCATAGTGAATCTACCAACAAGTCCATTGGGTCAATTATTTAATTGGAATTGTGGATCGAATGAAGAAGTTCCATTGAAGTAGCAAAATGCAAATCATGAAATTCAGAAAAAATATTCTAAGTCTGGGAATTTTGGGCGCCCCAGGTAGCCAGGTGCACCTAATTTTTTGAGCCATCAGATTCGGAGATTAGGGTTGGAAAATATGCTCATTGTCTTCAGAATCCTGGAAGCTTTCCAGTGGATACCCCAGCCTGATCATCAAACTCTTCAGTTGCCGAAAAATTCAGATCGAACGGAGGATAGAGCATGGAGGAAAAATTTGAGAGATTGAAAAAGGGCTAAAAATGGTTAAGTTTGGTGATCATGGGCGCCGTAGGTAGCCAAGGGCACCCAAGCTTTTGGGTATTCAGAAAGTGAAATTAGGGTTTGAGACCTCCAGCAACTTTTCTTCAGATTTGAACCTGCTCTTCAATGAAGTTAACATCAAGCTTGTTAGATTTGTCAAGCACTAGATATCACAGATTGAATGAAGGTGAAAACACGGGCAAAATGGAAAAAGTCACAAGTGAAAGATAGAAACACAGAAAAAAAACAGTCTCTGAAAAGTCAAAAAGTGAAAGATAAAAACATAGAAAAAAAACTCTTTGGAGGAGATGGGTGCCCTAGCTAGCTAGGGGCGCCCAAACTTTTGAGGCCTTGAAATCAGTTTTTAGGAGATACAACATCCAGAAGACACTCCTCAGAATTCATCAAGCTATCCAGCAAATCTAACAGCCAATTCATTGGGTTAGTCTAGCTCCCGAAATTGCAAATTCATCTGAAGGTTTGAAGACGATAAAATTTGAAGAACATGAAAATAACTAACATTGGGAACCATGGACGCCCCAGGTAGCCAAGGGCACCCATGATTTTGGGGGTCCAAATGATGTTTTCAGTAAACGTTGCCTCCAGAACAACCTTCTCCAATTCGATCAGGCTCTGCAATGAGATCATTAGCCAGTCTGTAGGATCAATCTAGCGTCTGGAAATCAAAGATCAAACTGAGGTTAAAATCAAGCAAAAGTTGAAATTTTTTAAAAATGACTAAGTTTGCTAGCCCAAGGTGTTCAAAGTTTCATGCCTTAGTAATCTTTTCCAAATTTCATCTTTGAGCATCAAAAAAGCGTCCAAGTTCGATGCACCTGCTCCAAAAGGGTTTTCACTGTTCTAAATTTAGGAAACAAAGCGTTTTTTTCTTCAAAACCTATTTAAGATGGCTTTGTCTTCCATTATTCACAAGTTTTTGTAGGTGGTGTCCAATGCAAGAGAGGAGGAAACAAAGAATTTTATTCATTTCAAGATTCGAGGACTAAAACTTGGTGATTTTTCAGAGTTCTTCATATTTTCCAGATCAGCTCACACAGAGGCTTCCTTATTCATGCTTTATTTTTCTAGGGCATCAATTTTCATCTGTTTCAAATTTTCAGCAATTTGGGTCAGCTTGGTTCATGATTCTCTACAACCTTGGAAAAATTTTCAACTTTCAAGAACTTGTTTTTTTCACACATGTCGAGGAAATCTTCAGTATTTTCAAAATCTGATCAATTGGGTTCATACATCTGCACAAAACCTAGCTCTCAGCTTTTTTTCGAGAAAAATTAAAAAATTAGGGTTTTTGCTTTTTCAACCAGTCATCAATAATTTTCAAAAACAAACGATCTAGGTCTTGCAACGAGATTCTCTACAAAACCCATATCTCAGATTATTTTTGAAAAAATCTGCCCGTTTGAAGAAGAAAAATCAACAAGCTATTTTTAGCTTTTGTGCAGAACTTGTTTGAGCATATTCGAGTTTACAATCAAACTTCAAGTTTTTCAGCATGGAGTACTCTCCCATGGAATTCAAAACCAAGCAGCAAATGGGTGGGTTGTTTGCAGCTTCAGGCCGGATGTTGTTGAGAAGTGCTTTTGTATTAATTACAAGGAGATTAGTACAGAAAGAACTAGAGAATAGACATTAGTATCACATCATAGAGACCCTGTACAAATTGACCAAGATACAGACTCAACAACAAACCAAATACACAATACCATCCCTGCCCATGAAGACACAAAATATACAAAACATAAGAGGCAAAACAACCAATCCCCGAAGATAATTACAAAGACCCAACACTTAGTGCTAACAAAGAAGTAACAGTTACAATATCAGGATCACGATAAGATCCAGCCCAAGAGCAGCTAACAGCCAAAAAAGAAACAACAAGAGAACTCAATCAAGTCCCTAAGAAGCATGAACAACATTGTTAGAGTCACCAAGCGAGACCAAAGCCTCAACAACAGCCACATCTTCCACTGAAGGACCAGGAACATAATCCTTTTGCCCTTCCATCAGCACAATGACCACTTCCTTGTTCTTGTTTTTGTCCGAGTTCTTCTGTTCAGCATTTAGTTCTTCCCTAAAGGCCTGCAAAGCCTTTAAGAAAAGCTCTGCACCAGGGTGACCATCCTGCCACATGTGCCCATATCGTGCATCCATAATGCCAATGGTGGTTTCTTTGTTTTCCAAATACTTTTAGAACTTGTCCTTTGAGAACTCTACTGTTATGAAAACCTGCTTTGCAACATTGTAAAAGATGAGTCCCTTATAGGACTCAGTAAGCAATCTCCTCCTACCTTAAAATCAATCTTCATTCCGAGCTTTCCAAATTTCCCAAAGAATCTAAGTTGAAAGAATATGCCAAAATAAGGAACCAGTTTTACTCATATTATTCTTTTGAGAAAATAGGATGTATTCAGGGACTAAGTCCCCATTCTTTCCCCAAATGTTATTAGAACTACAAAACATATTCCAAAATTCCTTAGCAAAGATGCTGTAACGCTCGAAAATTGATGTTCATTTAGCCACACAATTTTACCAAACTTAATCCATTCCAAGGATAGTAAAAGTAAAAGTTACACTTTCCATAATTGCTCAAAAGGAAAATTCAGAATATATTTCCATTCCATGTATGCAGATCAAATAAATTTAATTAACAACAAGGATCATTGCAATGATACATATATGATTGCCATTCGCATATCAGTAAGTTTTCATAAATTTGCTCAAGTTTTCAATTACATCACTAACTCTCAGTCAGTACTTCTATTTCAATGTTACATCAAATCTTTCTTTTCAATACATCTATTTCAATGTTACGATCCTGAATTACAAATAAAATTAGATTTGCAAGTGGGCTTTTCAAGCCATTCCAAATAATTCATGATTACATTTATAACAAATAAATCTCTGAACCTCAACCACCGTGACACCACTGGTCTTCTTGCGAGTTGGGCCAAGAGTGTGATTAAGGCGCCTTTTCCGCCCAACCACGAAGTACAATACTTCCCTAGGTTTCTTCCTATCTCGAAGAAATCCCCGGCCCTGCATGAGAAGCCTAGCAACCTGAAACAACAACGCAGGATGAAACTCTCGATGCAAGCCTGATGCCTATATGCATTCCTAACATGAGAATCACATAATTCTTGCAAACAAGAGGTGGTAGAGACCTATATTCATTTAGTTCTAGGCTTTTAATTCCATCTATTTCAATGGTGCAAGTGCTTGGCCAAGCATAAATAAAATAAAAGATAGTTTTAGAAAAGGTAAAACTATCGTCTCTATGGGTCCACCTTCGGCATCCTGCCCCGAAAGTTTCTCAAAATACAGTAAAATAATGCATTTTCCATCTACTTTCTCATTTGATTTTTACACATTTCTATTTTCAAAGAAATTTCATCATTTTCCAAGGTTTTCTCAAGTTTGTCAAAATAGCTTTTTTGCATGCATTCAGTAAAATAAGTTTCTTGTGCAATTCCAAGTGAGTTTAAGATGCAAAATATATTCAGCTCCAATTCTATCTTCTAAATTGGTTTTGATCACAGTAGATAATTTTAATTGTTTCAGCAAAAAGAAAACCACTCTTTTCAGAAAATTCATTAATTTTGAATATGTTTTCAATAACCTACATTTGCTAAAAAGATTCGTTTTCAGCTTTTAACATAGCCTCATGAGTATTCCGCTAAGTTAGAAAAGAAAATGAGTGACTCACACATTGTATTGATTTTCAAAGTAATAACAATTTAAGGAAAGAAAACAAGGTAAATTTCCCAATTTGCACCAAAAACAAGTTTGCTAGTGTCCACAGTTATTTATGTTATTTTAATCTGTTTCCTTTCTAAATTCAATCTTGTGGATAATAAAGCTCTCCATGCAGATTTGTATATCTATTTGCTGTAAATGAATATATAAACAGATACAATTATAATATTTATTTATACATATACAGAGTCATAGTAGACTTAAATCTGAATATACATATTGGGCTTGAATACAATACTGTGTTTTGCTGTTTATAAACAATGTCAGAAGGTTGTGTTTTCTGTAGACAATAATGAAATTTGCGCCAGGTATAAATATTTGTATGTAAAACTGTGTGTATATATCTATACATATATATATATTTATATATAAATATGTATTTTTACATTTATATTATCTGTGTATTCCTACTAACAGAGAGAACAATTTCTGTGGTATAATAACCAAAATATACAAATGCCAGAACCTGTTTATATGCATATATGCATTTATGTATGTGCTTGTGTTTATATATATATATAAATTTATATCTTATTGCAACTTTCTGCGCATAGATTAAAGAAACCTGGGTTCACTATTTTTGAAAAATAAAAGATATACATGAAATCTATTGATTCGCTGTCCCCATGTAAGGTTGGCCGATACCTTACCATAGGGAGGGGCGCGGCTGTGAGGAGGCAGCGCCTTCTCCACAGGCCTTGGCCTGTGGAGGGTGCTGCCCTCACACAGCGCCGCCCTCCTCTATGGACAGCTGGGGGGTATAATCCCCAAACAACATTTGCAACTCAATTAAATTTCTATGCTGAAATTAAATTCATTCAGTTTTTGCGAATTTTGAAATTTAATACAGGGTAATGACAGTATATATATATACACAATAATATATGTGTGTATATATATGTATATATTTACTTACAAAGTTACAGTTCATGATTGAAAAACAGATTCAAGAACCACAGTAAATAAAGAAGAGAAAAATAAACCCCAATTCCGAAAGAAGTTGTGCAAATACTTTCAATGCACTCTTAGGAAAGAGATATTTTCTCAGATTTTCACAGCTTTTCATAAAATTCAAACACTTTGCATTCAATTTCTTCAGAAGTACTTGCATTTTTCAACAAGAGATGTGGATAAAGAGTAGAGAACCTGAAAATTACGCTTCCAGCTGGGATTGGAGATGCTCTTCAGCCAGCTTCTTCTTTTGCCTCTTTTCAATCTGGTTTCTTAGAGAAAACCTCCTCTTCTTCCTTCTCTCCAATTGTTTCTCCAGCTCTCTATCTTTCCACTATTTTCCCAAGATTAATTCTGAACATACTATTCTAAAAGATTCAACATTTGCTTGGCAGACATTGAGCAAAATTGCAGAGCTTGTTTTCAAGATTATTTTCAAGAACCGTTACCTTCTCGAGAACTCACTTCCCTATTTAAAATTGCTTTTCCATTCACAATTTCCTAACCTAATCTTGAAATCTATTTTAAAATTAATAATAATTTTCAATTCAATTGCATGTAAATCTCCTTTTTAAAATATTTACACAATAATAAAAAAGAGAATAAATATCTTATAACTAATGGTTAACTTATTCACGCTAAGAGTAACACAAAATACAAGAAGAGTAGAATGCATGAGTATTTAAATAAAAAATCTATAATTAACTATATTTAAACTTAATCCTTTATTTAATTTCATCATGCTTTTCATCTCATCATTTATTTAGTTTACTAATTATTATTTAATTCACTAATAATTCAAAACAAACACACAAAAATTAGACATTTCTAAATGCCATCTATATGAAACTAAGTGGTTGTGTGTAATCGAGAGGTCTTCCTGCTTTGTCCTGTCAAAAAGCTAATCACCTCTCCTTAATTACATCCTTGGTCTTTGACTTCCTGCAACTCAAGTGCACTCAGGCACACAACAATAATTGAATTAGTATCATATTAAGATATAAATAAAGCATTGCATTACATTTATAAAAATGTTTCTACTCTATTTTGCTTCATTTTCAAAATAAAACATATTCAATACTTTTCAATCTTTCATAATTTAAATAAATACTTTCATTTATCTCACGCCAAAACATCATCATATTAATCATTATTCTACCAGGCACAACAAAACATGTAGTAAATCCACATAAAGCCAAAAGTAACTTGCATCAGGATTGAGACGTGATAGATGCAATAAAAAAAAAAATGAGTTATTGATTCAGGTTTCCTACATAAAGATCAAATATCAATATCATCCATCTTAGATTTAAAGGAAAGTTTCTACAAGATCAAAAGCCATCTAAAGCATGCCTTCTTGGCCTCTAACTCTTTCTACCAATTTTTCATAAAAAATTTCTGCCATTGTTCTTTGTTAAGATTCATTTGCCAAGACTTATTCATGTGCTCTGTTAATTCAACCTGATCAGTTAACATTGCATAAATTTCCTTAACCTTAGCTTTCATTATATTGTTACCATTTTGCCAATGAAACTCTTGAAATTGGAGTGGATCATTTTTGGGTTCAATTGGGAATTTGAAATGCGCACACGCCTCTCTAAGCATTGAATATGATCTCCAATTGCTTTGAGGGATATTATACTCTGAGCTGAGATCAGTCCAGTCCTTCAACCTTCCATCCTTCAGAATATCACTAAAGCATTGAATCCCTTTTAGGGCCCAACCTTTAGCAAAGCAGCCCTGAATGAGAGCTAGAGGTTTTCCTTTATGTTTCAAGTTCCACCAGATAGATCTGTTGGAGTAGATAACCCTATTATCTCCCTTGGTGAAGTGGCAATTGGACAGGTCCTTTTTTATGATTTCCCAAGCCTTCCAAATAGTTTTAAAGACATTGGATCCTGCAGGTGACATAGGCCAATCACAGCTAAGGACATCAATGAAGGGGAGAAGCTTCCAGGATTTTGCATGTTTAGGAACAACATTGGATATGTCATCAACAATTTTCAAAAACAAACGATCTAGGTCTTCTTGCAACGAGATTCTCTACAAAACCCATATCTCAAATTATTTTTGAAAAAATCTGCCCGTTTGAAGAAGAAAAATCAGCAAGCTATTTTCAGTTTTTGTGCAGAACTTGTTCGAGCATGTTCGAGTTTACAGTCAAACTTCAAGTTTTTTAGCATGGAGTACTGTCCCATGGAATTCAAAACCAAGTAGCAGATGGGTAGGTTGTTTGCAACCTCAGGTTGGACATTGTTGAGAAGTGCTTTTCAATACCACCATGGACATAAAACATCATCATCTTAGTCGAAGGACGTGAAAAGGTGTGGTATGAGCAAAATGACAAGTATTGGAAAAGAGATGTACAATACCCTTCCATTGAAAAATCAGGAGAAGTGTTAGAAGCATAAAAGTTGCGAAAGATATGTTGAAGCAAGAGGATATATTTATAAATGGTCATCACTCCAGTTGTAGAGCCGCTGAAATTAGCAAGATTTCATAAAGCAACTGAAGATGTCGAAGATTTTATAAGTTCAATTGCAGAAGGTGAAGAGATCTTGGAAAAGCGGAATTTTGCTATAGATAGTATTGATGCTCCTGATAGAGATACAGTTTCCAACTTTTTGGCGGATGTGGTTGAGATTTAAAGCAGCAGTGAACTAGAAGCTTTCTTCAAGCTTTCTTTCTATTCTTGTCTCGTTCTTATCCATTCATTGTGAAAGAGAAAGTGTTGATGTTTATAGCAGTGTCAGTCTCTACTTCCAACCGATCTCCCTTACATATTGAATAAATTAGATGATAGCCTTTGACTATCTAATTTATATATATATTGCGATTTAATGAAGAGGCACAATTTCTTAAGAAGATCAATTTAATTAAGGTCGACATCATTTGTTATGAAGGATTGTGATTTGTTTATTGAGGCCGACATCCATGAAGAGAGGCGATTTCTTGAAGCCGATATCATGTATCTTCAAGTCACGACTTTTGGATAGGGGCTGACATGATCAATTAGAAGGGATGTGTCTCTCCTATTCATTTGTATATATATTCATTAATTCCTCATTTGTAATCATCTCATTCAGTTCGATTATTCACAAAAGTTCAACACTTTCAAGTGCGAGTTTGTATTCAAGTGCAGATCGATTCTTGATAGAAGGCTGTGTATTATCACTGAGAATTGCAGCACATTGTTTCTGTATTTGCATCATTCTGTGGTGCTTATTGTTGGCCTTCATATCGACCTTTGTAAAGGAGACTCTTGTGTTTACATATCAATATATGAGTGATATATTGTTGCTGGGTTTTTCTCCCTCAAGAGGAGGGTTTTCCTAGGGTATTTGCTGTGTCTTTGTGTCTGATTTTTGAATTAAATTTTGTACATTAATCTGATCACTAAACTTAACATAAAGAATCAAGTTGTAATAGTTGGCACTTTCCATGTTTTTTTTTTGCTTTCATAGGTTGTTAGATAGTTATCTTGTTTTAGTTTTAGAAATAAAGCTTGCATGTTGGCAAGTCTTAGTTGTAAAAGCAAGGAGATTTTAGGGTTCTTTACTCTACTTACGTATAAATAAGGGAAGCCTTGCCCATTTTCTTTAACTGTGCTTGTGATAACAAAACGCTGAGCCTACTAATGCCTTCTAATTGTTATTCAATTTTGTTCACTTAGTGTTAGAGAAAACTTGTATGCCTCTTTTAGCTACAAGATATTGTTCAGTTCATGTGTTACTTGTGTCAATGTATCCTGGTTTGATTGCTAAACTGTAAGCCTTTTTTGCTACAATCCTACTGTCCCAGAAGTGTAATCCTTGTTATTTGAAATTTGAGAAAAAGGAAATCTTATGCCTCATTTGCTTTGATCTACTGTCACAGGTTTCCTTTTTATATGTTCTGCGTATATGATCTTTATTTCAGTTTGCATTGAAAGTATAGGTGATGTGCGTTGGAAGAAAGTTTATTTAAGTATTTATGTTAGAGAATCATTCCTTGTTCATTTCTAACTCTCAAGCTCTACGTTTACTTGAGTGGTTAGAAAAGTCATTAGAGTAGGCTTAGTTGTAGTTGAAATTCAAAAGAGAAAATCTCAACTACGACGTTTGAGTTTTATAACCTTGTCCTCTTTGTTGAGCAAAAAGATTGGCAAATTAGTTTTAGCTTACTTTCTTTAAGCAACATCAGCAAAGAGGGAGCTTCCCCTCCTAATTCAAAGAGCAGTTTATTTGTGCATAGCTGTGCGTTTCTGTAATGTCCCCTTCTCGAGCATGATCTTTTCTGTTGACCGTTGGCCTATTCTGGAGACCTGTAGGCTACTCGGGGGTGAAATTAGGGTTTCATGTTTGGAGGTTGCTGTTGCTCGTGAATTGGTGATTGAACTGTGGATTCCTTCTGGGTTTTCAGTGAGCTTCGCGATGATGTGATTTTCTTTGCATTCCGAGCACCTTCATGAATTTACTATTTTTGGTAAATTCTATTTCTGGCAGTGGTCTTGTTGGCTTCAACACGGTTGGCTCTCATCTTCAGTCAGTCCAGTTGGTTTGATCAATCTTGACCTTGGGAAGCATTTTTGGTGAGATAAGTCCAGTTGATTTAAAATGGTATATTTTAAAGTTATCTTTTAATATTGTGACCCCTTGGCCTAGTGAAACAACTTTAAGTTGTTCTTAAAAGGGGGACTTTGAGGGGTGGCGCCTCATGGAGATATTTCATTATTTTCTAAGGTTCAAAAAAACAATGCTTGAAAATGGACGCCCATCTTGTGGAAGAGATTATTTTTAAATTAAAGTCAAATTTACCTTGAAGAAAAAGGGACGCCATCTTTGGAGGGAAATGGAGTTATTTCAAATTTGAAAAGTTAGGGTTTCTAGAAGTTTCTGGAGAGTCTTCACAAATTTTAAAAGGAGGTCTTGGGTCTTCATTTGGATCATCTTATATCTGAAGTATTGTTATGCTGCCGGAATGGTGCTGGGACTGCTTCGAGGAATGAATGCCTCCTAGCTTTGGCTCGACTTCATGCTTGAGAGATAGCATCTAGTGGGGAATTTAGTCTACTTGTGAGAGATCTTGTAATGAGGTTTGCATTGTAGTTTTGTTTGGTTTTTTGTAGTTCAATTAGTTGCATAATCTATCATTTCTGGAGTTGTTGAATGTTGTATCAGATTGTTGTTTTTATTCATAAGTCAAAAAATACAAAAAGAATCATTCTGGGTATTGTCTCTTTGTGTCTCTTTGGCAAGGGCACCCCTATTTACCAATTTGCAGATTTTTTAATGAAGAATTGAATTTTATCTTAAGGAATCGCCCCTCCTTGAGGGCCGTACCATCTGGAGGTGTCTTGGAATTCGTGTAGAAAATATCAGTGGGGTTTTGAGTCAGTTTCTGGGTCTATCTTGGGCATATTCTCCTTAGGATCATTATGCATCTTATCTCATGTGATTTGAGTGAAAATTGAGTGAGTTATGAGCATTTAGGTAGGGTACTATGTTGCTGGTTTTGCAAATTAACATGCTGGTCTGTCATATCAGATTTGAGAAGTTTGCATTTTAGTGAAGGGTTGTTGTTGGGAAGTCATAAAAGGCCTTGTGGAAGATACATTTACTATTGCAGCAATTCGAAGTGCTCTGACTCTTGATCTTGCAGGCATTCTACATCTCATTGTAAGCTGAACAGTAGTACTGTCAGCATCTTTCTTATTCTTGCTATTCATACTTGTAATGCCCACTGAATAAGTGGAAGAGGCTGGCTTGCCGCCTGTTTACTTTGAATTGCATTGAAGTTTTAATAGCTCCGCCATATGGTCGCCTCATTTCCATTCTGGATTGGGTAGCACATACTTGGTGTTGAGTTTCTTTCAGCATAATTAGTGATAGGGATCCTTTGACCATATGATCGTCCACCATGGACACATTCTTGGTTAGAGATGCTTGTTCAGAAATGCATAAGATCCTTTGACCATATGCTCACACCTTGCCCAACTCGGGATCCTGGTGTACATTCTTGGTTAGAGTTCTTTTCGCATCGTTTGGGTTTTCCTCTAACCTTAACGGGTGCATGTTGCTGTAATTGCAAAAAAAGAAAAAAATTGGTTTGGTATCTTTCAGTGGTATCAGAGCCACGCATCCTGCCATCCTGTGAAACAAACCGTCTATGAGTGACAGAGAAAATAGATACTTAGGAGGGGAAGACAAGAAGGCTGCAAATCAGTTTCAGTGGCATCAGGCTCCAGAAGGTCAGACAGCATCAGAGGTTTTGAGGGCTCATTGGGAGACTTCTCAGGAAACAAAAATCGGGGATAATGAGAGGACATCGGGTGGTAACAGAGATGATAGTGGGAAAGAAAGAGAAAGGTCGATAAGTCCGGGAAAGAGGTTTGAGAGGAAGATGGATGCCTTAATGGATATGGTATCTTTCATGATGGGGAAAGTGGGTCAGAACCCAATTCCATAGAATAATCCAGGACATAGGGGAGAACACAGTGCCACCAACCAGCATGATGGACATGCTGCTCAACTTGCTTCAAACAACACATACATTTCTTCTAGGCCATTCAGACCCACCTTCTTGGCACCAGTAAACCGTCAACCTGATCTTGAAGAAAATGCATCATTTGTGGAACAGTTGAGACTCGACCGTGCTGAGTATGATTCTCTACCTGATGAAATTAAGGTAGATATGTCTTACAATGATTTTATGGATCAGAAAAGGAAGAATAAAGGACAAGGAAGACATTATGAACAAAGGAGAACAACAGTACAGGGGGATTTGCATCAAGCTATCAACAAGGTTATGCTTCCACATTTTGATGGGAGTGACAACAGTTCAGCAAGAGCTTGGATACAGAAGTTAGACAACTATCTAGCTCTTAGACCCATAGCAGAAGAAGAGGCGATTAAGTTCGCTACGCTACACCTAGATGGGGCGGCGTACGAGTGGTGGTACCATGGTCTAGTCACTTTAGGTCATGGGTCTATCACTACCTATGATGAGTTCACCAATAGGCTCATAGAGAGATTTGAGAAAAAAGATCTTGAAGTGCATTTCAGAGAATTGGCACAACTTAGGCAATATGGCACAGTTGATGCCTACATAGCTGAGTTTCAGAGACTTTCAGTCATGGTCACGGGAATCACTGAGAGGCGTTTGGTGATCCTATTCAGTGAAGGATTGATGGAGCCACTCAAGGGTTGGATTAAAGCTTTTGATCCACCCTCCCTAAGGAGGCAATGAAGAAAGCAAGAAACATGGAGTGGGCTGCTCCTAAAGCAAAGTTTCAATCTTAGCCATCATTTCACAAAGGGGATAAAGGAAAAAGACCTCATCAAAGAGCTCATCGTAAGGAGTTCAAACAGCATAAACCTCATGTCACAAGATTGGATCCAGAGACACTTAACGAACTCAGAAGAAAGGGGTTATGTTTCCGGTGTAGAGAAAAATGGTCCCAAGATCATGTTTGCCCAAAGGGAGTCAAATTTCATCAAATTGAATACTATTTAGCTGAAGAAAGTAATTCTGATTTTTCAGATCAGCAGTCTGATTTTGATGACAGCGAAGTGGAAAGAGCTCCAAAAGAGTTCAGAGATGAAAAGGGAAGTGGAGGTACCTTGGCTCAATTATCGAGCTTTGAAAAGAATGAATCCTTCAAAGTTTGAGGGATGATTAAGGGTCAGCGAATAGTTGCTTTGATTGACACTGGAGCAACGCATAACTTCATTGATGAAGTTGTGCGCATAACTTCATTGATGAAGTTGTGGTGGCAAAGAAGGGGCTGCAAACAGAAGATTTTGAAGGCTTCAAGGTTATGGTTGCTGATGGGTTTCACATTTCCTGCACAAAGAAGATTTCAAACATGTCTATGCAATTGGGCAATTATGAAGTCAAGGATGACTTCTATTTGGTTAGCATTGGAGATACGAATGCCGTCCTAAGCATTCAATGGCTGCGATCACTGGGAGAGATTTCCTTAAATCTGCAAACCATAGAGCTCAAGTTTCAATCCGATGGGAAGAAGGTAGTGCTAAGAGGAATGTCCAATGGAGGTCCTCGGATTGTGTCATTCAAGAGAATGGCAAGGCTGATTCGTCATGATCAAGTTGAGTGGGCTGCGGAATGTATGATTCTTCCAGCTAGTCCAGTTGAAACAAAGAGAGACTATCCTCTTGATATTCAGTCTCTACTCACCAAGAAGAGCAAAGTGTTTGCTGATTTACCTCCGGGACCACCTCCTGAACGGGGTTCAGAGCATGTCATAGAGCTCAAGGAAGGGGCGAAGCTAGTTATCACAACTCCATATCGGTACCCTAAGAAGCAGAAAGATGAGATTGAGAAAAACATTAAGGAACTCTTGGAGATGGGCTTCATTCGTCCAAGTAAGAGTCCCTTTGCTTCAGCAGTTGTACTTGTGAAGAAGGATGGTACCATTCGTATGTGTGTGGATTATCATGCCTTGAATCAAAGCACCATCAAAAATTGATACCCCATTTTGAGGATAGATGAGCGACATGGAGCCAAGTTCTTTTCAAAGATCGATTTGAGATCGGGCTACTACCAGATTCGGATGAGAGGATCTGATGTTGAGAAGACAACATTTAGATGTCACTATGGCCACTTTGAGTTTTTAGTCATGCTATTTGGGTTGACTAATGCTCCTGCTACTTCCCAGTCTTGCATGAACAGAGTCTTTCAGAAGCAGTTGAGGAAGTTCGTATTGATATTTTTTGATGACATTTTGATCTTCAGCAAGACATGGGAAGAACATCTCAAGCACTTGGAGGAAGTGCTTAGCATCCTAGAATCAGAGAGCTTGTTTGCTAAAGAATCCAAATGTGAATTTGGAATGAAGGAACTACTTTACCTTGGTCACATCATCAGTGCTGATGGAGTGAAGGTTGATCCTGAAAAAATCAAGGCAATTGTTGATTGGCCACCTCTTGAGAACTTGACTCATTTCAAAGGGTTCTTGGGTCTTTGTGGATTTTATAGAAGATTCGTGAAGGGTTACTCACAGAATGCTGCTCCTCTTACTGACCTTACGAAAAAGGGGGCTTTTTGCTGGTCAGAAAAGGCTCAAACTACTTTTGATAAGTTTAAGAGGATCATGAGCTCTTGTCCGGTTTTAGCTATTTCTAATTGTTCCAAGCCTTTCGAGCTACAGTGTGATGCATCCAGTGAAGTAGTTGGGGCTGTTTTGATGCAAGACAAACATCCCATTGTGTTTGAGAGCAGAAAACTAAGAGGTGTTGAGAGGACCTACTCCATCTATGACAAGGAAATGCTTGCCATTATGCATGCATTAGCTAAGTTCAGACAGTATTTGGTAGGGAGCAAGTTTGTGGTCAAGACTGATCACAATAGTCTCAAGCACTTCATGCATCAGAAAGATTTGAACGAGAGGCAACAAAAGTGGGTGAGTAAGCTTCAAGCTTACGATTTTGACATGGAATATGTCAAAGGTAAAAACAATATTGTGGCTGATGCTCTATCTAGGATACCTCATTTGAGCTCCTTATGCGAGCTTACTGCTGATTGGAAGAACATGTCGCTTGCTGATTATGCCAAAAATCAGATTGCAACCAGCATCATGGAGGGTACTTTTCATAATGAGAGGTACAAGGTGGTTGAAGGGCTGATACACTACAAGGGTAGAATCTTTTTGGTGGCTGATTCTAAGCTCAAAAAGAAGATTTTGTTGACATTTCATGACATTCCACTTGCTGGTCATCAGGGGTTCTTCAAGACATATAGGCAGATTCGGGAAAGATTTTCTTGGAAAGTGCTGAAAGGGGAAGTTCAACGCTACATTCAGGAGTGTCCAACTTGTCAAATGAACAAGAACGAGCATACTCTACCAGCTGGTCTGCTGCAACCTTTTCCCATTCCCAATCAAAAATGGGAAAGCATATCCATGGACTTCATCACTGGGTTGCCTAAGGTCCAAGGCAAGGATTGTATCTATGTTGTAGTGGACAGATTAACAAAGTTTGCTCACTTTTTTGCCATCACTAGCTCGTTTTCATTTGCACAAGTTGCAAATTTGTTTTTTCATGAGGTGTTTAGGTTGCATGGGTTGCCGAAAAACATTGTGAGTGATAGGGATAGCAAGTTCCTAAGCACTTTTTGGCAAGAAGTCTTCAGGGTGAGTGGTACGGTGCTTACTCCAAGCACTAGTTATCACCCTCAAACTGATGGACAAACAGAGATAGTGAACAAATGGTTGGAAGATTATTTGAGAAACTATGTTTCGGAGCAGCAAAGAGCATGGGTGAAATGGCTTCACATAGGCGAGTATTGTTACAACTCTTCTTTTCACATGTCAATAAGGATGTCACCTTTCATGGTTCTTTACGGTTATGAGGCTCCTAGCTTTGCTGATTTGGTGTTTGGTGATAGCAAAGCCCCTCAAGCCAAGGATTTGTTGCAGCAAAGTCAAGATATCTTGAAATCCTTGAAGAGCAACCTTCAGATTGCACAGAATCAGCTGAAGATGTACGCTGATCAGCGACGTATTGAGCTCTCTTTTGAGGTTGGAGATATGGTTTATCTTCGACTGCAACCTTACAGACAGTCTTCTCTCAAGAAGAGTGGAGCTGAGAAACTCAAACCTCGCTTCTATGGGTCATTCCAAGTTATTAGAAAGGTTGGAGCAGTAGCTTTTGAGTTGGAGCTACCTTCGAATAGCAGAGTACACAATGTCTTCCACGTGTCTCGCCTCAAGAAGGCACTTGGACATAATGTTGTTGCTTCATCACAGTTGCCACCTTTGGATGAAGAAGGACAGTTAGTATTGGTTCTAGAAGATATTGTTGATTCCAGAGAGCATTCTTTGAGAAAAAGAACAATCAGAGAGTATTTAGTGAAGTGGAAGAACTTGCCTATGGAGAATGCGACTTGGGAGAATGATGAGATTTTGCAGCATCCAGACTTGCGATTGCTTGAGGACAAGCAATCTTGGGGAGGGCGGACTGTAATGTCCCTTTCTCGAGCATGATCTTTTTTGTTGACCGTTGGCCTATTCTGGAGACCCGTAGGTTACTCAGGGGTGAAATTAGGGTTTCATGTTTGGATGTTGCTGTTGCTTGTGAATGGGTGATTGAACTGCGGATTCCTTCTGGGTTTTCAGTGAGCTTTGCGGTGATGTGATTTTCTTGGCATTTCGAGCACCTTCATGAATTTACTATTTTTAGTAAATTCTATTTCTTGCAGTGGTCCCGTTGGCTTCGGCACGGATGGCTCTCATCTTCAATCAGTCCAGTTGGTTTGATCAATCTTGACCTTGGGAAGCATTTTTGGTGAGATAAGTCCAGTTGATTTAAAATGTTATATTTTAATATTGTGACCCCTTGGCCTAGTGAAACAACTTTAAGTTGTTCTTAAAAGGGGGACTTTGAGGGGTGGCGCCTCATGGAGATATTTCATTATTTTCTAAGGTTCAAAAAAACAATGCTTGAAAATGGACGCCCATCTTGTGGAAGAGATTATTTTTAAATTAAAGTCAAATTTACCTTGAAGAAAAAGGGACGCCATCTTTGGAGGGAAATGGAGTTATTTCAAATTTGAAAAGTTAGGGTTTCTAGAAGTTTCTGGAGAGTCTTCACAAATTATAAAAGGAGGTCTTGGGTCTTCATTTGGATCATCTTATATCTGAAGTATTGTTATGCTGCCGGAATGGTGCTGGGACTGCTTCGAGGAATGAATGCCTCCTAGCTTTGGCTCGACTTCATGCTTGAGAGATAGCATCTAGTGGGGAATTTAGTCTACTTGTGAGAGATCTTGTAATGAGGTTTGCATTGTAGTTTTGTTTGGTTTTTTGTAGTTCAATTAGTTGCATAATCTATCATTTCTGGAGTTGTTGAATGTTGTATCAGATTGTTGTTTTTATTCATAAGTCAAAAAATACAAAAAGAATCATTTTGGGTATTGTCTCTTTGTGTCTCTTTGGCAAGGGCGCCCCTATTTACCAATTTGCAGATTTTTTAATGAAGAATTGAATTTTATCTTAAGGAATCGCCCCTCCTTGAGGGCCGTACCATCTGGAGGTGTCTTGGAATTCGTGTAGAAAATATCAGTGGGGTTTTGAGTCAGTTTCGGGGTTCTATCTTGGGCGTATTCTCCTTAGGATCATTATGCATCTTATCTCATGTGATTTGAGTGAAAATTGAGCGAGTTATGAGCATTTAGGTAGGGTACTATGTTGCTGGTTTTGCAAATTAACATGCTGGTCTGTCATATCAGATTTGAGAAGTTTGCATTTTAGTGAAGGGTTGTTGTTGGGAAGTCATAAAAGGCCTTGTGGAAGATACATTTACTATTGCAGCAATTCGAAGTGCTTTAACTCTTGATCTTGCAGGCATTCTACATCTCATTGTAAGCTGAACAGTAGTACTGTCAGCATCTTCTTATTCTTGCTATTCATACTTGTAATGCCCACTGAATAAGTGGAAGAGGCTGGCTTGCCGTTTATTTACTTTGAATTGCATTGAAGTTTTAATATCTCCGCCATATGGTCGCCTCATTTCCATTCTGGATTGGGTAGCACATATTTGGTGTTGATTTACTTTTAGCAGAATTAGTGATAGGGATCCTTTGACCATATGATCGTCCACCATGGACACATTCTTGGTTAGAGTTGCTTGTTCAGAAATGCATAAGATCCTCTGACCATATGCTTACACCTTGCCCAACTCGAGATCCTGGTGTACATTCTTGGTTAGAGTTCACTTCGCATCGTTTGGGTTTTCCTCTAACCTTAACGGGTGCATGTTGTTGTAATTGCAAAAAAAGAAAAAAATTGGTTTGGTATCATTTAGTTTCTAATCTGCATTCTAGAGGTGCGAATTGAAACGCCAACATATACCACAGACAATTGGACTTTGGTGAATGGTACATGATCCCTTAGAGTTCATCCATATGGGGTAAAGAAGTCATGTGGTGTTAGCAATGAGGAAAAGGTCAATTTATTGACTGTTGATGGAACAAAATTAGTAAAGGTATGGAAAAATTTCTCATGGTTGAAGAAAATTTTCAATTAGTGTATGCCTAAACATATTGTGCATAGAGGACCATGCAAAAATTGTATAATAAGGCATGAACTGGAGGTAAAGTTGCAAAATTTAAATTGGAATGGTGAAAAAAGAAAAAGAAAATTAAAAAAAATAAATAAAATTAAGAATTAAAAAGCAAAAATATTATATTGAGCACACTAGGTGATACCAAATTTAATTGTGAATTGTGCAAATTTGTTTCCCGATACTACACAATTGAAAAATTTCAATCTTCATTGGAAATGGCTACAAAAGGGAAAAAATTAGTTGGAGAAAGTGTAGCGTCTTGTAGTTCAGTATATAGACCCAAAATTTTGACCTCAACCAAAACAAAAAGGGAAAAGGACTCATTGGGAAAAACAAATAAAGAAGCAAATACAATAGAGTCACTAACTTGGGAAAGATTGACAACTAATGAATGCATACTATGGTGGGCAGATAGTCTAGATGATAATTTATTAAAGGTTGTGTTTTGAGATGCTCAAGTAGACAAAACAGTACAAATTCCTTATTTTAATTTTCGAGAATTTGAATAACATTTAAGGAGCAGGATTGCTAACTATGATCAACAAGCACAAAATCCCATCATACAATATATGGATTCCATAGTGGTTATTACTTATACTCCAAAAGACTTTCATTGAGTGTTTGGTATCCTATGCTTAGGCATCATAGTCTCTAAACTCTCCACCAACATCAACCAAAGCCAAAAATAAGTGGTCATGCAGTTTTGTTGAGACAACCTTACCCCATAGGAATATGCAAACATCTAGAGGAAAGGTAATCGAGACTTCTGAAAGGATTATCTGGAAAATGAGGAATGGAAATGTATATTAGACCTCGTTCATAGTAGATTAATGGGGTCAACATGGGCATCCATCTTGGTGTGGATGATTGAGTGGTTGGCCTCACCAAAGGAGTGATTTATAATTGGGTCGAGATTTTGTTAGCTTGCATTTAAGAGTTTTTGTCTATGAAGCACAATTTTTTTTACATGACACAATAGGCAATCGCCTTGTTCTTGGATTCCATTCTTACACAGGGGTAGATAGTTGAAGTAGGTAGGTTCAAACCAAACTCAGAATGCAATTCTTCTTGGCCATCTATTTTTAGATGGAAGTCTTTTCGCATACAGGTTTTGACAGGAAAAGGTGGAGAAGCCAAAACAATCCAAAAGAGGAAAAATCAATAGACAAATTCTTCTTCTGAAGAGGACCCTATAGAAGGAGGTAATAGCGATGAAGACAAAGAACTTGAAAGTATTGAAGTGACTACATCTCCTTTCGTTAGTCCAGTTTTAGAGCTCCCTCAAGATATCGCATCAGTTGAGCTTCCAAAAGATACAACAAACTTGATTGATACATGGCTTAGCTTACTTGGTGCTCTCATTGAGGTCATCGAATACCACACCTTTGAGTCCTCCGCAGGAGCAACTAGAGGTCAAATCTCTAGCAGCCTGAGAGACACCTCTAGCATCCAACGGGTATTTTGCCACAACCAGAGACAAGTACTGCACCATTATCAATAGACAATCCCCCCTACAGTGCAGGCTTACCCACAATTGCATGAGTTGCCTAGCTCTACTTAGTTGAGCGATAGGGAAATGACCATACAACTCTCCAAAACCTGATCGAAGTGATCCATTGGGGAGTATTCAACGCTATATCTAGGACTTGGGGCCAATGACTTACATTATGAGTGAGGTAGCAGACATGGCTCGCAAACTAGATAGTACCCATCCTCCTTTGGTCCTACAAGAAGCATGACAAATTTAACAATTTATTGAGGGAGAGTGCCACAAAGAATTTACTAGAATAGTTTTCTCTCATGGATGGCCTGCCACGAAGACACATGAGATGACACGGTCTCAACATCCTGCACAGATTGCCCCTACCTTTGGAGGCTTGGATGGTTAGGTCTTAGGAGCACTTTATTCCATTGGATCCAAATTTTGTTCCTTATACCTTTTGCTATAGTGAGAAATAGCCACTTATCAGACCATTGAAGGAAAAATTGAGGAGTCTACTCGCATCTCCCAAAAGATTAGAGATGAATTGGATGATTAAAACAAATCTAGTTGGCCCAACAAGCACTCCTTACTGAATCTAAGAATGTAATGTCCCTAATAGGCATTATACTAATTTTAACCTAAATTACCAATTTTCCAATCAAGCAATGGATTTTGGGAGTACCTTGGCTCAATTTAATCCCTATAGACAAGTTAGAAACCAATTACAATAATCACTTAACACATAGGATATCATACTTTAGCATTAATCATTCTAACAAGTTTCATTAATCTCATTGGTACTCCGCCTTAAGGATGCTCAATCATGGGGGGGTCATGGAAGAGTGGGAGTTTGAAGGGGTGTCTTAGCCTCCTTGAACTCATGTGGTGTATGCCATCCATATGGGGTGGTCCCTTAAGGAGTTTAATAACCACATCGTTCCACCCACTTTCATGTCCTCAGAATTGGACTCCTTAATTGACCCTTGAAGATGCTCAATCATGGGGGATCATGGAAAAGAGGGAGTTTGCAGGGGTGTCTTAGCCTCCTTGAAGTCATGTGGCGCATGCCATCCATATGGGGTGGTGCCTTAAGGAGTCTAATAACCACATCGTTCCCCCCACTTTCATGTCGTCACGATTGGGACCCTTATAAACTAATTGAATCCATATTTGCAATAATCACATTAGTAATATACAGTGAGCTATGAATATGCTATCACAGTATACATATATTAATTTATAATTCTGAAAAATAAGCTTAAACTAATTGATGCACTAGTTCTATATTTCTGAAATCATAAATTAATTGATACTGACAGATTATCCCTGCTGCTGCTCTGTCTTTTCTTTCTTCCTTTTCAATTCTTAAATTGCTCTTGTTCTTTACACTCTGGAGATATCGTTAGTGTAGATCAAACAGATAGAAATCTCTCATTCATACTTTATTAAAGCATCATAACTACTTGTAAGGCTCAATAATTGCTGCAAGCATCATTATTGCTTAATAATATATATATATATATATATATATATATATATATATATATATATATATATTAAACTGACAGTCCCAATATATTCTTCTAATGATACTTATTCCAAGGATCTTGTATGATTCATGTCTTCTTCCCAATCTGCTGAATATTCTAATTTATTTCCCTTTCTGAAATCTGCCGATGTTTATATTTTCCATGCTCTAATTAAATCTACTGTTGTGTGTTTTGACATATCTTTACTATTCTCTCACACACTTTTATATATATATATATATATATATATATATATATATATATATGCATTAGCCTCTCTTCTACATCTGCATCTAACTTTTCTTTTTCTTTATCCCAATCTTTGTCCGGTATATATTTCTGCTTTTATTCACCTTTACATTTGCTCACAAATCCATCTTTCATCTTCCTTACATCTGCTTATACATCTGCTCTAATTCATATGATTATCGTTGGTTTTCTTGTCCTCATTTGATGCTCCACAATCTGTTTTTTTATCTAGTCTTAGTACTGCCCAGTTCATATCTCCCCCCTCAAAATGAAATTATATCTCTCTTATATCTGACGATGGGAATAGGCATGTTCCTTTGTCCCATCGTGTCTCTTCCTTGAACTCTGCCTAGTCTTTATTAAATTGCTTCATAAGGGGGATCGCTGCCTTTAGGATAGGAGTTATTATTTAATGATCGTTGCATATATATGTTAATTGCTCCCTTTAAAACTACCATAATCTTTGTCCTTAATCAGTCCCTTATTATAAAATATTATGTATTTATATTTATATATTATAATGATTATAATATTTAGTATTTATATTTTAGTGTTTATAATGTTATATTTAGTAATTATAATTATAATATTATCTTTGATAATTATAATTATAATAATATTAAATGGTCAATATTTTAATATGTATTTTATTTATTCAAATTTCAATGTTAGGGTTTTTTTGTATCGTAATTTTGGGGACATGACAAAGAAACTAAAAGTGGTAGACAAGGAGAGGATCATTGCTCAAAATGATTGAGATATTACACATAGGGACACATGGTTGAGAAGGACAAGGAAATCGTGGAGTTAAAGCTTGCTAATGAGAAGGCCAAATCTCAACTTCTAAAGGTAGTTTAGATGGTGAAACTTTCACGAGAATGAGGACTCCTAGTAGCACATCAGTTGAAGCAATGGATGGAGTGTTGTGACCTATTTCACACATCACCCCATTGCAAATGGGGACCCTTGCTGGTTTGCTCTTAGGGTTTAGCTTTGAGTGGCAATTTCATAATCTCTGGTGCCTTGAAAATTTCATGTCAAAGTCTGGAGTCATCACCCGAGCTAAGTTGAGAATTTGGGCTTGAAACTGAATATGAACGTCATAGAAGTGCTTAGAAGACCCAGTAGACGAGGATCGCCTGTGCTTTTGCTCAATTCTGACACTTCCTATTTTTTAGGGATTCTGCTCTTTTGCTTTTTGCTTTTTTGGTTTTTGGCATTTCTGGACCAATCTGGAATTCACTATTTTTAGAAAGTTGCTTTTTGCTTTTTTCTATTTTTAGTAAGTTTCTATTTTTAGAAAGTGCTAGGTCTCACAGGCAGTGGAGTCAAAAGTTTTCACTTTTAGAATTGAAAAGCAGGCAAAAAATCAAGCGAAATCTTAAAAAAAAGGGGAAAAATCATGAGAAAAGCGCATGCAAAGCAAGGAAAAGCGCATGCAAAAGCTGGAAAAGCAATTAAAAAATCGCACCTTCAAGGGAAAAATCAACGAAGAAATCAAGTAAAAGGCAAGAAAATTGTGGTGAAATTCGCCTAAGGCTGGAGAGGTGCGCCCCATGAGGAAATCCAGTTGAATCTTTGAAAAATCCATTTGAAAAATACATTCATCAAAATGAAATCCAGTCAAATTTTGGAAAAATCCAATTAAAATTCGTCCATTTGAGAAGTCTTGCTAAAGGAAATCCAGTTGGATAATTCGAAATTCTAGTTGGAAAAATGATGAAAATTGGTTAAGGTAAGTAAAAATTTGAATTGGACTTCAAGAATTCCAAGATAAAGTTAAAATCCAGTTGGATGATTAAAAATTCCAGTTGAAAGTCAAATTTCCAAGGGGAAAATTGAATTTTTTTCTAAGGCAAAGACTCACCTTGGTAAAGGGAGAAAATCCAGTTGAAAAGTGGATTAGTCCACTTAAAAGTCGAATTTTCTAAAAGGCAAAAGGAAATAAAATAACTTAAGTTTTTATTTAAAAAAATAAATAAAAACTTAGCAAGCAAGAAGGGACGCCTTGAAAAAATCAAAGAAAAGAAGATAAGATTGCTTTTTGCGTTTTAAAACAAAGCACCCAATCAGAGAAGAGGTCGGCCCAGGCTAATAAGGAAAATTTTTATTATAAAAGAAGTGCTTGTGAGTTTATTTTTCATTATTCACAGGTTAAGTTTTTTCACAGGCAAACTTCTCTTAGACAAAGGCATCCTTCTTCTTGAGCTGCAAGTTACATTGATTCCATAGTACAAGGTTGGACATTTTTCTTCTATTTTCAGATTTCTCAATCAACTACAGAATTCTAGTTGGCGAATTTGAAGAGGGAAAAATATTTTTTTATCTTGGATTTGCACAAAAAACTTCAGTTTTCAGCTTCAAAAGTCCAGTAAATTGTTTAAAAAATTCTTTGAATGATCTTTTAAAAGATAAAGGTTGGTAAAATCTTATTTTATTGAAATTTATTCTCCAACCAGCCTAGGCAGTCGAGTTCTAGAATTTTTTAATTAATTTATTTAAATACTCTCCAGCCATAAAATCGCCTTTTTACCAATTTGTTAAAATATTCTAACTTCGAGCTTCGTACAGGCACAATGTCTACTTCAAAGAATGTAGGAGGTGGAGTTAGAAAGGTCCAAGTGAAGGAAGTTCTATCCAAAATCCCAACTGTCGTCAAAATGGAAGAAGGTAGCAGATACCAACTTCAAGCAGTTCAATGCAATTCAACACAAGAAAAGGATGTTTGGTACTCAGCATGAAATGCCCACACCTATTGCAACTAACATCGTTAAGTGCGGACTTCACCAAGCAGCAGGGTTTCCACCTGCAGTTCAATGTAGTGAGCTGATGGTTGAGTGCGCCAGAAGATACAATTCATAGACAAGATCCATCAAAGCATCTAACGGGATCACTTTGGCATACTTCACAGAAGATTCAGTTAGAGAGGTGTTTGGTATTCCTCGTCGTCATAAAATCTTGAACAGGACCCGAGAGGAATCACAAATCATGTTTGATCAAGCCAAAGAGTCTTGTATGGACATAGTCAATTCCAACTGGATTAAAGAACCAAAAAGGCATCGTTCTAAGCTGCCCAAGAGATTAATTTGCACAGACTTTAAACAAGAATACAGTGACATGATTCACATGCTGAACAGGATTATGGGTACTTCTTAGGGAGCTTTCTTCGAAGTATGGATGTTTTCATACGTAGAGGAGGTGGTATTGGGAATGGAAGCAATAAATTGGGCAAAACTGATAAGTGATAACATTGATTTCCAGTTAAGAAACTTGGAGAAGACTAAAACCTTCTATATAAGTTCCTACATAGTTTATATCCTGGCGCGGTTTACTAAGTATAGAGGACTGATTTGCAAAGGGGAAGTTGGACTTCGAAATAGCCAGTTCAAAGCGTATGAGTGTTACCCACAGTTGCAATTTTATTATAAGGACAATTATAAGATAACTAATGTCGCTTTCCTCATGTATATCACTCGATTGCTTCAAGGAGGAATTCAGAAAAGGTTGTCTAAAGAGGCTATGGTGTTGCTTGATAAATTCGAATCTTGGTTCATCCAATTTCCGACCTTTACATACATAAGAGTTCATGGATTCCCAGATGCTCCGTATAAACTCCCTCGGTATCTAATGGACAAGATTATTATGCTTGAAGTTGCAAGGCAGTTGGCACACGTGGATTCCATTCAGGGGAAGAAGAACAAACAAGGAGTGGATTTTCCTATTACAATTGGGAAAATGCTAGAAGTCTGCCCCTCATTGCAATCAGCCAAGACATCGAAGTTGGAGTTACAATTTTATAAGTTTGACACTTATAAACCAAGATCTGATTACGATCCATATCTGAGGGTTCACGGGAAGAAGTCCCTTCATGTTATGCAAATTGAGGACTATTGGTCTAACTTGGTGGACGAATATGGAGTGAGGAAGAAGATGTGGTCTAGAATTCCAGTAGACCTTGTGAAAAAGTGTGATTTATTCCCCGTTCCTGACTAGATAAAGGACAATGGAGACTACGTGCATCCTCAATTTGAATAGGAAAAGAACAAGCCTACCTTGTTGCCCAATTGAACACATCCTGAGTTGACTGATTTGGATATATTGATGAAGGACATTGTAGCATACTCTAGGGAATGGGTGGATAATCAGATCAGCCTTGCTTATGACTGAAATTGGCCAAATTGAAGATAGTTGGGAAGACTTCCAGTACGGAAATGACAAAGTAATACCTCATTTGAAGGTTTTAAAGGAAGTATCCCTGCAGATCTTGATCCAAGAAGGTGTTATTGAGGAAGGAGCCTCATATGATTTCAGCAGATGGTATCATTCTTTGTTGGCTAAGAAGAAGATATATGATGGAATGAAAGAAGAATGTGCTGTTATACAGAATGCAATTGGGAAAATACAGTTTAAAATCCTCACCTCTCTTGAAGGATTAACAGGGCAGGAGCACCATGATGCAAATGGCTTGGATTTGGAAGGATTGAAGAAAAGTGATGAATATTTACTTTAAGGAAATGCAGATTATCACAGAAAATCAGCTTGATGATATATCTTCTCTTTTGACCTTTATGGATGGCTTTCAGAAACAAGAAGGTAGATGGGAAAATACTTTCACTCAATGCCTTGAGACCTTGGACATAATGGGAGTGCAGCTGGATTCTATGCCAAGCATATCAATGGAGGAGCTCGATTTGGTGTTAACAAAATTTCTTGCATTTGCAGCCAAGGAGCAGGCCAAAGGGAATTGCATTTTGGATTCCCATTTGCTCGAGTAATTTGCAAGGTGTCATTATTTTCCACACTCCAAGTGGCTTGTCTTACTTGTGCCATGTGTCCATGGAGTTGGTTACGCTTTTTAGGGGTTAGGGTTTCTTGAAGTAATCTTGGCCATTGATCTCAAATCAATCTGGGCCGTTGCTTTGTAATTGGGGTGCCTATATAAACCCCACGCATTTCATTCATTCAGGGAGAGACATGTGAAATTGTTGCTACTAGTGCTATTCAAATAATGATTTGATTCAGAGTTGAGAATTTGTTATTTTGAGAGCTTGCATGGTTTCATAATTTCTTCAATAAAGTAAATTAGTTTCAACATTTTTTAGATGAACGAAAGATCGATAGTGTTGAAAATAGTGAAATTAGTTCATACCTTTTTCAATTGAATGATTTTCAATTTGATGTGCAAGGTTAGTCTGAACTTTGAAATTGTTTAACTTGAATTCTATTACTTATATACATCGTTCGAATTGATGGTGGTATTGTGTAATAGGACATTGTTCGTAAATCCCATTTGAAGATTGCATCATCTTTGTCTAGTTGTAGTCATTGTGCTTGGCAAAGCAAAGATTGGTTTAAATTTCACTATCCAACATTTGTCTCTCAAGTTCATAGGAATAGTTTAGCATAAGTCTAGTTTCTAAACCCTCATTCTTTTTCCTTTTATTTTATCTCAAAGCCAAAAATCCCAAAAATACAAGAACATTCATCGTCACATCAATCTAAATCCCTACTTTTGAGTAAGTTCATTATCCAAGGTCCCTTTGTGAAATCAGCATATCACATCATCCATTGAGCTTGACCATCCCCCCAAACGAAACATTGGAATTACCGTATGACCTTTCTAGCAATCTTAGCATAAGAGGTAGTTTTTCAAGAGAGGATAGAGCGTCTTTGGACTCTTTATTCTAGAGTGTTCGGTGTGTCATAAAACACGCATCAACATGGAGGAAGTTTACAAATTGCACTAGACAATTTCTACACACTCCACTCGTTAATCCTCTATCTCCCAACAACGAGAGATGTCCTCTCACCCAACCCCTCTATCATAGACATGATTACTTTCTATTGTCTGAAAGATGACTTTTTTTTAAGGGGGGATGATTTTGATAGATAAATTACATATTAGTTTGCTTTGTTATGTTGTACACTCAACGAGAATAGTTAAGACTTTTTGGTTTGATTGAGTAATTAGGTAGTTGCTGACAGTTGGAAAGTCCTTAGCAACCGACAGCAAGTTTAAATATTTTCTTGTAGTCAGGACAAGGGATTGCATTGTGCAAAGAGTTGATCCCAAATTTTGTATGAAGTGCATTTTGTTGAATAAAATATACTTGTTTACTCTCTCAATTCGTATGTTGTTCAGTATGTTCTTATCAAGTTCAATTCTTCATGAATAACTCTGTGTACTTTACCCTATTAATTGCTTAGCTGTAACACAAGAAAACAAATTTGTTACTTCATCACATAGTTACTTCTTTGTGGTGATGCCTTTTTCCCACTTTGTCTTATAGAACATAATTAAGATAATTTATATGTAACACTCTGTCTGTGTGTCTTTCATTTGTAAAAGTTACGAGTGAATACACGATTATCCTCCCATAATTTTTGCCTCCTTTTACATGATTTATGTGCTATAGTGCTAGACATCTTTCTTTCGATATGCAATTGCAATTTTCTATATACACTTTCTTAGGAGAAAGTATTACATTTTGGGATTTGACATATTAATTTTTAATTGTATCTAATAATATGTGGTTTAAATAGAGAAGAAATGTCATTTTATAGTGTACTTGAGTGCTAAATGAGGTGAGAATATGTATTGGCAGAAATTGTATTTCTAAACATAACTTATGAAAATTAATTTAAATGTCAACTTAGATGAATGAGTTCTGAAGGGGTTATGCATTCATGAGAAAAGCTAGCTGTTTTGATTTATTAAATTGAATGAAGTGTGCAATTATTATATTTTTCTATAACATTCTGTTAGCTAGTAGAGAAGTATACCTTTTGATGTCTGACCTGCTTGCAATCTTTTCAAGAACCATTTCTTTGATAATTGCATTTTCCAAACATTATCCGGAAAGCAAATATTTTGATTATGCTGAATATTTTCATTAGTCTATGTAATGTCCCCTTCTCAGGAGTGAGCATTCAGTGAAGACTCGTAGCCTATTTTTATTCTCGTAGGCTAATTGAGATTTTTGGAAGGGAATAATTTATTGATTAAATTTAGTTGTCTTAAAATCATTCTTTTACGAGCAACTTTATTTAATTAATCATTTTATTGAAGTGACTTATTTTGGGGCCAAAAAGAGAATTAAAACTAAAAAGTCGCTTTATGGGAGAAAATAAATATAATTTCTCGAATTTTTGAAAGGGCGGTAGAAAAGTAACTGTAAGGATAAATTCATATCTTTTGGCAAATTCATCTTTCATTGGGAAGTCTGGACAATTTGTTCAAGTTGAAACCCTAGGAGAAAAACTGTAAGGGAAAGTGGTTTCAGAGAAGGATTTCTTCCTAGCGAATATTCAAGTGGATTCATTTAGAGTTCACTAGTGTGGAGAAAGATTGGCAATTTAAAAATTGTAATTAAAGATTTCAATTTATCAATGGCTTCATGGTGATTACAAAAGATTATTAATAGGGTTTACAAAGCAAATAGATATGCAATTGTAAGAATCCTCTAGGTATTTTATTTTTCACTCATTCCAGTTGTAAGGTCTTGAAATTATGTACACATAAATTATTTTAAAATATAGGTGAAGTTTGTGATAGTTTGGTACACCAAAAAGGGCGTAGCACCCCCATTTACTCCCAACCACATTTTAAAGAAATAAGACAGGTAAATATAAAAGGAGCGTGGTATATAGTTGTTGCAATTGTAAAGGAGATCATGGGTTCATCCAATCATAAGGAATAGACAAAAAAAGATTATTCAGTGGTCGTGACATATATTAGGCTCATTAACTCTGTCACCACCTTATGTCTATTGCTGCTGCCCATTCTTGAGTTTTTATTACCTCTTGATCCGCCATGCTGAGTGGCATGAGACCTTCCAGAAGAAGTTTGTGGTAGTTTGGGAAGGATTTTTGAGCAACTTCTGTCTGCTGTTCACTTATTTTCATTTCCTTGAGTTGGCGCTGTTAAATGAGGATTAAGTAGGCCATGGCATTGAATGTAACTTCATATTGGACTCCCCAGCCTGAGAATTGGTATTAGCATTTCATAACCACTACAAGAAACGGGACAGAGGCTAGCTGCTGTTTTGAAGGGTTAATAATTAATTCTCTTATCAATTACAACCTCTCTTTTCAGCTAAATGTTTCTTTCAATTCTGCTGTTTAAATATTTAAATCAATGCAAGCATACAACAAATTTAAATGCACAATATGAATGCTGTGTTAGTTTCTAGTATCTTGAAATATTGAACACCATTCTAATTACATCTCACTGAAAGTTCAGATGAAGTGGTATAAACAATCTAGTTGCATTTTGATAAACATTCTTAAAAATACAAGAAAAAATTTAGACTTCTCTACTACATTGGTATTAGAGCCACAAATCCTGCCAGCCTATAGGGAGTTCATAAAATTCATGAAAACAAATAATTTATGCAGCCTGGTGAAGGGACAAACGTGTATGATTTGAGAAGAAGACCATTTAATCCTCTAAAAAACACAAGGAGTTCCTATTGCAGATTTTCCAGTTGAGGGACAAGTGGAAGAAGAAATTATGGTTTAGAGAGAGCTAGAGAGCAACAAAAGTTGACACAATTGCTAACTCAATTGATGCAAAATATGAACATGAACAGGGCTGATCAAAACAACAATGGTAACAATGGTGAAGATAGTAATTCAGGAAATAATCAAAACAACATTCCCAACACTAGGACAACTAGTGGAATAGTGTCAAGATCATTAATGCCCACATTTTTGGATGAACGACAAGTTGGTAATGAGGGACAACTTAATGATGGTGAAGGTTTTGTCGATTACAATACTTGCATGAGTACCAATCTTTGGGAGATGAGTTTCATGCTGCCATGTCATTTGCTATTTTTGCCAAATGAAGTTGAGAAATCGACCCAAGAGAGAGAGGCCGGAATCAACAGTTGCGACGAAAAGTGGGAAAATTGTCCATATCCACTTTTAATGGTTCTGGTAAATGCAATGCACGTGCGTGGGTGCAAAAACTTGATACCTACTTTCAACTCAATCCTATGATTGAAAATGAGGCAATTCAGTATGCTACTTCTTGGTGTACGTTTTATCATCCACCAAACACACAGAATAAAATGTCCAAAGACACTCTATCCTCTCTTGAAAAACCACCGCGTATGCTAAGATTGCGAGAAGATCATATGGCAATTCCAAGGTTTCTTTTGTCAGGTCTTGACGTGTGGATAAGCTCAATGGGCGTTGTGATTTGCTGGTAATACACAAAGGGACTTACGTTAAAGAATTCTTCACAAGTTTGGGACTTAGATGGATTTATCATTAAAGCTTCTTCAATTGGAACTTTCAGTTTGGATTTTTAAAAATAAGGCAAAAAGATAAGGGTTTAGAGGATCTATTCTACGCCTAGGAATTTAAGAGACAGTAAAGATTCAGTGAAAGGGATAACCACGCTTTGTTTCGCCTCCCTAGGACAACTACACAAAGTGGGTGCAATCTCCAAAGGGTGTGATAATAATTTTCAAGCCTCGAACGAGACCGAAGTTAAGCTTCCACAATTACAAGCTCAGGCTAACTTTACGCATCAAATGCAAATCATCCATTCAAAGAAAGTATGAGCAATATTTCACCATTGAATCTATACGATCAATCTCTCATTCACTTAACCAATATTCAAAGCAAATTCTACTTAATTTAATTCTAACTCTAATCTATGGTAGAAGAAGTTATGCAACCTTGCTTACTACTTGACAATAAAAGTTATTCAAAGCAAACCATGCATAAGAGCTTTTATTATCGGAAATAGTCTCAATGCAACAATTTCATACACTATCTTCACACTTTACAAATGAGGGGCGAGCTCAATTTATAGGCTCCCCAATTACAATTCAATGGCCAAGATTGGTTTAGGATCAACGGCTGAGATTACAAAATAAAACCCTAATTAGGGTTTGTCACAACCAACTACCTCTCGACCAATGAGAAAATTACATTCGAGGACACTTGTCCCTTTTTGCTAAATATAAATCAACAATAAAATAGAAAGTTGTTGCATGTTGATTCAGAACAATTTGATTGGTTGGAAGATGACGAGGCGCCACCTCAGCATGCTGGATGTCTTCCTTGGTCACTTTGTTTTTCCTCCACGTTCTTGCCTTAGAATATTTTCCTTGCTGATGACTCCGTCCTTTGCGCTTGTTCCTTCCTAGCTTAGATCTTGGAGCTCCTTTGAGATTTTGATTTCTTCTTCTCACCCGTATTGGAAGTCTCGCGTTGGAGCAGGTGTCTGGACTTGAAGTTATTTTCTTTCCTTATTGCTTTGAAATTCCTCCTGCTTGAATTGGATTGGTGTTATTCCTTTGGATTTCCTCTCTGAATTATCCAATTTGTGTTGAGAAATTGTCTAAGTAAGAAAATTTGTTTGGAACACCCTTCTTGTCACCATTTGATTCTGATTGGAAGCTTGTTTTTAATTCTTCAGGAGATGAAATCCCTCAAGAAGATGCCTTGATTGCTTCAACAGGTTTGGGATTGTAGACGAAATCCCTTCAAGATGTCCAAATATTCTTTCAAGTGCCTTGAATTTGGAGAAGAATGCCTCTGTGCTTGGAATTTTCTCTGTGAAGTATTTCCCATACTTAGCCACATTTTGGCTATTCAAGTTCATTTTGTAACACCTTCACGCGGACTATTCAACAATTAGCCAAGATGTTGGCCATCTCGATGCTCGAATGAACTTTGCCTATGGACTTGCCTTCAATTCTGAATCTGGCTATGTAGGACAAATTCCATCCTTGGACAAGGATTTTATCCACTTCCTCTTTACTTTTCCTCTATATTCCCCTTGTTTTCCTTCCAACACTTGGTCAATTTTCTGAATTTTTCTCCTTGGGCGGACTTTACTTTGATCTCACCATCCACTCTTGCCAAGGTCGGATTTTTCTCTTCTTGTGCCAAGCCGGACTTTACTCTTCTTGTGCGGTCCATCCAATGAGCAAGGTCGGACTTTACTTATGTTTGGACAATCATTCTCTTGGGCAAGTTCAGACTTTGTGGCTACTTTGACAGTTCCTTTCATGGCCTTGGTCGGACTTTATGGCTTCTTTTCCATATCCTCTTTGGAGAAATTCGGACTTCTTAGCTAGCTTGCCATTGTCAAGTTCCAAGGAAGGGCGGACTTGGGATCAAGCTTGCCATTTCTCATCCAAGGCTGGGGCAGATTTGGCAAACTTCTTGACAAGTTGCCTTAGGAAATTTTATGCCTTAGATATTTTGCATTAGATTCAAGGGCGGACTTTCTAGCTTCTTGGCATAATGTCTAGGCAAACTTTTTTCATGCCTTTGCCATCTCACAACTTCTCCTCTAGGCGTTTCATGCCTTAGACAATTCTTATCATATTTTGGGATGGACTTCATGAATTTCCTTCCACCTTTCTTATGTTATGGCAGACTTCCAAGCTAGCTTTCCAAGTGTCTCCAAGGTGATGTTATATAGGCAAGGCATCTATACTTAGCCAAATTTTGAATTTTATACCTTACTCTAGGCTAGGCAGACTTTCCACACTTTATGCCATTCATCCCATCTTCCAAAATGCTGGGCGGACTTTCCATGATGCTTGACATTTTGGCAAGGGCGGACTTTAGACTCTCCTTTCCATTGCCGGGCGGACTTCAAGAAACTCTTTCCACCTTCCTTCCAAGCATGGCGGACTTCACACTCTCCTTTACATTTGCCTTTCATTAAAATACTTAGCCAAAATTCACATTTTCTTCCTCTAAAGCATTAAAATACTTAGCCAAAATTTCAATTTTCCCCCCTTCTAGGCCTCCATACTTGACAAATTTCGGATTTTTCCTTCAAGGCATCAAATACTTAGCAAAAATTTTCAATTTTTTTCCATCTCATGCCTAGGCGGACTTCACAAGTGCCTTGCCAAGGTGGGGCGGACTTCACACATGTCTTGCCATTTTTCTCTAAGGCATGGCAGACTTTGGAAGGTCTTTGCCATCTTTCTCTAAGGCATGGCAGACTTTCTCAATGGCTTGCCATGGCTGGGCGGACTTGCAAGAGTCTTTGCCATGTCCCTTAAATGTAGGGCCAACCTCTCAAACTTCATGCCATCTCCCTACTAAGGCAAAGGCGGACTTTACAACCTTTATGCCCTGTCCCTTGTTTTAAGGGCCGACATCTTCAATGTTTTGACATTCTCCTTTTTATGGCGAATTCTCCATCCTCACCTTCCCTTCTTTATAGGGCCGACCTTGTTAATGGTTGAACATTCTTTCTTGATAGTGAATTTTATTTCAGACTTATCACAGATTTTTATGCCTTTGGGTTGATTTTTTTGGCGACCTTGCTCATGATTTTTGACTGGTTTTTCAATGATTTTTCCATGCTCCTTCATGCTTTTTGGTTGATTTTCTCAGATTTTTGCTTGCTTTTCCATACTTTTCCTGATTTTTTACTTGATGTTTTGATTTTCACTTTGATTTTTCAATGATTTTTTGATATTTTGGTTGATTTTTGGCTCTAAAGATGGAAAGTTGACCCGTTGACTAGGGTTGACTTTCTAAAAATAGAAAAAGCAAAATCCCTAAAAAATAGGGAACCCCGTTTGGTCCAAAAATGCCAAAAATGAAAAAGCAAAAAAGTAGATTCCCTAAAAAGTAGGAAGTGTCAGAATTGGCTGAAAGCACAGGTGATCCTCGTCTCCCGAACCTTTTGAGCCCTTCCATGACGTTTATGCACTGATTCAGGCATGGATTATCAACTTGGCTCGGATGACTCTCAACAAACTGACTTGAAACTCTCAAAATGATGACCTCATTGTAAAAAGACAAGTGATAAACAGTTGCGATGCCAAGGCAAAAAGCGAAAATAGGGGGTTCCCATTTGCAATGGGGCGATGTGTGAAAAGGTCACAACACTACTGTTCATTTGGACAGAGAGGCTTATGAGTGGTGGTATCATGGAATGGTAACCTTACATGCATGGGTGCAAAAAATTGATATCTACTTTCAACTCAATCCTATGACAGAAAATGAGGCAATTAAGTATGCTACTCTTCATTTGGATAGAGAGGCTCACGAGTGGTGGTATCATAGAATGGTGACCTTGGGACATGACCTCATTAATTCATATGTTGATTTTAACCCAAAGACTGATTGATAGATTTTATAAGAATGATCTAGAGCTACATTTTTGGGGAGTTAGCATAGTTGAAGCAGATTGGATTAGTTGATAGTTATGTATTTGAGTTCCAAAGGCTTTTGGTGATGGTTTCTGATGTATTAGAGAGGAGGCTCATTGTTCTTTTTATCAAAGGGTTGACAAAACAACTTCAAGGATGGCTAAAAGCATTCAATCCACCTACACTACAGGATGCTATAAAAAGGGCTAGGAATATTGAGTTTTGTACACCTAAAAACAAATTCTAGCTCAAGTCATTCCCTTCAAGGAAGGATATGAAGCCTTTCCAAAAACATTGGCCTAAGAAAACAAGCATGATGGGTGAATCTAAAAATGAGTTGCGAAGGAAAAATTCATTGACTATGATTGTTTCTTATTTTCTAGATTTTGTATATATTGACTTTGATGGGCTGAACTGGTTTGGTTTCTTTCCTACCTCCTTTTGATTTTATTGTTGGTTTTCTACATTTGAGGTTTAGCCGGAGATACTTTACATTTGATTGTTAGAATTACTTCTAGCCCCCTTAACTATCAATCTATTAGTACATGAAAATGCTGCCTCACACTCCTGCAAAATTATTTGTTACTCGCCCAATGGATGGTGACAATTCCATTATCCGAACGGGGTACAATTGTAGGGACCACAATTTTTTTACTAGATTAGTGCTTTTTGACAAAGATTGTAAGTACTCCTTGTTACTAGATTAATAGATGTAGTTGTTTGGCTTTTGTTGATAAAACACTTTATGAGATGTGGACAAGTAGAAAATCCTTTGGTTTACATTTAAGGGTATCTGGGTGTGAGGCTTATGTTCACGTCTCTAAAGAAAAATGATCTAAACTAGATCCAAAAGCACAAAAACGCATCTTCATGGGATATGGTGAGAATTTAAAAGGTTATTAGCTTTGGAATCCACAAATCCAAAAAATGAACTTTTTTCTATAGATGTTATTTTCAAGGAGTTTAGAGCATTTTTCAGATCATGTACAACGAAAAGAGAAAGAAGGAAAAGAGTGCATTTTGAAACTAAGGTCGAGAAGTAGTAAGATGCAGATGTGAAAGAGCATAATGATGGATTACAGGAAGGAGAAGAGGAAGAGGAGGGTTCAAGTGGGAGTTCTAAGTAGGATGAGAAAATGAGCAACTTGAGAATACAAAAGAACAAGCATAGTGCCTTACTCCTACCTTGAGAAGATCCACAAGGAAATGGAGTCCATTTGATAGGTATGAACCACCAGATTTTCATTGTGTATTTTCTTTATTATGCACTAATAATGAACCAAGATCTTTCAGGAAGGCTATCTCTTTAGAGGATAGTGATTTGGATGTAGACCATGTAGGAGATGATAGCCTTAGATAGATGTGACACTTGGGATCTTGTATTTTACCTACGGATAGAAAATCCATTGGTTGTTAGTGGGACTACAAGAATAAAACCAGAGCAAATAATTGGTTAGAGAGGTACAAGGCTAGATTGGTGGCCAAGGGCTATTCGTAGAGAGAGGGAGTTGTTTTTGGTGAAATTTTCTCTCCTGTTGCTAAGTTTCTTCTATTAGATGCTTATTATCCATTGCTTTAATATGTGATTTTGAAATAGAACAAATGTACTTGAAGAGGAGATTTATATGCGACAACTTAATGTTTTATTGCTAAGTTATTGGTTTGGGTTCGGGTTCAAGGGTTTGGTTCACGGGTTTAGTCAAAAAAAAAATTGGGGTTGGGTTCGTTGGTACAAAAACATATAAAATATATATTTATAGTCTAAAATAAAAAAAAACACTAGATGCAATATACAAATTTTTAATATTTTTAATGTACAATATTATTATATTTATATTATAACATTATATATTAATTTTATTAATATTATATATTAACTTTATTAATTATTATTTATTAATATTAACTTTCTTTTATAATTTTATTATTGTATTAAAATTAATAATATTATATATTATTAATATTGTATAATGTTTATATATTACTAAATATATAAATGTTATAAAATATTAAAAATATATTATTAAATATATAAACATTATACAATATTAATAAATTAATAATATATAATCGAAAGTTAATATTAATAAATAATAAAGTTAATATATAATATAATATTAATAAAATTAATATATAATATTAGTAAATAATAAATAAATATATATATATATATATATAATTAATTTTAAAATTAGTCTATAAGATACTGCGTACTCAGGGAGAGCGATGAGCTTAATTGGTTTTGGAATTTTGGGTTGGTTCAATTCCTTGACTAACTTAGCTCGACTAGAAGTTCCATTCCCAGATCCAAGCGAATTGGCCATAGTTTGAATCCCCATCGCCCGGGTTGTAGATCGTGAATCAAAATGAATATGCATGGTGAGCTTCAAACTCCACTGGTCAATTGCTTCACAATGAGGACAGAAAAATGGTAAAAGTCGTCATTGTAACGGAAAAAAGACCTAAAATTCGTCATGGATTCACCATTTACCATCCTAGACGAACCCACAGGGTGATTCAAGAACCTTGTATGTATTTCTGTCGAGTCAAACCCAAATTTGCATCAGGGCTGGTTTGGCCCAAACCTTCTAGGGGAGTGAACTAGTAACTTAGTTTTATTGTTAAGAGGAAGAAACATTCAGTTTGGAAGTGAAAAATGGTCATTATATGGTTTGAAGAAATCACCCTATCTGTGGTACCAAAAGTTTAATGCTTTTGCATTGAAAGTAAGGTTTGCTAGGAGCAAAGATAATTCTATGTATGTTAAAATTATTGATGATCAAATTCTAATCATTGTGTTGTATGTTGATAATAGTATATTTATTGGTAATAGCAAGATGATGATTAGGGAGCTCAAAACTCAGCTTTTTTGGATGTTTGATATGAAAGATTTAGGGGCTGCAAAATATATTCTTGGTATGGAGACAGAAGAAACTAGGTACACAAAAAGTTTTGGTTAAGTCAAAATAAGTATGTTGATACTATTTTGGTAGCACTTTGCTATGCATGATTGCAAATATGCGAGTGTTCCTCTTCTTGTTGGCACTAAGCTTTCATTGGATATGTGTTCTAAGTTAAATGAAGATGTAGGGGATATGTTTAATATGCCTTACGCTAGTTTTGTTGCTAGCTTAATGTATTCAATGGTTTACATTAGGTTTGATATTTGCCCAAGCAATGAGAGGTCCAAGTAGGTTTATGTCTAACTTTAGTAAGGAGCTATATTTAAAGGGTGTTCGTATATTTATGAGGATCTTTTTGATTGTTGTTTGTCTTATCATAATACTAATGATGTGTTGAAGACATTGGACATAGAGGGCTTTGTGAATGTAGATTGGGTAGGTGACTTGGATAGTTGACAGTCACTAGTGGCTATGTGTTTACTTTGTTTGTTGGTGCAATGAGTAAGAGGAAGCCCACAATTGCTTTGTCTACTACTGAAGTGGAGTATATGGCTGCTACAAATGCCTCTAAGGACGTGGTAATAGAGATTGTATTCAGGTATTGGTTATGATTGTGAGGTAGTTAAAATCGGTCACAAAAGTCAAAAGTGTTATTTGTTTGGCCAAGAATAACATGTACTGTGCTCTTACTAAACATGTTGATGCACAGTATCTCTTTGTTTAGGAGATGGTAGAGAATGGCAAGGTCTTGTTATAGAAGGTTGACACCCGTGAAATGTTGGAGATTCACTCAGTAAACTAGTGAGCATGGAGACGTTCTCTTGGTGTTGGGAGGCCTTGTGCCTTGCCTCTCCTACCACCTGATTTAGTTTATGTTATCCCCCCCTATTCTGCCATTGCAGTTTGAATAGCAAGTGGGAGAATGTCAGGATTGGGGATATTAACTTTTCAATCCTATGACTATGTACCTTAATTTTTATTTTTTAATAGTTGTTTATTATATCATGTAACTCCAAGAATCATGAAAGGGGAACTTGGATTTTTCACATGAGGAGAAACATTTTTTATAGTTAATATTATTTTCCAAGGCACTTGAAATATTCTTTGTAAGGTGGCATTAAGTGGGGGAGCTTAATTCAATCTATGGCAATATCTTTGGGCACTTGGCATGAAGTGGAAGAGAATTTAATTATTTATAGTGATGTAAGAGGTGTAAGAAGCATTGATGCCGTTGTAAGAAGTGTAAGAAGCATCTTTGATTATGTATAAGAAATTGGTAGCCTTTTTTGGACTTTAAGGAGCTGTTATTCTTCCAATTTTAGGTTTTTAGTTTTTTAGTGAAGTTGGATGCTCAAGTTCTTGAAAAAAGTCTTGAAGCTTCTAGAAAGATGCTTATAACTTTGAGACACGTCATGAGGTATCTTTTGCATGTAGGTTACTTGGCTTATGGTTTGAGTCCATTGTATTGGAAACTCTTCATAGTTTCATGTATTACTTTGGGCTATACATTGGAGCCTTGGGGTAGTGGTTTGTAAGCATGAAGCAAGTAAGAGATGACAACTTGTAGGTTCATGAATGCTGGAATGAGGAGAGAAGAATGTTGAATATTGTATTCTTGTTTTTGAAGATTATTACATATTTGGTGCTCACTTTGCTGGTGCAGTTTTTTCTTAGAAGGGTTTCTGCACATAAATTTGGTGTTGTGATATATTCTATGCTTTACTAATTTATTGTGCTTTCCATATCCATTCACATATGTGGCTTAATGCATGCTCACTAAAATCTATGTAAATTTTATGTTATTGCTACAATAGTTTCACTTTATTTTTCAACAAGAATCCCCTCAAACATCCAAGTCTAGAGAATTACAGGTAGTGGGGAAAAGGTCGGTAATGTAAGCTTCTTGTTGAGATTTGCATTGTGAAACAAATGTGCAAGAGGGCCTCCAATGCTAGGAGGATATAAAGCCACAACCCCTAGAGTGAAAAGTAGGATATTAATGAACTCTAATTATATTAAATTTCAAGGAAAAGCACTACCTCACCAATTTGTGCTTGTTTGCACATGAAGAACAAGTTTCTAAAGGGCATATAATGTCCCCAACAATGACAAGATGAAAGAAATAAGTAATCAATCTAGTAGGTTTGGGATCACCATAGAGAAACCCATGCTTTAATTTGGAGATTTCATAAAGAAAAAGGGCTTGGAATCTTTGATTAGGGTAGTGGAAGAAAGTGGAAAGACATCCATCATAATCTCTCTATAGACAATAATACGTCCAACAAATATCATAGTAGACTTAGCACCAGAAAACAAAATGCTCCTCAGATTTTGCCTCTTGGAAAGATGACATTGTCTTTCACTCCATAAAATATGGTGGTCCATCTTAACTTGAAGCTGATGGAAACACACCCACAATTGGCCTAGAGGAATCCTCAAACTATAATATCAATGATATAGATAAGTGGGCTAAACAATGCCCCTATCAACAACCTAAAAGAAATGCTCCACATAAAAAGCTAGAGGTTGAGAGAAGTTAAAGGGGAGGTCCAAGTGACCTAGATGTGTAAGAATTGAAGATTAACTCAATACCCAAGACCACCTGTAGAAACAATGAAAACCTTCTACAAGAGAGTATGCAAGAATATGAGCTTGCTTGATATTAAGACCTATCAAAAAGATGACGAGGTATGAAGTATATTATATATGAGTACAATGACCTTCCTTATATAGGCAAGGTGAAGAATAGGATTGAACATAATTATGACATGTGTCTTAATCCTATGACATGTGCCAACTAACAACCTAACTACCTAGGAATCATGCATAAAGCTAGATAAGTTCTAGAAAAACCAACTAAGACTTCTAGAAAGAATCTTATATCCTAGGTAAACTTAACATGTGAATAAGTCCCCTAAGTCCCTAGTAAGATAAATTACTAGGTACAAGACATATATTTACACCAACACCTCCCCTTAAGTTCAACTTAGGGAGAAGATTATTATGCAAAGATGCAAAAAGATGCAAATATGGGTCCCGACTATGAGGCCATGTTATTTACCCATGTACAAAAGCAAATGAATTCTCTTAGAAACAAAGAAAAAAACAAAACCTTGTGGGACAAAACTCCTCTCCAAAAGAGAGAAAAGAAATAATTGAGGATGGAGGACTCCATGAAACCCCCCAAGTACACCATCCATCACATATATACATTACAATCAATAGCCCCCGATAAGAGGGAAAGAGAGACTATGTAGCCCCCCCACAATGTGTGATCTCCTGCAAAAATGGTAAGTGCCTAAAGACAAAACATGATCTAATGTCAACAAACTTGTCTCTCTTTCGGAAGATACAAAACCAAGTACAAATGGAAGTATGCTGCCCATTCCGGATAGGAATTGAAAGAAATAAGCATGAATATGTATGATGATGATGTCTCTGAAAACTGTTCATGTGTCTTTTGCCACTTAAGATGAAGATGCCACAATCAAATCAAGTACATGCCCAATCAAAGAAGAATGTGACAAATCAGGACTATGTTGAAACTGATGTTGAACAATATGCAAAGACAATGATAGTTTGACAACAACTATGCAATGACTGTCATCAAAGAGGAGAGATAACCCCTCAAATGTGTCTTCCAAATCTGAAATGTGAGACTCCACAAACAAGGATGCAATGTTTGATAAATAGGAATCCCAATTGGGAAGACAATGAGATACTTGTTGCAATGAATCATTGGATATTCTCAATGAGTCATCAACAAAAGATGTATAGCCCTGCCGAACAAGAATGATGGGAGTATCAATCAATGACTTTGCACAAGGGATCACTAAAGGTGAAGGTACAACAATTGCCTCTAAACGATAAGGAGCATCTGAAGATTCAAAGTATTCCAAATCTATAAACTCCTGCATAGTATTATAATCATAGGGTATCCTGTTTGAAAAATGAAGTGGCACAAGACAATCTGAAATAGGATCATTTGGGAATGGCTGAGTATCAGGGTCTCCTTGTATCTCCCAAATTTGAGTCCAAAGAGTACGAGGAAACTCAAAATATCAATAGCATTCAAAGTGGCATCATCAATATGCATTGCAATAACTCCTAAGACATGATCCTTTTTGCAATTCCAAGCGAATTTATTACTAGCTATACTAGGAGGGGGAACAAGATCATACAAAAGTGGCAACAAATGAAGCCATCAAAGATGTTTTGTGATTCCATCTCTTCATTGTTTATAGTTTCCCCTTTTCAACCTAATCAAAGAAGGATGAAATGAAAACCCCATAATAAACTATGATAAATCTCCTAAATTACAAAGACATTAACCTCGAACAACAATTAGAAACTCCCAAATCTGAAAATACAACTAAAAATGAAGCCACCTGATGTAGAGCAGGGGTGAATGATCACAAACCAACTCAAAACTAACTCAACAAATCAAACTCTTCAAACTTGGAACGCTAATTTGGTGGGTTTTCTCTACCACTCTTCAATTCCCCTTGTAGCACTTCAAACAGGGGTTTTCCCACATAATTCCTGAGCAGACCCAAAACACAAAATCTTATCGTCATTCAAGATACCCTTTAAGCCATTTGAAAACATATCAAGTTTGCAGATATGGTTACTTTGGAACAAACCCTTCTAAATTTGACTGCTACGCTGCAAATTAGGCCTAATTAGGCTCATTGAACTAGGTCTCAACATGGTTTTTCACACTCCATGGTTCAAAACTTCATGCCAATGGCTCAAACCCTCCATATGATGTCTATCAAACCTTTTCCAAGCAAATTCAACCACTACCTAAGAGTTTCTCTTCAAACCCTAACTCCTATACATCTTATTTGCCTAAAACATGAGGATTTTTTCCCAAGGCATCAACAAATGTGCACCTATCTTCATCCCTTGCTCCTGCAAACATCTAGGACACAAAACCTAACATATCTACACCCATTCCATTGATTATCAGACCTTTTCATTGGTGGAATGGGTCAAAAACTCGTTTTCTTTAATCAAACCCTCTTTAACTAGGGTTTATGGCTGTTTGTGGCAAAATTGCTCTAACTCTCTCCTAACTTGATGAAAACGAATGAAATTAACTGCAAATGATAGAAGACTCAACACACCATCAATCCCAATGAGTTTTAAATCATTCCCAGGCCGTAGAGGACCGTACTAATCTCTATAGCAGCAAAATTAGGTCTCCAAATGCAAAAAACAGAGCATTTTATTATTTCAAATTCAAAATATCAACCATTGAACCTTCAACCAACGTTCATCAATGTTTTTAAAGACATTACAAAGCTTTTCCAACTGTTTTCCCACCAAAACTAAACCCCAACTGTTCAACTTCCCTTAACAACCCAAAAATGCAAAATTGCTTGAGCAACTTTTCAACTTTTACACAATTTGACAACTTTTCATAAACTGACCCCACATGACTCAAACTGACCAAAAACATGAGGAATGGTCTTAAGAGACCTTATTACAACCAAAATTGACTGATCCACACAAAAGGCTAACAATTTGCAACTCTTTAACATTAAGACCTATGGTGCCCTGCACCATACTCCCCGGGCAAAAAGGACTCAAGTCCCATTGAGGACAGTGTTGCAACAATAAATTCATGTTTGTTCATGTCATTCTCTGACCTCCAAGTGACATCTCCATCTGGTAAACCCTTCCAATGGACCAAATACTGGAAATAGGCACCATCCCTTGTCTTGCTGAAATCCTTGGCACCTAGGACATGCTCCAACTTCAGAGACTTGTTTGATAGATGATTCTTGACTCCTTCACCTGAAAATGTTGTTGAACCTGCAACAATACTTGCAACCATACCTCCTCCATCCTTGTAATGAGTTTCCTTCTTCTTCACTTTAGGAGTATGCTTGAACTTGTCCACATTCCTTTGTAGTTAGTCTTTGACCACTTCACCTTTTCCTTTCATCTCTTCCAACTGCTGTTGTATCCCTATAACTGCTGCTTGATCAGGCATATTAACCTTTCGTATGAAAGAATGATCAACATCCCCTTTTGAAAGCAATGGATGTAACACTCCACCTATCATCATAGCAACGTACTTCTTAAGCCAATCTTGAATCACCAAAATCAATTCATCCTTGACCTTCAATGCAGCAGATCTTGACACCAACTCAATATCATTTCCCTCCAAAAGCAAGTCATTCTTCATGTCTGCTATCATAATGTCTTCAGGTTTAGGAGTGGTTGCAAGGTCCATGTTCTCCTCTTCTTTTACTTTTATGAACTCCTTCCTACCTACCATCATCACATTAACTCCCATAGTTTGTCTTTTGTCCCCCTCTTTCAATGGTGTCAAAGTATAGGAAACTCCATCTTTTTCTATCTCATAGGTATTCCTCCTTCCATCATACATAGCATGCTTATCAAATTGCCAAGGCCTCCCTAGCAGCAAATGGCATGCATCCATGGGTAGTATGTCACATAAAATTCTGTCCTTATACCCTCCTATGTTAAATTCCACCCAACTTTGTTTATTCACCAAAACATATTGACCCTCATTTAACCAAGAGACTTTGTAAGGGGTAGTATGTGGTATTCTAGGCAACTTAAGTTTTTCAACCATCTCAACCGAAGCCATATTATCTGTACTTTTTGAATCAATTACAACCTTACAAACCTTACCCAAGCACTTACAAGTTGTCTTGAAGAGAGTCTTCCTTTGTGGTGGCTCCTTTTCTACTGATGCCTTGATGAGAGTTCTCCTTACCATGAATGATTCACCAATCTCTAGAGTAGTATGCTTTGATGGAGAGTTTACACTCTCATTGTCATCTTCTTGCACCAATTGAGCTCTTCTTTCTCCTCCATGTGAAGTAGAGGCTTGACCTTCATTATATTGCCAAGCTTGATGTCCAAACTTGTTGCATTGATAGCACCTTCTTGTGAATCCACTAGAACCTCTTCCTTCACCTCCAAATCTGCCTCTAAAGTCTGATCTACCTCCTCTAAATCCACCTCTTTGATCAACAACTTGTTCTTGGACTTTGCTTGTATCCTCTTGGCTCTCATATAACTGCCTTGGGTTAGAAAATGAACCCCTTCATCTGGAGTTGCTGCCTCTGCCCCTATTTTGTTTGTCTTGCCTTATTTTTAGTTTTTCTTCATCCGTAATTGCCAATTGAAAGCATTCCTCTACTGTTCTTGGGTTTTCCAAACTCAACTCATCTTGAATGTTAAATCTTCACCCACTAAGATACCTAGCCACCTTTTCCACGTCATCCTCCATGTG
Source organism: Sequoia sempervirens (assembly GCA_007258455.2). Taxonomy (NCBI): domain Eukaryota; kingdom Viridiplantae; phylum Streptophyta; class Pinopsida; order Cupressales; family Cupressaceae; genus Sequoia; species Sequoia sempervirens. Next base: position 1,427,441 of record VDFB02373365.1, read on the forward strand.
ACCTGCTCTTATACTCAGCATATAAAACTCATCAGTATAGGCTTTGACATCCATATCTCTTTGTTTCAGACCTTTAAGTTTCTTGTACAATTGAATTGCATAATCAGTCGGTAAGAATTTACCCTTAAGCTTGGCCACCATTTTGTCCCAAGAGAAATTTTTTGACATGCCTTTCTTCCTCCTTTCAGTTTGCTCATAATCCCACCAAAGTAGGGCATGACCCTTCAATTTTGTTTTTTGCTATCTTGACCCTTTGTTCCTTAGGTACATCTTCACATTCAAAGTAATTATCAAGTGCTGCAGTCCAATCCAAAAGCTCTTCCTCATTCAAGTTCCCTCCATACATTGGTAAATCAATCTTTACCTTATGTTTATCTTCCTTGACTACTTTCAATAGCTTGGCAAACTTTTGCTCCTCAGAATCCAATTCTTCTTCTTCCCCTTCTTCATTCTTCTCTTCCCCTTCTTCTTCAGGGTCACTCACATCACCTAGGACCATACCTCTCCTCTAACTGGTTTTAACAGCCTCAAGCCTTGCTACCACCATATCTTGCAGATCCCTCAATCTTCTAATCTCCTTTGTGTTGATGTGATTTTTGTGACCGCACCAATCAGCAGAACAAAGTAATCTGAAGGCTACTTCATTCTCTTTTGATCAAAAAATTCCGTGCGCTAAGATTGCAAGAAATATCGCACGTTCAACTCCAAGGTTCCGAAATGCTTTGGAATACCCTCAGTAGGTTCGTTGTGATATGCTGTTTACATGAGGGGACTTACATAGTTGTTCATAAGACTTGCAGCTGACAACAGATTGATGATTGGAAGGGAATTTCGTGCGAATGATTTGGCGTTGAGGTATGAATTTTCCTAAAACTAACCAGAAATAAACTGAATTGAATGGCTGCAGGGATTAGAAAACTTATGGTCTATCTAAAGACGGGACGCGGGATCAATTTCAGCAAACTTCAACCAAACTCTACTTCGCCTCACGCTGGACAACTTACACAAAGTTGGTGCAATCTTCAGGGGATGGCGAGAAATTTTCAAATCACAATCCGGCATCAAGACACCGTCAAGACGACGCATACCAAGACGTGAATTATAACTGAAGTTAGGCTTATAAAATGCTCCAGTTGACCACACAAGGCAAACTTGCCGTCAGCAAGCTGCTAGTGGTATGGACTAAAACAAAGTTGCCTCGGTTAACACCACAAATCCACAGCTAACATCTATCTTCATGAAATGAAAACTACGCTACTTAAAGCTAATTTACGCTACTTGAAGCAGAAGGGATAAAGAAACCTCGCTAGCTATCCATAACAAAGACGAATTTCACCATCAATGAAAGATCTTTTGTTATGAAAGTTTTCACAACAATCTCTTACAAAAGTTTTCAAAGGAAAACTTTCCTTCTCCAAACTATGCTAAGCTATCAAACTATCTCTCTACTCTAATCTCTAGTCTGATCTACTCTCCAATTCTAATTCTAATCTAATGAGTACAAATGAGGGGGGATGCCCCTTTTATAGATAGCCCAGTCCAATGGACGGCTCAGATTACAATCAAATAAATGGCTAAGATTAAGCCACCTCAGCCCTAACCTTAAAAACTGCCAGAATGGGGAGTGGTACAATAAATGAATCACAAGATTCCCACTCACTCCCAAAATAGTAAAGGCAATTAATGCCCACAATCAATCCTCCAGAAGGTCATCATCTAGAAGTGCGTTTCCATTCTCCTTTTCCTTGGCTGCAAAATCAATGAACATGGTAAGCACAACCTCAACCTCCTGAACTGAGATAGGTGGAATATGATCGAGCTGAAACTCCAACACCGTGACTGACTATCCTTGCCGTGTGCAAGATTTTCTCCAAGCAGCTAAAGCATCCTGTGTACTCTGAATCAGGTTGGAGAAAGTCGAAATGTTTTCAAAGTCATCCTGCACAAAAGTCTTCACCTCTGAAAAGAAAGGCAACAACCTACTCTTCAATCCATCAATAGTCACCTCATCAGGATTCAGCCGTCTAGCAAAGATTGCCTCCAAGGTGTTCAGGACTCCATCAATGATGTTTGCCATAGCCTTCCTGACTCTAGCTGAATCCGCGTGAGCTGCATCAAAGAATCCCCGCCCTGTGACTACTGAAGAGTACCATCCAACAAAATTGTACCTATCACCCTCCTGAATAACTCCTCCATCAATCAACATCTGCAAAGGAGTATGCATCAATGCCTCCAGACGCTGAATAACTTTGCTCTGATAGACAGAAGCATCACCCCAGGCCTGATCAATTGTCTCCACTCATGCCATAATGCCGAAAGCTTGCTGGTAACCATGAGCAAGATCTTCCATGAATTTCTTTGTCTTGACATGAACACCTGTAACCCATTTGTCCGCCTCCTGTGCCATCTTCCTCAAATCTTCCAAACCACTAACTGATTCTCTAGATAACTCTGCTGGAAGCTCAAGTGCTGGAATCTCCTGCCCACAAGGATGAGACAAATGCTGCATGTGTCCTATCAACGTCTTATGCTCCTTCAATTTCTTATACTTTCCTTCAGTCCTGAGCAATCTGTCCTTAAGTGCTTGATAGGAGTTATCACACTCAATGATTTGTGCTCCTGTGGGGCGACCTAACTCCATGGTTGTGATCACATAATTTTCTGGCACTGCTTCATCTCGATCACAATCAACCCTCAGTACAGCTACGTGAAGGGTGCGAGAGCCATCCTCATTTGTTGAGATCTTCGAAAATTTCCTAGCTCTCTTCTTTGGTGGAGGCGCGCTGATCCGACTCAAAAATTCCTCCATTTCAACCGCTGGATCAGCCTCTTCACTGGGGCTCCTTCTCATTCTATCTCTAAGCCAATCAGGTACCACCTGCTGTATAACAAACGGCTGCTCCTCTCTTGCTTCCTCACGGACTTGTTCTGCTTCAATTTCATTCTGGCGAGGCTCATTGGCCTCTAATGGCTGAGTATCTCCTGAAACTGCATCATCCTCTAGAGCCGTCTCTAGCTCACGCTGGAAGTGTGTATCAGTAGCAGTCTCCTCATCTTCCTCCTGTTGATTATCTCTAGTAGGCGCATTAACACTTTGGCGAATTGATTCTCTCCGTGGTGGCTGATTTTCTTCATGTAACTCCTGCTCCTGATTCAATGCATTTCTCTGATCAACAAATAGTGAAACCTCCTGTATACTTGGAGAATGTGTCTCCAATGGCCTAGGTGACTCAACCACAACTCTTGGAGGCTCTGGCTGAATTGGCTCTGGCCGAACTGGATCCTTCCTTCGAGATTCTAGACCTCGAGTAATCTGTTTCTTCCTGCTGGTGGTGGGTGTCCTATGATCTCCCATCAAGTTGTAAGTCAAAGAAATTGACCTACTCTTCAGTCTGCTCACATGCCTTTCGACCCATGCTCTGGTGAAAGCCATAACTGGAATACAAAGCGTGTCCAAATCAGCAATCTCTGGCTCTGACCAATCTGGTGGTGGAAGTGGTGTGTCTCTCACTGCCTCATAATCTGGATGGAAAACGTTCATGTCCTCATCCACCTGGTCTGGCATTGGAATGATTTCACACTCCTTGATCATACTCAATGGTAGCCTCAAAAACATTCTTTTTCTAACCTCAGCCTCATCTGATGCACCAGCCCAGTAATCTTCAATATTTGCCTTGTGCTTGAATTGTTCTGACAATATCCATTTGATATTGTTGTGTGGGTCATAATGCTGTTTGTTGGTGTGATAAGAAAAATGAAAGAACTGAAGCTCATTTCAGCTTCTTTGGCTGCCTGAAGTGAAGGACACACCTCGTCTGAATTCCCCATGACAATCGGGAAGTCAATTCCTCCCTTCTTCTTTCTCTTCTGAATCTTATCATAGGCAACAAGTTGTCTAGATATCTCTAACATCAAGATTCTATTGGTTGGGTACTGAGGCAATCTATATGGATATGAAGAAAAACCTTGCAGCTTGATGTAAGAAAATTTCGGAAATTGAATGAACCAACACCCATACCTTTCTATGAACTCCTAAGCTTCCCTCGAGATCCTATGATGAGTCCGCTGCTGAAGTGACCTCGTTATATGCATGGTAAAGGCATCATTGACCCGCTTGTAATAGGAGGTGCTCATCAGGTGCAGCTGCGGACAGGCCTCATGGATTTTGAATTGATGGAAGCCACAACCAATTGGCTCCTTGTAAGATATTCCCCTATACTTCGTCATACGAGCCAACATGTAAATAATGTAGGAGCCCATGTAGAATGTCTTCGTTCTCCTCAGACTCAGGAGCTGCTCATGCAAGTTGTCACTAATCATCACAGCCCAGTTGATGTGCTCTTTCTCCTCCAACACGAGGTTTATGTAATAGAACATCCATGGCTCAAAAATAAATACTTGAGGGCAACCTCCAACTCTGCTAAGCATCATGATTAGGTCACAATACTCCTGCTTCAAATCATCTGATATAATTTGCTTCGGCAACTTTGTACGAGAGGGCTTGGGCTTGTTCATCCAGCGAGCATTGATCATGTCGGCACATCTCTCGAATGTTGAAGCATACATTCGTTCAGCACGCTCTCTCGTTTTGTAAATCCTCTTGTGCGCTGGGATTCCAAAAGCTTCGTCGACATCTGCAGGAGTGAGGTTGGCGAATACTTGACCATTTGGTGAAACAATAGACTTGTGATCAGGATCATAGCAATTGGCACACTCCATCATCAGCGCCGGGCATTGAACAGTTGGCGGGAAACCAACAGCTGCATACAATCCACTTCGAACAATGTTGTGCGAAGTGATTGAAGGACGATGACTGCCAACTCCCATCATTCGACTTTTAAAAGCCTCCATGTTGAAAGAGCCCAAATTTGTATCAGCCAGCTTGCTCAACTTTGAAGTGAATTTTGACTCTGGCAGGAAAGGCTTGCTCAGCTTCTTGCTAACAGCCTGCCTGGATGCAACATTATTGTCTCTGCCAGTTGCTCGTACTTCAGCCATCCTCAACTTCTCCTCTAACAACTTCGAACTTTCAACACTCAGCAAACTTCAAGCAAGCTTCAACAACTTCACAACTTAGATAAAATCGGCCAACTTTACTTTCAACAACTTCAGACTTCAAGTGCGAATTAACTTGAGCTTCAACACACAACAATTCTTCTTCTTCAAGTTGAATTTCTTCAATACTCAGCCACAAACTTTCCTTTGCAATCTCAACTTCAGAGTTGAAATCGAACTTGCCAGCACTTAGACTTTTCAAATTGCAGCCTTACAAGTCTTTTCTACTTCAAATTGAACTTCTTCAACAACTCTCAGCCTGCACTGCAATTTGCTATTCCAGAGCTCAAGTCGTACTCTTCAACTGATGGAGAAAAATGAATCAATTCTTAGCTCATATAGCTAAGTCGAATTCCAAGTTTAGCCAATTCATTAAATCTCCACTACTTCACAGCAGGAATTGGAATTTCCCTCCCTCTGGCAATTTCAACACTTGTCACCTGACATCCAGAATCTTGACCTTCTAGAATTTCTCAAGATTTATTTTGACTGGCGTACTTAGCATTTTTAAATTCATTTTGAAAACATTCACTTGAAATTCACTATTTAAGAAATTTAATTCACCAGCTGAAGCTCTGACTCTCAATTTTATTCATCTGTTGCTCTGAAGATTAGTCTTACGAAGAATTCGATCAAATTCATCTAGGCAATCCATTTCAATTTCATCCTTTGAAGCATTTTATTCTTGAAGACACATTTTATCTATTTTGCCTTAGAAAAATTTAAATTTCCCCTAGGAAAATTTCATAATTTCACGTGCCGATCAAAATCTTCATCTTGAAAGCCTTGGCGAAGTGCAGAGGACTTTAAAATCCATTCCTTGTCGAAAATCCTCAATACCCAGAAGAAAATTCCCCTCAAAACGTGTTGAATTCATGGGTCCACAATGAAGGGGTACACTTAATTTTTTGAATTTTAAGCCTTAGAAAAAACCATTTTTCATCAAATTTAATCCAGTTCTTCATCTCTGGGTGTATTTTCCTGTTCTGACTTTGAAAATTTTTATAATTCTCGCAAAGCTGGCATCCTCTAACTCATCCATTGCCAATTCATTCATGCCTCTGAAAATTTCACATCTTCTCCAGCTTGGGCGTATTTTTCCTAAGGAAGTGAAATTTTAAATATTAACACTTAGGAAAAATATCTTATCAATATCATCAATATTAGGCATCAAGGAGGAATTTTCCTTAGAAAATTTCCACTCATCCTCAGCCATGGCGCATCTTGCCTGTGGTGAGGAATTTTTATTAACACATTTTCAATGCCTAGCATATTTCCTCATTAAATTTTATCCCTAGCATGAACTTTGGGTGCATATAGCACATCATGGAGGATATTTTTACCTCAACGCCTAGCATATTTTCATTCATATTACCTTCACCTTGGCGCATTTAGCACTTAGTAGCCACGCCTTGGCAATTTTCATCACTTAACATCTTTTATTCTTTCTTGGACTTGGCGCATTTAGGCCATGGTGAAGGATTTTAACCATGTCTTAGGAATTTTCACCCATCTACACCTTGTTTAATATCAATGCCATGGTAATTCCTCTCCTCTTTATCTTGTCTTGGGCGCATTTTACACATAGAGAGGGATGGGCGCATTTTAGACATGTAGAAGGATCAACTTTTCAACGCCTTTGACTATATCTTGACCTTGCTTACACATGGGCACATTTAGCATGGTGAAGTGGATTTAGCCTTCAACGCCTTAACTCTTTTTTCCCTCCACTTTACTTTTACCTTGTCTTCATCTTGGGCTGGGCGCATTTTATGCATGGAGGAGGATGGGCGCATTTCTCATGTGGTGAAGGATGGGCGCATTTGGCATGTGTAGGGGGATGAACTTTTCAACGCCTTTAGACTTCTTCGTGCCTTAGAAACCTTTTGCATGCTTGATAATGAGGGCGCATTTAGCCTATGGAGGTGGATAAACCTTTAGACTTAGATAAATTTTCATTTCCCCCTTGTAGTGGGCGCATTTGGCATGTGTAGGAGGACTTATCTCAACACTTAGAATTTTTCTAACACTTTCATCCTTGAAGAGGGCGCATTTGAGGTAGCCTGCAGGATAAGATTCATCACTTAGAATTTTCTTCACATCTCCAAGGCAAGTTGGGCACATTTTGGGGGGGGTGGGAGCAGGATGAACTCAATGCCTTAGAAGCTTTTTCCATCTCATGCTTGTGAAGTGGGCGCATTTGAGGGGGTCAAGTGGACGAACTTCCAGACTTAGAAAATTTTTCATCTCATGCTTGTGCCTTACTATATTTAGTAAGTTCTTTGATTTTCCTTCCTTTGGAGCTCAGATTGATTTGAAATTTTAACCACAGGATCCTCATGACCTACTTAGCTTGTTCACATTGCAATCTCGAGCTGACCTACTATTTTTAGCCAGTTTCTGAAGGTGGTTTACTATTTATGGCAACTGCCTATTTTTGAGACCTCCACAACTCCGTTTGACTTGAAATTTGAATGATGTGATCCTCATCGGGTGACTTGCCCGTTCACAATGGCGCCTGCTGTTGATTTACTATTTTTAGCCAGTTTTTGGAATGCCTTACTATAAATAGTAAGTGCTTCGATTGTCTTCAAATTTTACCAGTGGATAGCTTGAAAGATGCTGATCGTGGTGGGATACATCGGTTTTCGAAAATTTTGGCATTTTACCCCTCATTTTGGGTCCCGAAGCTGGAAACCCTAATTTGACTTGCATGTATATCAAATGACCTCCGTTTGACCTCATTTCTGTTGCACTTCGCCTTGTTTGTGGTTTTGATGTGCTGGGCAGCTGCGGGAACGGACCTGCTAAAAATAGTAAGTCTTTGAAAAATAGTCATCTCGCTTTGCATGTCACACCACTGCGAAGCCCTCGAAAAACCCATAAGGAATCACTCGACATGCGCTGAAAATCCCAACATGCAAACCCTAAAAATAGCTTCTGAAGGCTGAACTCTGAAAGTGATCATCTCATTTTGCATGTTATATCGTCGCGAAGGTTTCAGAAAACCTAGAAAGAATCTCCAGACATGCATTGAAAAGCTTCGCATATAAACCCTAAAATCTGCTTTGGAAGCTGAACGTGCTAAAAATAGACAGTTGTCCGTTTCAGTTCAAAATTTGCAGGCGAGCAGCTTGACACGTTCTGGATGCAGCGTGATGATCGAAACTTCAAAAATCCTGAGAGAAAATTCCCTGAATTGCACACTTACTAAAAATAGTAAGTTTCCAGAATTCGATGAAATTTAGCTAGGACCCTGCTGGAAGCATACTGACAACCATGTTAGTCTCAGATTTCAATTTATTCACTTCATTTGACTTTAGATTGTCCAGAGAAATAAAAACCCTAATTCCACAAACTTGGCCAAAATTTCATGTTTAAGCTCACAGACGGGCACATCCCCGGAAAGCGGACAGCAGAAAAAGACAGAAAGAGAGAGAGAGAGAGACAAAACCAAAGCCAAAAGACCAGAATGGAGCGAAAATTAGGGGGTACCCATTTTGAATGGGGCGATGTGTGAAAAGGTCACAACACTTTGTAATATTTTCTTTCATCTCATTCATTTCCCTAGCCATAGGATTACCGTTTGGAGGCATCTTGCTCTCTTTCTCACTTCACACTTTCCCTTTTTACAGACCTACCTATGCTTTGATACCAATTTGATGTAGAGCAGGGGTGGATGATCACAAACCAACTCAAAACTAACTCAACAAATCAAACTCTTCAAACTTGGAACCCTAATTTGGTGGGTTTTCTCTACCACTCTTCAATTCCCCTTGTAGCACTTCAAACAGGGGTTTTCCCACATAATTTCCTAACCAGAACCAAAACACAAAATCTGATCACTATTCAAGATACCCTTTAATCCATTTGAAAACATATCAAGTTTGCAAATATGGTTACTTTGGAACAAACCCTTCTAAATTTGGCTGCTACGCTGCAAATTAGGCCTAATTAGGCTCATTCAACTAGGTCTCAATAGGGTTTTTCACATTCTAGCGTTCAAAACTTCATGCCAATGGCTCAGACCCACCATATGATGTCTATCTAACCTTTTCCAAGCAAATTCAACCACTACCTAAGAGTTTCTCTTCAAACCCTAACTCCTATACATCTTATTTGCCTAAAACATGAGGGTTTCTGCCCAAGGCATCAACAAATGTGCACCTATCTTTATCCCTTGCTCCTGCAAACATCTAGGACACAAAACCTAACATATCTACACCCATTCCACCGATTATTAGACCTTTTCACTGGTGGAGTGGGTCAAAAACTTGTTTTGTTCAATCAAACCCTCTTTAACTAGGGTTTCTGGCTATTTGTGGAAAAATTGTTCTAATTCTCTCCTAATTGTTCTAACCCTCTTTAACAACTTTTCATAAACGGACCCCACATGACTCAAACTAACCAAAAACATGAGGAATGGTCTTAAGAGACCTTATTACAACCAAAATTGACTAATCCACACAAAAGACTAACACTTTGCAACTTTTTAATATTAAGACCTATGGTGCCCCACAACCCCCCCTCAAACAAAACTTCTCCAGGAGACAAGATGTTCATGTTATGAACCAGAAAACAAATATGCAAAAATCTGAATAAATCACACTTGGGGGTGGATTTGAAAAAATTGCTTGAACCAAATGAAAGAGCTCTTGAATACCTTCCAAATGCAACTTTAATCACCAAAATCAGAGAAACTAGTAGAAAGTTGTGAGCTCGAAGGTCCAAAGGGGATATTTGACTTTAGTTGCTAATAACTTGTACTTGCAGCAAAATCTAAGAAAATGGTCTATACCACTGCGAAGCACACGAAACTAGCTTTCTGTTGATATCTCGTTTGTAGAATTTTGATATTCTGGCAGAAAGTTATGGCAAAATGAAAAAAGCCTCTGTTTTAAGGCCTAGGGGGACAGTTAGGTATTGATAAGGCTAAACTAGCACAATTTTGTGGCCCTTAGGATCACCCAAGTGACCTGGTGCTATATAGGCACAAAAGAAAGAGAGTCGCCACCAGATGAGCGACAATGGGACAACAAAATGGTGGTGGCATTGTTGCACTTGGCGCCAACGATAAGCGCTCACCACGAAAGATGTAATTGCTGGCTATAACCGGGGTCTCAACAGAAATTTCAACGGGCATCTATAGAAATTAAACTGGCAGTGAAGACTTCAGTGCCGATGGCAGGTCAACAGTTGGTGGTCAATAAAGATATGAAGCAGTCGACAAACGTACCTTGCAAAGTCTACAATATGGTTCCTTACAAATGCCTCTATAGAAAATTTAAAATCGTAGAAATTTAATTTAAATCCAACAAATATAATATGGTCGATAAAATTCATTTCGCCCAAATAAAATTTTATAGCCCAAATATTTTAAAATCCACATAACATAAAAAAATAAATCATACTGTACTCAAAGGGCGTACGACTGTATTTCAATACAATTATTTTTTTATTCTGCGAAAATAAATTGTACCGTACTTAGAGGGCCTACGACCTACTTGGGTAATTTTTTTTTTTTGCCTCACAAACAATTGATGCTGAATATAGGTGTATTTTATATCAATCTTTGTCTCTCAAGCCTTTTGAAGACAATGGCGAGGTCAGATTGGGCTGAAAACGTACCAGAAACTTTGCTACCTCCAAATTTTCAATTTTTGCAAACCCTCATAACTTCGGCAAAAAATGTCAGATTTAGGCGAAAAAAAAGTCAATCATGACTTTTTCAGCTGCCTTGAACTTGAATTTGAGCTTAGATTTCCTCTAACATGAGCCAAAAGTGATTTTCCTTGAAAACCCACATGTAGAGAAACCCTCAAATCTAGTATTTTTTCAAGTTTTTCTGATTCCCAGGTTCACCATATGGTGCAAGGGAAGAGCATACTCAACCTTACTAAAAATAACCTAGATCTCTCATTAACAATAGCTCAACCCTCAAATCTAAGAAGGGTTTTCCAAGGCTTGGCTTTGATACCATGTAAGAATTGAAGATTAGCTCAATACCCAAAACCACCTACAAAAACAATGAAAACCTTCTTCAAGAGAGTATGCAAGAATATAGGCTTTCTTACATAGGCAAGGTGAAGAATAAGATTGAACATGATTATGACATGTGTCTTAATCCTATGACATGTAAGAACTAACAAACTAACTACCGAGGAATCATGCATAAAGCTAGATAAGATAAGTTCTAGGAAAGCCAACTAAGACTTCTAGAAAAAATCTTATATCCTAAGTAAACTTAACATGTGAATAAGTCCCCTAAGTCCCTAATAAGATAAATTACTAGGTACAAGACATATATTCACACCAACAAGATGTACTTATGGTAAATATCATATGTGATGGATTGATCGTTGGAAGGAGATGACGAGGAGCATAGAAAGAGTACTTGAAGGGAGGGAGTTTGTTGAGATCTAGAAGGATCACATAAAGAGTATCAATTAGAGAAATGAATAGGGGTGTTAGATCTAGAAAGGGCCCCAACTTCTTGATTAAGATTAAGTTCTAGGGGGCGAGAAGCTTCAGCTAGTGCAACAAGAGATTTGAATTGAAGTTTTATATTGGAGGCTAGAAATGGATCCTTTTCATGAAGTGAAATGGGTTGAGAGAAATTTGTAGAGGGGTTGTGCTCCATCTTAATGTTTTACATGGAAGTTTTCTTGCTTTTTCTTCATTCATAGACTTGAAGCTTAGAAATATAGAAGACCTTTCACTTTGCTTTGAAATATTGAATGCCAATGCTTATTCTTAAATTCATTGTAGCAGAAAACTTAGGACTTATAGATTGTGGTAGGTAGGGGAATGATTGGAAGAATTTATAACTTTTCCACAAACTATTGCCACAACAAACTTAAAGTTAAGGAAATAGTTAAAATTTTCTTATTGAAAAGGTGTCTTGCAATTTAAAAATTTGATGTATTAGGGAAATAGATAGAGGGCACACAATTACTTTTGAGTGGGATTGAGCACAACTTGGTCGGTTGCATGGTGTTGCCCTATTCTTCCTATTGCGAATGTATACCTCATCATGCCCCTCAAGCTATCATTCCATGCTTGAATTTTTATAAAGACTTGCTATGGGGTGAAGTAAATAATACAAAATTCCTATGTTGAGTATAGTGTTGCCGCCTTTAGGAGTGACCATTTGTAATTGTTCGAGAGAAGAGAATAAATTTAGTGTGTTGGATTTAATTTTGAGCTGTTGGCAAAGATGAATGAGGAGAGTGATGTCATGCAAATGTTGAAAAAGAGCCTGCAATGCATATTGTTTGATGTTTATGCCATCTAGATGGTTGCTTGAAGAGGAATATTAATGGGCAAGTGCTAGTAGGGAAGATATATGTAAATGGGAAAGAGGACGTCTAAGAGTCAGTGGGGTGCATGGAAAAGAGGGTGGTGAGAGAAGGGTAAGGGAATTTGCAAGGGGTTGGGTATACAAGAGAGGATGTCAAGCGTGTTGTGAGGGGAGAAATAAGGGGCCAAGAAATCATCTAATTTAATATACACAAATGGAGGTTGATAGGGTTGACCACATAGGGCTAAAATGATGTGGTAGAAGGTGGGAGAGAGGAGGGGGATGTGTTTGGTAGAGTGGCTAGGAAAAGAGGGTTGGTGAGGGTTAGTTTCAAGGGAGGAGATGGGGCTTATAAAGGATACAAATATTTCAAATTTCAAAATTTATTGATTTTAGTAAGAATGTGTGTTCAAATTGGTGCAATAACAGTCACTTTAATGCCAGCTTTGTACCTTTCCTTTGTGGAGTAGACTAGTAGCATGTTTGGCTAGGATATCTTTGGCATTTTGTTTACTCCACTAAAGGTAATTCAATACGCTATAGAAGTAAACTAGAAACACAATATCATTGAGTATGTAAAAGCATTCACAGAACAGATGTATATGAAGCATTGCAGTCTTTATTCATGTACTTGCAGTATTACACTATCATATCAACATACTCCTCCCGACTATGAACCATACAACAACATAAATAGTTAACCGCCATCAGTTGAGAGCACCAACCGTTGGCAACTGACAAGTACCGACTAATCCCAAGTGCTAACTAATCCCGAAAACATTATTTATTTATTCCATTTGCTAATTAACTATTTAGCGGATTACATCATCCCCCCCTCAGAAAAAGTCGTCTTCCCAAACGACAAATACAATATTGGGAGATCAATACATAAAATTTCAGTGGGAAGAGGGTTGAGAGGACGTCCCTGGTGGCTGGGGAACTGATGAAGTGGTAGCCGGAGTGGTCAGCTGTCGTAGTCGGTACACCTCCTCTGTACGCTGCTGAAGGTGACGAGAGGCCTTCAATTCCTTCTCTCGAGTGGTCTTGACCAGGTGCACTGCCTCCTTCAAGTTTTTATTGACCCTCTCCAATTCTTTGTCTTTTTCCGCCAACTAGCGGCCCATCTCCTCCTCAAGCGCTTTCATCCTCCTCTCCATACCCTGAATGCTTGTATCCTGAGCAATCACTTCCAGCTTCTCCTTCTCCAACAAGCGAGTGAGCTCTTGTAGTTGTTTCTCAAAGGATTCTGCCTTGGCCTGTATTTTACGGGAAAGGGTGATGGCTTGATCCACTTTCCTCGTCATTTTGTTTAGATGGATCTCATACTCTCGGTAGGCTAGAAATAATGTCTTGTATTTTGTCTCCATCTCAAATAACTGTGCCACTAGCTTGTCGTCTTTCCCATGCAAAACTGGCCTCTTCGGGAACCAAGCAGCCATCATTTTTGGTGTCTTCTTTGCCAACCAATCACCAGTAAATATCCTATCAAACTCTCTACCACTCCCTGAGTTCATGAACTGAATGATCTTTCGTGCCTCCTGCTCGGCTATGGGCGAGTAGTTCCGGGGTAGTGTCTTTGCAATGTCAGACACTTCTTTGATGACCAATGCAATAGGCTCAAGGCTATGAATGTACCTCTTGATTGTACCTATTGGGTCCTCTCAATCTGGCTTGGGGATTATCACAGCAATCCCCTCTGATGCATCATTATCATTGGATCCACCAGAATCTTCGACATTACCCACAGCTGTAGGTACGGCCATTTGTGATGTGGTATGAGGCTCCTCATCTGACACAATATGGATCACCTGTGCCATCTCTCCCCCCTCCACTGCTCGTTGCTCTACCACTGGCTGCGTATTCTCTACTGCCACCATCGGTTGAGTGCTCCCGGCTGGTGCAACATCTCTTCCCACCTCTGTCTCCATCAACCCTGGTGAGTGTATGGGGGAGATGTCCTCTCGAATAGGTGTTCCCATTTGCCGCGGCCATCCATCTACACCCTCTGTCTGAAGTGTCCCTCCTGGTGATATCGGTGCATCCGTCTCACCTATTATACCCTCCGGTGTTGTGTCCTCCGCCACCTCTAGTGGTGTCATCTCTCCTGTTGATGCAACTGCTTCAACTATGCCACCTTCCTCGACCTCCTCTTCTACCTCCTGTTCGGCTGGGGCTATCACTGGAGTATTAACATCTACTGAATAAACTCCGACTGGTGAAGCACTATCGGCAATGAAGACATTGCTAACTGCTCATACTCTTCACTATCGGCTTGTTTCCTCTTCCTCTTCACCGTCTTAGGTTCTTCTGTTGTGCTCCAAACATCCAAAGTCGTCCATCTGAAAATTGTAGGCCAAGAACTATCATAATCCCTTGCTCGCTGAAATTTTCCCAATTTCCCCTCTGGCACTTGATTGTAGACGGCATCCAAAAATAGGGCTATAAGTTGCTGGGTCATATAGAACGCCTTGTGTTTGCATTCTAAGAACTCTCTAATCCTTTCTGATAGGTATAGTGCCCAATTGTAAGCCTTTCCCCCACTCAGCCCGAACACATACTCAACCATCCAAGTTTCGATATCTGAGGCGCGGCTGGCGCCTGCCAGCTTGCATTTGATAAGATCCATAATGCACTTCCAATCACCATTCCCCAGCATATTTTTTCGTAACCCTCGAGCCCCTGCACTCCAAATTATTTCCTTTTCTTTGGTAGTGATATCAGACCTGCAAATTCTTTTAATAATCATCTCTTTTTGTTGCGCAGTCATTTTTGTAGTTGGCTTGGCGATCACCTGCCCAAACGCAGGTATGCCAAAGACTCTCCGGAAGTTCGAGGGATAAAAAGCCACCATAACTGGAAACCCTTTGTATTCAATTGTACTCCTGTGGCTGTGCTGATTGTAATTGGCCACAATATCTCTCAAATATTCTTCAAAATCCTTAGCATTAAAAAAAGGACACTGTGCTACCTTATCCATCTGTGTTGTCGCCAGTGCTCGCTTGATGGGATAGTCAGGTGTCGTCTCCTGCCACCATGTCTTGCACTCTATGCCTGTGAGACTCTCCCACGTCAGCGAATCTGCAATCACATTATCAGCGTTTCCCTTATCTGACTTGCCTCTAGTCACCTTGGATTTCAGTGTTATTTTCCTTGCTTTTGCACTCGTGTTGGCATCCATTTTTCTGCTCCTGTAAGGATGAAACTGTCGGAGAATAACTTTTCTGAATAGGTGAAAACCCTTAACAGCTTCCAGTACAACAGTTATTTGTTTCTGCTGAAGGCTCCAGCCGATGAATGGTATGAACTTCTCACTATGCCGTACGGATTTTTCCTAAACACAATGTACGGCCTTCTTCCTAGCTCGTACGACCTCTGCTCTAGCCAAGAGTACGACGACTTCTGCAACTCGTACGGTCTCCTCCTGGTGATAGCGTACGACCTCTTCTTTAATGCGTACGGCCACTTCTCTGGGATAACGTACGACCTCCTTTCTCTTCAAGCGTACGGCCTTGGTAGTCTTCTGTTGATGGCGTACTTGCTCTTGTACGACCACCTTCCTCTTCAGGCGTATGACCCTCCTCTGTATTGAATTCGCCTTCTCCCTGGTATTAAATTGTACGGCCTTCACTTTCGTCTGATTTCGCTCCATTCAGGCATTCTTCCTTCATTCCCTTCCACCACTGTTCATCTATATTTCTTCCTTCCTCCATTCCTTCCATTCCATTCCATTCCTTTGATCCATTCCTCACCCCTTCCTTCCATTTCTTTATTTTCCTTCCACCCCGTTTATCTTTATGTCCTTTTCCTTTATTTTTCTCTCTTCAATTCTTTTCAATTTCCACTCCATATTTCTTTTATTTCTGTATTCTCTCTCCTCTCTCCTCCATTTGCCTTGTTTTTCTTCATTTATTTTTCTACCCTCCATTTTTTATGACTTTTAGCTTTTTTCTCTTCTATCTTTAATTTTTTCAATTTTTGCTTATTTTCTCTCTCATCTCCTCTCTCTTCGTGTTCAGATGTTCTTTTTATTCCCTGTACTCCATCCGTTTTAACCTTCAATTCAGACGCATAGTACCATTTGCACGTATGGGGGGGGCACTTATAACATTCTTCTTCACAACATGATCCTATATATTGTATATCAAACCTTTTATCAAGCAATGGAGAAGGGCCAATACCTTTGAAGCTGTCGTCGTTATATCATCTGTCGTACTTCTGGTACCACGTAACCTCTTCGCCTTATATAGTTGGTGGCCCCGGCTGGGTTAGGTATTATTTTCCAAAGCCCATCTTGTATCACTAACCTTGGCACTTTCCTCTGTTCTCGTCTCGACTGCTTAATTACATCTTCAGTGTACCCGTCTACACTTGAAATGAACATATCTTCTGTCATTATTACTGTCTTTAAACAAAGAGCTGTTCATTCAAAGTAGGCTTCCCATTGCTCATCGTTCCAATCATTTGCTTCATCATCAGCATCCTCAAGTTGACACATACTTCATTCATGGGCGAGTTGTTCCTCCTCTTTCTGCGCCTCACTGTCTAATCCTTTCACCAGGTATCCTTGCCTGAGACCTTCATACAGAGCTATGTAACACCAATGTCCACCCATTCTCCGCCATAGTGCTGGTGTCCCGAATACCACATTGGTCAGGTGCCTGTGCATCCGGGGTACATCAATACCTTCTACCTTCTTTTGCACCAGTCTCTCTTCGATGATTTGATCCACGCCTGACTCCATCCAAACTCCTTCGGCTGCATAGCTAGGGCCTCCCGGACCCCAGTCATATTCTTGCGAATCCTCTTTTTGCACAGCCCAGTCTTCTTTAGTAAATAGCCCAACATATTGATGGCAATAGCGTTCTCCTTTCTTTCTTGATACTGCTTCAACTTGGAACCATTGATCACTTCTGGTAGGAGTGACCCATCTAAATTCTCCAGTTTTATAGAACCATTGTCATGGACTTCCCGAACTCGGAACGGTCCTAACCAACGAACTTTGAATTTCCCCGGCTTAATCACGTTGTGGCCATTATATTTCAGAACTAACTGTCCTGGCCGGAAATTCATTCGCCGGAGGTGCTTATCATGCCAATACTTCCTTCGCCGCTGCATGTTCTCCGTCGCCCATTGTGCCATTATCCTTCGCTCATCCAATTGATTAAGTTGGTATAATCTTTCTTTTAGACTTTCAGTATCACCCAGCCGATTTTCCACGACTATCCTTAAGCTAGGTACCATGTACTCCATCCGCATCACTGCTTCCTAACCGTACATTAATTGGAAGGGCGTGTGGCCCGTCGTTACCTTATACGTCGTACGGTATGCCCATAGGACGGCTGGTAACCTCTCTTCCCAGTCAGCTTCTTCCACGCTACATGACTTGTGAATAATCAATACGCCAGCTATAAATTATATCTGCCAGCGTTCATGGACTTCCGTGGTAGAATATACCGAGCCGGTGTATTGCATTTTCACGAGCGGGATTTAGCCAGAAGTTTGATCATATTTGCCTCTGACTCCCAAGCTCCAGAACTAACCAAGCGTGATGAGATGTCTCTCAGAATTCAATTAGCATGTGCTGCAGCCTTTAAGTATAAGAAATTCTCATCGTTAAATAAAGCCAGTACTTTATTTGTCGACTCTGCCTGGCCATTAGCTCGCGGGTAGTACGGACTTGATAGATTGTGAAAGATCCGGAACTCCGTCGTCATCAACCTGATCACATGATTAACAAAATGCCCTCCACGATCACTCGTGATCTGAATGGGAATGTCGTACCATGTCACTATTTTCTCATAGATAAATCTTGTCGTACTCTACATTGTGTTGTTTGGCAATGCTCTAGCTTCGGCCCACTTCGTCAGATATTCAATAACAACCACAATGTATCGGCATCGATACAACTGACTCACCTTCAATGGTCCAATGAAATCCAATCCCCATCGTTTGAACAACTCCTGTGGTTGAGAGGGATGCAGCGGCATGAAGTCCCACTTCAATGGTTTCCCGACCCTCTGGCAGGTGTTGCAGCCTAACACCCACTCTTTGGCATCAGTGTGCATCGTCGGCCACCATAGGCTTGCCAAAAGAATTTTTCTTGCTGTAGCATCTGGTCCCATATGACCGCCAACCAGACCTTCGTGTGCCTCTGTTAGTATGCCTGGCATCTCTTCTTCTATAACACATCTCTGAAGGATTTGATCAGGCCCCATCTTATAAAGCAAGCCATTTATCAACTGGAATGTCTTACTTTTCAAGACGAGCTTTCGCCTTTCTGCTAGTGGCATTTCTTTCGGGAATGTGGATGTGGACAAATATTCCCCAATCTTCTCATACCACGAGGGTAACACTGCAATCTGAAATAAGTGTGCATCCGGAAAATCTTCATTCACCCCTCCCTCGGCAGGTTCGCCCGACCGGATTCTGGACAACTGATCAACAATCACATGGCTCTTACCCGGTCGTACGATGATGGTAAATGTAAACTCTTGGAGTAGTAATAGCCACCTGCTTACTCGTCCTTGAATGATTGGCTTGTTCACTAAATACATTAAGGCTTGATGATCCACATAAAAGGTGAACGGCGTGGCTAGGAGATAGTGCCTAAACTTTTGTACGGAGTAAACCATTCCTAGTGCTTCATGCTCAGTCGTACTGTAATTCCGTTCAGCTCTTGAAAGTAACCGACTAGCAAAGAATACTAGATGGTCCAACCCATGTACTCCCACTTGTGCTAGTGTTGCTCCAATGGAAAAATTAGAGGCATCCACATGTACATGAAACTCCTTATCCCAGTCTGGGTACGTCAGTAGAGGTGAGCTGATCAACTGGTCCTTCAATTCGTTGAATGCCTTCTCCTGTTCTTCGGCCCATGTGAAGGGTTGTTCCTTCCTCATCAGTAGGTCAAGAGGATATGACACTTGCGCAAATTTTTTGATAAA
This sequence comes from Sequoia sempervirens, assembly GCA_007258455.2. Taxonomy (NCBI): domain Eukaryota; kingdom Viridiplantae; phylum Streptophyta; class Pinopsida; order Cupressales; family Cupressaceae; genus Sequoia; species Sequoia sempervirens. Next base: position 1,446,740 of record VDFB02373365.1, read on the forward strand.
TCTCCGATAATATCCCACATGCCCGAGGAAGGACTTCATGCCAGTGACGTTCTCTGGAGCCTCCATCTATACGATTACTCTCACCTTGTCAAGATTAGTTTTCAATCCAGCCTTACACACAATGTGTCCGAGCAACTTTCCTTGTGGCACCATAAATCTGCATTTCCTGGGATTCAATGCAAGGTGGGCTGCTCTACATCTTTCCATGAACTCGCCTAAGGCTTTCATATGTTTTTCTTTATCACTGTAAATTGACCAATCATCGAGGAAAGCTTTCAAATTACCTACAGACATTCTGTCAAAAATGTGGAGTATTATCCTTTGGAACGTGGCTGGCGCGTTGCACAACCCAAAAGGCATCCGGTTGTACGCGTACACCCCGTCCTCAACCACGAACGTAGTCTTCAATTTGTCTTCCTCCGCGATACTGATTTGGTTGTAGCCCAAAAAGCCATCCAGGAACGAGTACATTTCATGTCCGACAACTTCTTCGAGGATTGTGTCGGTGAAGGGAATAGGAAATGGGTCCTTGATGGTCACCGCATTTAGACTCCGAAAGTCAACACATATTCTAATTTGCTCCGTTTCTTTCTTCAAGGATGTGACGATCGGTGATACCCACTCACTGACCTCCACTTTGAAAATGATGCCCGCTTCCAACATCTTCTCAATCTCCTCTTGCACTTTAGCGGCATAATTTTTTTTCATTTTGTACGGTCTCTTTCATACGGGTTGGGCTCCCGGTACGAGAGGGATCCTGTGTACGCATAGCTCTGGTGGTACGCCTTTTAGATCTTTATATGTCTAGGCGAAGGCATCTTTATATTCCATGAAGATTTTGAATGCTGCCGCCTTTAGTACGGGGTCCCAATCATCACCCACAAGAATCTCCTTAGGTTTTTCTGGTTCCCCAAGGTTTACCTTCTTCAGCGTTGGCTCCTCGTACTTGATGATTTTGTCCTGTTCAAACTTGTGTGCTGGCGTCTCATCCAATTCTGCTGTACCTTCCTTATACTTACCGTACTCTGGAGGAAATGTTTCATTGGTCGAGCCTTTGTCTTCTTCCGCTTCCCCCTCCTTGACTTGTAGCATGTTGCAATCAGGGTGGAAGACTTCATAATCTTCCATTTGCCAGTGAAATAGTCCGTTCAACGAACTGGTCTTATCCTCCGAGCAACTCCCAATCTCCAGTACACCTTTCTCATTCGGCTCCATTAGTTTTCTTTCGTCATCAACATCTGATTCTTTTCCCGATTCGGATCCTGAAGACGCTAGATCTTCACTAACCGCCTGGTTCTTCAGATCAATAGTATACTTCTTCCCCTGACTCTCGGTTGAGAGCGTATTCTTCTTCCAGTTAAGGTTTGCCTTGGCAGCAATCAACCATCCCTGTCCCAGTAATGTGTCGTACACCTTTTTCTCCAGTGGGATGATGGCGAAATTTAGCAAAAACAGTTGCGTGCCGATCAAGACTTTTTGTGCCATTAGTGTACCAAGGGGTTTCATGCCATGCTGATCTGCTCCTACGAGGTGGAATGTCGGGGGCCATAGAGTCGGCTTACCCAAACACTTCCATGTTTCCTCTAGCAGTACGTTTACTCCCGAACCTCCGTCAACGATAGTGTAAGATAATTCATTCCCAAAATTTCCATCTCGAGGACGACTGGTTTCCTCCCGATACTTACTGCGAGTAGCATTGGGTCCGTGGTCTCGGCTAGTGGTTCTGGCATTCATTCTGGCGAACCCTTCTGAAGATTATTTTCAATAACATTTGTAAGTGCTACTCTCAGGTGAGGCATCGTTTGCAAAAGGTCAGTTACCTTGATTGGTACGGTTGTGTGAAGCACCTGCCGTACTATGTTCTTCTCTGACTCCGACTGCAGCAACGTACTGGTAGCTTTAGAATTTTTGCGTTCATTCACCATTGCCTCTTCTACTTTTGTCTTGGCTTCTTAGAGTCTTTCTTTCTCCATACGAGGGTCTGGATAATTGGCCTTCTTCGGCTGCGCCCTCGTGATTGCCAAGACTTCTTCGTCGGCTATCTCTAGCATATTGATACCTTTCTGCTTTGGACAGTCGGTGTCTTCATGATCACCCAGTCCACACCATTTGCATAACTTTGCCCCGGTGCCTTGGCCGCTCTGACAATCCCTCGCAAAGTGACCCCATTCATTACAGTTCCGACACTGGATCATGGGCCGTCCTTTGCTATCATACTGAATTTTGCTTCTGGGCGTATTATTTCTCCGATTGTTACGGTAGCCTCTAGGGGATGCATTGTTGCTCTACGGTTTTGGCGGTGTGGTCGGAGGGGTTGACTGTTCTCCTTGGGTGAAGAATACTTGCGAACCTCTTGCTTTTAAGTTGTACGGGCACTCCTTGACGGAGTGTCCCATAACTTGGCAGATGTTAGAATAATTTTTTCGGGCAGTTTGCCTTTGTATGACCTTCCGTCTTGCATTCAGTACACCATAATTCATTCGCCTCCTTGGAACCTTCCTTGTCGGCTTTCAGTTCTTTCATCATCCGCATCATGTCCGGACGAAGAGCTTGTACAGTTGTTGATTCATCTTCACTTTCCTCGGCACTCTCTTCGTCATCTTTCTTCTTCCCCTTCGAGGATGTCTTGTTCTCGCTTTCAATATCCATTGCCCGGTTATATGCTTCAGTGTACGAGGATGGCGGTACTACTTTCATTTTTCGCTGAAGCAAGGGAATCAACCCTTTAATAAACCATCGTTTCTTTAGGCCATTTGTCGGTTGTGCCTCAAGCTTTCCTATTAAATCTTTTAATTTCTGATTGTAGGTCTGCATGCCCTCGTGCTTTCCTTGTTTAGTATTGTATATCTTCGTGACAATCTCGCTATCGTCCCGTAGGAGTTTGAACTCCTCCTGGAAAGCTTGCTTCAATACCCTCCATGTAGCTCTCTATGCTTGGTCCAATTCAGAGTACCAATCAATGGCACTATCTCTGAGTGTCGTTGGAAATGCTTTCAGCCACTGGTCGGGATCATCTTGTCCACTGGCTATCCAGATAGTCTCACATGTCTTATAGTGCCCTACGGGATCTTCAGACCCATTCCCCATGAACTTCGCCAGCTTTTGTCGCTTCGGATGAGCCATCTTTCCCCGCTGTACTCCTTGTGTGTTGGACCCGATTAGACTGGTTTCCCCGCTACGTTCCCGTGCGTCACTTGCACTCTTGGCCACGTACAAGTCACTCCCACATCTTCCGTCAGCATCCTCGACACTGTGAGTCTCCTGGGGTTCCCTCTGGTACTCTCTCTGCCTTGGGGTACTAAGCTCAGATCTTCCACTCGTCAGTTGTTTGTTGTCGTCTGAGAGGGACAACTCCCGAAACCATCTGATGCTACTACTCAATTCATCTTCGTTCTCATAAGGATCATATCTTCGTACGTACGGAGTGCCGAAGGGTTCTCCGTCCTTTCCTTCTATCAAACTTTGGTGCGCTCGTCCAATGGATGTGTCTATTCTTGTCAAATTTTCATATGTTCTTTTAATGCTCTGATTTATTTCAATTAAATCCTCATCCAATTCCTTACCGGCTTGCTTCAGTCTTCTTCGCCGGTTTTCTTGTTCTTGCAGCCTGAGTGATTGCCGAACCTTTTCTTCCTGAGTCTCGTGCCCGTCAGGTACTCAATTCTTGTCTTTTTTTGGCCATACGGGCATTTAAAATATGTTCAGGCGATCATTGCTGACTACCGGATGTACGTCTCCGGCTCGTGTCTCGTTCTTCTTCTTCTTGTTTAGTTCGCTCTTCGTAGCGTTGCAGTATTTGCTGCCTTCGGCGTTCCCGATCCTCTTCTTCTCGGAGGTCTTGCAGAATAATGAAATGACGGGCCAGCAATCTGGGCATACGATTCAAGAGGTGATTCACCTCGTCGTTCACTTCCAATCTATTCCAGATAACTTCCTCAGGGATCTCCCGTATGTGGGATTCCCTACGTACGTGATCTCGTAAAGATATCTTCCACAGATTGACAAGATCTTTAGTCAATAGGTCTTCCCGTTCCTCAGTAGCATTTACAGGTTCTTCCGCCGGTTGACCCATTATGCTGCCATGACGAGTGATGCCCTAGTCTGCTCAGGCAACGGCGCCAAATGTTTACTCCACTAACGGTAATTCAATACGCTATAGAAGTAAACTAGAAACACAATATCATTGAGTATGTAAAAGCATTCACATAACAGATGTAGATGAAGCATTGCAGTCTTTATTCATGTACTTGCAGTATTACATTATCATATCAACATACTCCTACCGACTACGAACCATACAACAATATAAATAGTTAACCAGCGTCGGTTGAGAGCACCAACCGTCGACAACTGACAAGTACCAACTAATCCCGAGTGCTAACTAGTCCCGAAAACATTATTTATTTATTCCATTTGCTAATTAACTATTTAGTGGATTACACATTTCAATTCGCACCTCTAGAATGTGGATTAGAAACAGATAGCTATGCATAGTTAGATTGCTCTTCAAATTAGGAGGGGAAGCTCCCTCTTCGTTGATTATGCTTAAAAAGAAATACTAAACTATTGCCAATCTTTTTTTATTTCTCAGCTAAGAGCACAAGGTTATAAAACTCTTTGCATTGTAGCTGAGGTTTTCCCTTTTCTAGAACTTCAACTACAACTAGGCCTAAACTAAAGACGCTTCTAACAGCTCAAGTAAACCCAAAGCCTGAGAATTAGAAGTAAACAAGGAATGATTTGATTAACACAAAAGCTTAAATAAACTCGCTTCCAGAACACACCCAAAGACTCATTGTACTTATTAGATGTAAACCGGAATAAAGATTACGAAAGCAAAACATAAGACCAAGTACTGAAATAGATTGAGACAGTAGATCAGAGCAAGATAGGCATGAGATTTCGTTCCTCAATTTTATAACAATAAATACACTTCTGGGACAACAAATTGTAGCAAAAATAGGCTTACAATATGCGATCAAACCAGATTACATAGACAAAAGTTGAATAGACACTAAATATCAAACTTGTAGGAAAAATAGGCATAGTAATTTGTTATCACAACAACGGTTAAAAAGGAATGGGCAAGGCTGCCCTTATTTATACACAAACAAGGAGTAGGGAATTCTAAAATCTCCTTGTTTTTAACTACTAGACTTGCCAACATGCAAGCTTTATTTCTAAAACTAAACAAAAGATAACTAACAACTAACTATCTGCTAACATTAGTTAACTGAGAAAGCTCCAACTATACATTGATATTTCCAAAGAATAGATATGCATGAATGAGAACAGCAAGTTAAACTTGGAAAAGGCATCGAGTTAATTGCTGTTTTTAGTTCTATCCTTAGAAAACATTGCATGCTCCAACTGGTGGTTCACTCATTGATAACTTGGGAAAGCATATCCTCCAAAAAGCTATTAACTGCCTCTTCATCAGGAATACTGATACTATCCAGAACAACATACTGTTTTTCCAACATTTCTTCACCATCTGCTATCAAACTTAGCAATTCTTTTCTCTCTTCAGCTACTTTATCAAATTTTTCTGACATTGCAGGAACATGATTCATCTTGTAGGCAATAGGATCACCATTAAAACTGCCACGAACAAGGTTTTGAAACTCTATTTTCACTTCACCGAGATGAAAGTAAGTTGCATCTTCATGACGATATGAACAAGGGATCTGTGAGACAAATGTGCTTATGAACTTGAGGGCTTTTGTCTATATTTAGTCAATTCCATAGTTGTTCTTTCAGAGGCTTTTCCTTTGAAGAGGTGTTCTCTCCAAGCAAAAAGCTTCTTTTTATGCTCTTCTACAACAACTAAATCATAAGCTGTCCTCAATTCAGAAATGACAATCTCATCTCTCGGTTTCCTTTCCGCTATATTCTGCTCAAACTCTTGAATCCCTGAGCGAAGATCATGGGTGTTATACCTTAATTGGTACATCTTTGCAAGTACAAATCTGCCCCTAGTGATGAATTCTTCAATCCAATCTCTCATATGTTTTTCGTATATGACCAATTGACTCAATTGATGTTGATCTGCAGGTGACTCCAGAATTTGTGGAAGCAAGAAGGTGGCCCATGAAATACCATGAAGGAGATTGGAAATATATGCTGCAGTTGTCGAACCTTAGCCTTGAGGGCTGCCTTATCTTCTCCATTCTTGAGCACTTGTTCCTTCAGATCAATTGCAACCTCAAAGAGATTCACATCAATATGCCAGGTGCTTCTTCCGAGATTGGCCTTGATAACCTTGAAGTCATCAATTTCAACCTCATCAACGTTCTTATCCTCTGGAGGTGTGGCAAACTCAAGGATAGTCTTGCCTTATTCTTCTCTACATGAACTTGCTTCTTAAGTTTCTTCTCTGTTGTGTTTTGGTAGACGCTATCAAGTTCTGCAAAGTTAAGCTGATAAGAAGGCTTCCTCCTCTTCCTACCCAGCAAGTTCTCAAGCCAAGACGAGGAGTCTCTACTAACTTCTCTGGGAGGATCAATTCCAGCTCTAACAATTCTTGATGGATCAATAGGTGTTGAGACATTGCGAACTTGTGAATTGCCTTATGGATTTATATGAATAGGAGAAGGCCTCGACTACAATGGTAGAACAGGAGATGAAGGCACGACTTCAACTTGTGGTGCTGATTCAATTGGAACTTTTGGTGTATCTGTTAACTGTTCCTGCTAATTCACTTTTTCCTTAAGCTCTTCGTCATTCTGCTAATCTTTGTATCTTCTGGAGGATTGCTCATAGCTTTTGCTCTCGGTTTTGATTTAGAAGAAGGTAGAGATGACTGAACTATTGGTAGCTTTACAACTGGAATAGCTATCTTTCGTGTCCTTTTATTGCTCAAGAATATCCTGTTGTTCTTGAATAAATCGGCTTGTTCTTTCCTCAATTGAGGTACCCTCTTTGGCAAACCAATCAACTTATGAAAGTGACCGTTGCCTGACCTGAGCTCGAGCATACATGGGATCATCATTTGAAAGACCACCTACATCTTTTGATAAGAAATCAACCATCTGTTGAACAACTTGTGAAAGTGACCATTGCTTGACCTGATCTCGGGCATACATGGGATCATCATTTGAAAGACCACCTACATCTTTTGATAAGAAATCAACCATCTGCTGAAGGGTAAGTCTGTTGGAATTGCGCTTGCGCACTTAGAACCCATCTTCACAATTAGTCCAAAAATCTTCAACTATAGGCACATGTGCATGATTCTGACCAAGACAGGTTGCAAAGACACCACGAGGATCATATGAACGTCTCTCCTTGAAAAACTTGAGACCAAACTTTGACATTTCATCACTCATCAACTTAGCATCAACCATTGATCTACATCTGTATATGCTCATCTCAAACAGGAAACTAAATGCAGGCTTGCATCTGTTACACAAAAATATGTGTACTTTGTGTACTTGCCTTAGAAATTCCATGAACACGACCTCATCTGTTGGATATCTAGGTGGCATGACTGGATCACTCGAGAAGCCATATACTCTTATGTAGGAGAACGTGGGGAATTGGATAAACCAATCAACCCACTCTGCCATTGCTAATCTGGCATCTGCTGAAATTCTTATATGCAACTCATCGTCAAGATCTCGCACCGTATGCATCAAGAATAGATCATTCACCCACTTGTAACGTCGCTCAGATTCTGAAAACTCTAACTATGGGTAATGATCATACATATGCTGAACACCTAGAGTTCCAACGACATTCAAACCTCTAAACTTGCCTCGAAAGGCCATTAGATATACGAGGTAGGATATCATGTGGAATTCATGGGCCTTGAAGAACTTTGTCATCTGATGGTGGAGACAATCACTAATTAACGCTGGCCAATCATAGTGTTTTGTTCTATCAACAATCTAGGAAATGATGTAAAGCATCCAAGACTGAAATTTATTGGCCTTTGCTTGACCTATGATTCGGTTGAGCAAAGTAATCACGATTGCAAATTCCTTCTTGAACTCACCACGCCCAACATTCCTTGGCAAAGTATTCTACTTTTCTTTCAGCCACTTATGAGCCATTCTTTTCTGGCACTTGTCCTTTTGCACGTACCACACCTTTTCACATTGTTCAATAGATACGATTAAATTTTCTATCCATGGTGGTATTGCAAAACATTTCTTAATATCTTTCAGCCTGAGGTTGCAAATAATACACCCATTTGCTGATATGATTTCTCGTGAAGTTGGATTGTAATGCTTGACACAAGCAATTACGAATTCAAGGCATTGCACCGAGATGGGGATATTGCAATATTTCTTGCGCCTTCCAAAACATGCAAATCAAACACCAGAAGAACGTGATGCAAGTCGGTTTCGAATGTTCTTAGGTAATCATGGAGCAACACTGATTTGGTCCTAATTTCTATTGGAGAGTACTACATGTCGAAAAAATTGACTTTTGACTATAAACATGCCTATGTTTGGAGAAATTTTACACAAGATGCTAAAAATAGGTTGCTGATTTTTCTCCAAAAAGGCAGATTTTCTGAAAAAGCTGAGGTTTGAGTTTTGTAGACAATTTCGTCTTGAAGAGACCTAGATCTTTAGATTTTGAAAACGCTGATTTTTTCAAGATCATGCAAGATCTCCTAAAAAGTAGGGCCGAAAAACTAAGGTTTGGGTTTTGTAGATAATTTCGTTGTGAAGAGACCTAGATCCTCAGATTTTTCAAAATCTGAGGATTTCCCGAACATGCATGATTTCCTAAAAAATAGGGGCCAACATGCAAATTTTTAAAATTTTCCAATCTACAAGAGGAGTGAAAAACAAGTAGACCCAGATCAATGAAACTTGAAAATTTTGACCACCTATTTTTGAAACGTGATGCCCTAGATAATCAAACCATGCAAAAGCATGCTTCTATGCTTCCTAATTTCGAATCCATGAAGAACACTAAAAAAGCTCTCAGTTTGAGTCTCCAAATGTTGATGAGATGAAAATTTTATGTTTCTTCCTCTGAAAGCCAACCTATAAATTATGAAAAGGAAATGCTAAATTCTTTCTTAAATAGGGTTTGGCGATAAAAAGCACTTTCATGCAAAACCCTAAAATTTTGGAGCCTTTCATGCAAAAATATATGACTTCGTTTGCATCAAAACAAAGAATTCCTCTTTTATAGGGCGGAAAAAGCATGCACGTGAGGATGTTTTCAAAAAAATTCTAAGGCAAGATGACTTGGGCCCCCTCCTTGAAAAAAGGCGCCTGGCTTTGCCAGAGATAGAAATTTTTTCATGATTTTCAATTTTTTGCTTTTCGTGTTTCCACTAGAGCCTACTTCTATCTTTGATGACCCAACAAACTAGCACTGTCAACTGGTAATCTTTGTTTGGCCATGGCAATCTCATCTTTGACCAGTGTTGAAGTGATCCTCAACTTTGTTTCAACATCTAATTGTGATTGTATACCCTGGAAACTGCTGACGGAGGCTGAGTTGCAGAAAACATGGACGAGGTGAAAAATGTTCTTTGTGTTGGGATGTAAGGCACCCTCCTTGAAAAAAGGCACTTAGGTTTTCCAGACAATTTATTTTTTGGGATTTTCAATTTTTTTTGTTTTTCGTGTCTCCAAAATCCGATACTCCCTGCTTGGGCATCAGTTTTCACCAATCTGTGAACAACTGATATTGAAAGTCAGTCAATTTGGTAAGTTAGTTTTGCTGCTTCTGGATTCGATTGTGTTCCAAGTTTTTCATCAACGTTTCAGATCACACTCCGTGATCCATCATCAGGATAGAGAGTTGAAGAGGATGAGAAAATATTTTCTCATCCTCTTCAACTCTCTATCCTGATGATGGATCATGGAGTGTGATCTGAAACGTTGATGAAAAACTTGGAACACAATCGAATCCAGAAGCAGCAAAACTAATTTCATATGGATTGTGGAAATCTAATTGCATTGACAATCTAGTAAGCCTGATCAAATCTGAGAAGAATGATACCTCATGCCAGCCTCTGTTACTATATCTGATTGATTTTCTGAGATCAGAACCAGGCTAATGGAGGAGATTTTGACAAATTTTGAATGATCGAAAAATATTCTAAGGCACAAGAACCTAGGTGCCTTAATTGAAATAAGGCGCCTGGCTTTGCTAGAGATAGAATATTTTCACGTTTTTCAACTTTTCTTTGATTTTCTTTGTTTTGTGTGAAATGCCTCCGTTTGATCTGCAATTCCCATTGTCCGACAGATCTTGTGAATTGGATGATGAATTCATTGAAGAGCCTAAACATATCTGATGATGACCTCTAGCTTTTCAAACCCTAAAAATTGCTTTTGAATGCTTTGTACGCAACTGGAACCGGGTTGACGGAGGAGATTGCACATTTTCCGAAAAATGAGTAAAATTTTCCAAGGCATGAAACCCTAGGCGCCTTCCTTGAAATAAGGCACTTGGCTTTGCCAAACTTAGTTTATTTTTTTAGATTTTCAACTTTCCTCGTTCTTCGTTCACCACCTTTGCTAATTGTATTGGCCACCTATGCTGACTATGTTGACCGTCATTAGAAGTTGAAAATTGGCCAAGGCATTGAAAACCAAGCCGCCCTCTTTGAAAAAAGGCGCCCAACTTTTCCAGTGTTAGAATATTTTTCACATATTTCACTATTTTTAGAGTTCCCTCCTTTCACCGTTTCTCGTGCATCTTTCACCATTGATTGATCTATGCAGCATTTGAGACTTTGAATCTGACACTTGGCAGTTGACCATCCTCCATTGATGACCTCGAAGGTCCTATTTTATCTTCTGAAAAAGAAAAGAAAAATAGACCCATCAAAGAAAAACTGATCTTTTGACGATTCTGACTGGACCAGCCTAATTGGGATGTATTTTCAACCAATCAAAGTCAGTTTGAGCCTTGGAAACAAAGATTCTATTTTTAGAAAATTTTGCAAGTATCCGTTTGATAACAAACCCAAAAAACCCTAAATCACGTCTATTTTTTAGAATTTCTAAAAATAAAAAAATTTCTCTTTTTCTTTAAATTTTACTTTTGACGATAATTTTTACAAGACTTTGACCATTTTTACCAAAATGCCTTAATGAAGCAAAAATTTTAATTTTGGGCATTACGGATATCAATGACCCAATTACAATTACACAGTCGATGCCAAATCTAGATGTTTTTGAAAGGCTGTAGTTGAGCTAATATTGTAGAAGAGACCAATGAATACTTGACTCAGATTGAGCTGGGTCTATGGATAGACCACTTTGTATTAACTACATGACTAGCTGTGAAGCTCCTTCTAGGAAGAGATAATTAAGTTGGTGTTGAAATGTTGAATTGACTTGTAGACAGGCCAAAATTTCAGCCATGCTGTTGTATTTTTTGGGGAAGCTCCATTGAAATTGATTTTGAACTAGTTTGTATGTGGATAAGTTTATTTGAAGGATGAATTGTAAGCCAGAAAATTTCAGTTCCAAACAATTCTAGAGTCACCATAGACATGATACGATTTCTTCTTTCTGCTATCCTATATTGTGCAACATAACTCACATGTCCTCAAAATAGCTTTTTTCTGTAATTCCTGATACAGATTGTTCCATCTGGATACCTACAGACAATGGCAAAATACAAACCAGGACTCATTATTAATTTATTATAGATACCTGCATACAAGCTAAATATTATGAAACTTAAAAATTATGGGTTGCATATGATAGAACCGTGAGATGCCTAACCATCTCTGATGAAGTGTGTGATGTTTGCCATGTAAAGACATTGCACATTTGGTAGTCAAACTAAATCATCCAGCACAGAAACGTATATGTAAGGATTCCCTACTTAGTGTTGTAATATCTTCCTGTATATATTTGAGCATTTTATTTTATATTAGATATTTTTTTTATATCTCTCCTCTTTACTACTGTGCTATGTTTTTCAATTTTTTTTGCTCGTCATCATAACATTTTCTGTGGAAAGATGAAACATGTCCAAATGGATTGTGTTACTGGGGTTCAGGATACTGCCTCAGTTTTTTCTCCACTGCTTGTTTTACTCAAAATTACATCATACTTACCTTCAAAATCAAGCTGCTCACAAAAAGGATTGTTCAAAATCCTTTGATCCTCAGCAATTTCTACAAACCTTGATATTGATTCTGCAGCCTGCTAAATATTGACCTCAGGATGTGTGCCAGAAAAAGACCAAGCTAGCTGCATACACCTTGTGAGGGCACACATGATCTGCAAATGTCAGCAGTAGTCTATTGTGACATCATGGTGATATCTGGAATCCCTGCTGACATCATAACAATACCTACACTCAAGCTTTTACAAAGATCATTGGTTTTCTCAAAACATTGTGTTGATCAACCTTGAAAGATCAACCTTGAAAAGATGTCATGTATTATACAAGTATCATCTTCTTAGCATAGCAACATACTATGTAATCTTTTATTAATAATTGTTCCTTTTTCTGGAAACTTTTGAACTAGACTAGATTTCACTATCTGCTTTTAGGTCTTTGGACAGGTCAGCATGACCTACATTCTTCAATTTAACCCAGAGGATAATTTTAGGGCAGCTGGAAAAACAAAAGCACCTAGGAGAGTATCAAATACTTTTAAAACTTCCATATAGTTCCTTGAAGACAGAAGCAAGTAGAAAAACATGAGATACTTATCAACCTTTCATATAGATTTTGAAAAACCATGACCTTTACGAATCTGAGCAGTGAAGAAAATTAAATTTAGTAGTTAAAAATCTTTAGTGTAATAATGAAATACTTGAAAGCTTGATCACAACATCTATGTCCTCCTTGTTAGGACATGATTGCTACCTGGTCCCTAGTGGCTTCAAAAAGAGGGAAATAGTTTGTTTGTGGAATTATGAATAAATGAGCTTTCTTTCCAGACTGTCCTGTAGGACAAATATTTTAGAACTTCTGAAATGATACATATGACATTACTGTCACAAAGAGGCAATTTGAGATCATGTTTGTATTCTGTTTTGAGCATTACTGTTCATGCTTTGTGGTGCCATTCTTTTGTGTCTCTTCATGGTATATTTTTTTTGGGTGGAAAGGGTTAATTTACTTGTTTGAAGAAATGTTAAATGGGTATAATAGTGTAACATTGTCCATTTTGAGGGATAGTAATGATGAACAAGATTTAGTCAGTAGAAATCAAAACCTTTTTATGCAGACTATGCAAGAAAGGGATGTCAAGAATCAGTTTCCATCAAGATAATTTAATACAAAGTGAAAGTTTAACCAATAAGCCTTCTCTAAATTATTCTTTCTCTGGACTTTGAAACATGTGAGAAAAATATTATTCTTGTATGCAAAGAATCGTTGAAGTATTAAAGTTCACAACTTACTTGTTGGATGGTTTGTGTCTTTTGCCAAACATGCTAAGATTGATATATCTGTTTTCTTGTACATGGCATGGAGACATGTCCCCCTCCTCTGAAACCCATCCTTGCTCCCATAGCTGTCCCAAAGACAGCAAGATGTCAGGGACCATTCCCTGTCTCTGGGATTCCCAGGAACATTCCTGGGATTCTTCACAGAGGCAAGATGACCAGTGATGTCCATATGTCACTGATGTAAATTTTTTCTTTTCAATTGAAAAAAAAAACACTTTGTAATTGTCAAGGCCTTCTGGATGGTTTTCTCAATCTAAATAAATTGTCTAAGTAGTTCTGATTTTTGTGATGAGTAAAAAGGAGTTGGAATTCTTATCCCTCCAGTTCTTTCAAGCAAATGTTTGTCAGGGCATAGGCAACTAACTCTACAAAAGAGGCTGAGGCAGTGATGGCTGTTGCAGGGAAACAAAAGTTTGATCAAGGTTCCAGATCTAAAAGTCCTTCCATGTAGAGGCTGGATGAAAATCCTATTGTCTGTCTGTTTGGATTAAAGTTTAGTACTATATTTTTTTATACTTAAACTTCTATTGAAAACTCTGAACAATGAAATTAGAAATTTGTATTTTAATTTTGTATTGCTGCCATGCTGCTTTCAGCTTTGTCAATTACATTTTGATTTAATTTTAATGTCGAATTTGATGTATATATGAATTTTCAAACTTAAATTTTGATGTCATGAAATATATATATATATACTGCCATACCCGAAAAATGCCCCTCTGGACTGCCCTCCCCAAAACTTGTACTGCTACCCCTGCCATCCCTGTCCCCAAAATGCCATGGAGCATAGGTTTCCTTGGCTTTCTATAATTTAAAAATTGATATGCATGGACTTGGGAATATAGAATACTATAGGTTTTGTATCTTCATGCATGAGATTAGAATAGGCTACATGGTTTGCGTTGTTTGACATCTCTGTATTTAACTCTATATGTGTTTGTTTTTGATGATTTAACATTCATATTCCTGGTTTGGTTTCTCATGGCTACAGGTTTTCATGTGGATGACTCAGAGGTCACTTTAAATGTTTTCTTGGGAAAGCAATTTACTGGTGGTGAACTTTTTTTCCGTGGTGTACGTTGTGATAAACATGTCAATGATGAAATTAACACAGAGGTGAGAGTTAAGGGAAACATCTTAAATAGGACAGTTTGTCTTAAGCTCCCTTTTCTAAGATGTCATGTTTTCACTATTACCAAGTCATGTGTTCTCTGATTGTGGTATAAGAACTTGATATCGCAATAGGCTCTATGTAGAGGTCTTCCACATGGATTGGTTTTCTCAGATCTTGGTAACTGTAGATGTTGCTTGGAGGAGCCTTTAGACCTATCTGATCAATGACTTAGGATGTGATATAAAATAAACTAAAATTTATTAGCATCTTCAACATCCAAGAAAAATGAAGGTAGTTAAAGGTCTTCAGATAATCAAAAGTAGGTCGAGAAGACTCAAAAAGCACATTCAATTACAATACAGAAGTATTGAGGTTAACAAATCCCTAGATTATGAAAGGCAATTGAACACAAGTTACACAACACTAAAGAAATGTAAATATGATATGACAGGTAAACTCAAAGCATTTAAACCCTGAACCATAGGAGCAAGTCAAGTGCAAAAAGACTTGTGTGGTTAGACCCCTCAAAGAAGCAAACCTGATGAAGATAAAAGTGGGATAACAGGCAATTGACAAATACCTAGACTATAACAGTGCTTTAGATACCTAATCTGGATGATATCCAGTACAACCATGTTCTAGTTCTTTGTTGTTTCTGTAGTCACTGTATAATTGAAAATCTTCATCTAATTATTTGAAGCTTCAACAGCTGAGGTGTCTCAATTATTGAAGTTGTCATTTCCTGTTTTGCAGGAAATTTTTGAGTATTCCCATAATCCGGGCTATGCTGTTTTGCATGCTGGTCGCCATCGTCATGGAGTAAAGGAAATTGCATCTGGTCATAGGACTAATTTGATTCTTTGGTGTAGAAGGTTAGTATAGCCTTCTAGAACTCTTTGCTATGTGCTGTGCTTATAGTATGCTTGGAATCTTTGTGTTTGTGTTGCCTTTTGTGAAGTGCTTTTATTGCTGGAAGAGTGTTTCCATGTTATTGCATTGGTCTTAATTTATATTAGATGAATAGTTTAGTGATTGATGAGACATTTAAGATTATTGGAGGATTTTCTCTTGGCTGGATTTGCTTTAGTATGTTTGATATTTATCTAATTTACCTGTTTGTGGAAAACCCCCTGGATCTGGGTGTGGTTTGTTCCCAGTCTGGTCTGGGCAGTTTTTTTCATTTCTGTTTTGGAATCGGCTGCTCTGCACATAATTGTTACTGTCAAGGTGGTTGGTGGCAGGACTTCATTGACATGGCATAAGCATTACTTTTCTGCCAAGTGGTCTGGAAATTTGATATGCAATAAACATTACTCTTCTGCTGTTCATTCATGGAAAGAATAATAGGGGGAAGCTCATGAGTATGTGCATAAACTCACCCATAGACTTCCAATGCGACTCTACTATAATTATTTCTTCATCTTCTTAAATGTAATGTGTAGAACATGCAACTACGAAAACTAACTTTTACATGCAAAATAATTTCCATGTGGGAACTATTAACTTAAACCCCAATTACAATATTTTTCCAAGAACAATCCCCTTTTAAATATATTCTAAATTTCTAATAAACCCATTTCCATTAATATTTCAATGACCCCCTGTACTAAATGAAGGGTATAACGTCATATGAGGGCTAGCATAAGTAGAGGCAACAGCCAGATAGTGAAAGTGCTTTAAGTAGGAGAATCTGGTAGGGATCATCAACTGTATATCCATATTTGGGTGTAGATTTTCAATTTCCTCATAATGCACTGAGAAAATCAGGCAGCATAATCCATGTCACAACAAGCATCAAAATGGAATTTGGAGATTCTTGATGAATGAGTATCATAGGGGATGAGGAGAAGTTCGAGTTGCAGCAGAGAACAATCAATGTGTCCCTAATTTTTTTTGTTTCACATTTTCTGATAAAGTGTTTTATTTGATGACAGCGGCTGTTTTCGAGTACCCGTTACGTTTATTTTGCATACACCAATGCTGGCAAATTTTGAAATGAAAGAACTAACTAGCAAAGGAAGACTTCAAAGAGATATAATATTTCATCTGAGAAACGCAGCTGAAAATTTCAGACTTTGTTGCATATCAGTTTGATAAATGTCAGATCAGCAGATGTTTTAAATGAGTATAAATCAACAGTACGGGTCTTCAAACTTGTAATATTCTTTACTTGAGGATTAAGGGCTTGTGACCAACACGACTCGGTGCCAAAGACACTCTTCAGACTAGATGGCATAGGAATGATACAAGCTTACGGCAGACCAAACTTTTGAAAAATCACCTCAAAATAGGAAGCCATCGGTAGAGGCGGCCGACTCAAACAAGTGGAATGCATTCATTCGTTATAGTAGATATACGATCACAGTGCCTTGATGAGAGCATTTGGCCCAACACCAATCACCGACTAATAGGCGGCAGGAGTTGTAGACAAATAGCCGAGTTCTGCCCTGGGATTTAAGTAACAGAAGAAATCACATAGAGAAACTGCGCAAAACCCTCAAAGAGCATAGCGAGTAAATGCGTGATAGAATTATGAGAACCTAGTTCATTCACCCAGGCCAATTTAAAGCGCTTGCTTTAAAATCATTTCAAAATCTTCGCCAGCTATGAAGAAGCCCACTTTTGATGCACAGAATATGTATTGTTGCTTTTGAAGTAGAAACTAAAATTATACCCAACTGACTAAGGTGGGTCTTTCCCAAACGAATCCTTTGGAATGAGAAGGTTTCGTCCTCAACTTTTCTGAAACTGTAGACCTCTGGAGTAAACATCCCTATTGCAGGCACTAACTTAGACATGTACAAATGAGACTCAAAATGAGATTATAAAGAGTCAATGAGAAATTAGGGCAACTCAAGTTTAAAAATGCTTTTCCCTCCAAAAGCAACCCCCTTCTCCATTTACTTTTTTTAATAATTTGCTTTATACTTTTAAAGCATTATCAAATATTCCTCAAAGGGGCATCCTGCTCAAAAGGAAACTATTTTGCCTTATTCATCCTTCTAAAACAACGTTAAGTTATCTCATTAGGCACCAAGGTGCTTTCCGATGACCACCTACTCCCTCACTTAAGTTATAAAGTTATTTTATAAAAATAACTTAAGTGACTAATAAAAAAACAAATATTAAATAATCCAACTTTAGGCTCTCCAATGCCACCATAGAAATAACACTGCTGAGAACACTATGGGCTCGAGACCAGTTTTCCAAAATAGACTTACTATAAATAGAAATTGCTAAAAGTAGGAAGTACTCACCAAATATCAACTGGCACAAAACATTAAAGCTCCTTGGATAACTTCCACACACTGCCCAAACAAGAAACCCTACATTGCACTGCCGCCTGGGCCAGTTACTAAATATAGTACTTAATAAAAATAGTAAGCGAGTCAGAACCAAACTAGCTCGAAGAAGGACATTGAAAATGGGGACATCACAGACAAACATAAAAATGGAACAAATAGCAAGGAATCTAGTCACAAAGGGAATAAGAAAATAAATGCTAAATAATCTGGATTCCGATTTTAAACAAAATGTATTGTTGTTAACTAGGAGTTCACAGACAAAGGCTTTCCATTATCCTTTAACGGTTATGCCAGTCCTGATGTATGTTTCTCATACTCCGAGAGATTGCAATTAGTCTAAGCCACAAAAGAACCTTAAATGTTGACTGTATTGGCTGGATCTTAAAATAAATCACCTTGAAGTTATACTTACAACAAAGGACACTAGAGGTTATGCAATTTCTTAACATATTCTTCCAAACTTAATAGCTTTCAATAGCCCAATTAACGTAGTTAGCACAAAGGACAGTCCCATTGCATGGATATCAAGAATACCTAGACTGCTTTTAATTCATTAGGATGCAACATAACTCCTAGCTAATTGTATGAAAATCCTTGCATCCATTTACAAAAGACAAAGAAAGATTGCACTCTTTTAGAAACTTGGCATTCCTCCAATATTTAAAAAATGCCATTAGTTGAGATAAAAGTTGGCCAATGAGATGAGTATTAAACATGAGTGGCTGCCGACACTTTGGTGTAAATCTGAATTGTATAACTTGTTGGTTTTACAAATGAAAAGAGATAGCCGTGAGATAACAATGGATAAAGCGACAAATCCAAGCATCATCAATTTTATCTAAGTTGTCAGTTCTAGCACGAAACTTGGTTTAGGTTCGTGGATCTGGAATTTATTTTTTGGTGTTGGGTTCATTTGTAAAAAAAACATGTAAATATCATATATATATGCAGCCTAAAAGCAGGAATTAAGTTCAGAATACCACACAGCATTGTGTAAACAACAAAACCACCATAAACTCGAGTGTCATTCAAAACATAAATGATAAATGTTACAAAATATTTATTGTTCAATCTCCAAGTTCAACATAGTTTTCAGCGTCAAAATGGATTTTCTAAATCATCATTATCATCATCATCATTGACATTGGATGATGTAGGAACATTTGAAGAACCACAAGTAGTGCCACTACCAATTGCACTATAAATGTTCTCACGTTTAGACTCAACTGCAACATGTTGGGAAGTGGAAGCATCTAAGTCAGTATGCTTTGGCTCCATATCTCACAACTTCATGTCCCCGTCCTTGTAGACTTGTTGTTTATGCGAAAGGAAGCACAAATTGAAATGCACATACACTAAGTTCTGTGCCCTTTTTGAGCACAATCTAATGCACTTTATTGTGTGGATGAAAGCATACGTGCTCCAATTTATCTCAGATGCAGATGAACTAGCAACCTATGAAGATAAAGTAGAGATCTAGAGTTATATATTATAACAATTAAAAATTAAAAAAACTAAAAACAAAGTTTTATATATTAAAAAAAACTTATTAAACTTATTTGCGATAGAATTTTGATTGCAAGGGGTTGTAGGTGTTGGAATTGTTGGCCATGGAACTACCACCAACCGTGAGCATCTTTTTTGAACTTATCATGAAGAGCTTCAATACTTCGACCATTGGAGTGTACAAAATCAATGAACTCACTTGTTGGCTATATATTGCAAATTAGGATTAGTGAAGAGTCTACTAAATGCTTCCTTGCACCCTTGAGCGACTTCATAATCTCTATATGGGGCAATCCTCATAGGCACATAAAGAATTCAACACTATAATATTTTTGACTCAATGCAAAGGCAAGAAGATATATCGGGGTAGTCATTGTGTTCCACCTTTTTTCAATAATTTTTGGCATTTGTTTGAAGAAATTTTCTTAGTCTTGCTCGTTCTCATTTATGATGGTCTTCATCTTCTCAATGATTGAGTCGAGGCCATCGTATATCTATATCTCTCCCAAGCAAGGCTTGTCCATTTTAGTATAACAAATGATACTCAAAACTGGCTTGATGAAACAAGGGAGATACTCGACATGATTCCACCAAAAGTAATCTAGAATCGTCTGCTTAATATTTGTTTCCCTCTCATTGTTGCTTTTCCTTCATATGGACCATGTTTGGCTAATGACCATGTTAGAAAGTGCTTCTCAAACGTCCACAAGTTTTATCAAGATGTTTGTGTTAGTAGAAAAATAGGTTTTAGCAACCTATTCAAATTAAAAAATAAAATAATTAAAAACAAATTTAAAGAAGAATTATAATACATAATCAAATTATGAATTAACTAAGTTTAAAAAACATATTTTCAAGTAACTAAAGTGAATCTAAAATATAAAATTTTATACTACTTCACTTATCTTCAATATCTCCAATTTTGAAAATGATCTAAATATAACTTGGAAAATGTGGTGGTTGCTGACAAACATTTGGATCTC